>JADDOH010024845.1:0-80098 GCA_016648135.1 Agrypnia vestita
TATATTGGGACACGAGTCCAATTTTTACTTATTATTATAATCTAAAATCTTTTTTATGTCCCAAATGCAGAAAAGTTCCTACCACAAAAATGACGGAACGCGAAACTAGCAAAACCGATTTATCGGTGACATCGCTTAACTCTGTACCCATAGGTAGGTACATATATATATATGTCAAATGTCAAAGATAGGCGCAAATGATATTTAAAATTACGACAAAGGTTTGTAATTGAAATTGTCAGTAGGTAAAAACTTACACGCGTTTTCTTCATATTGACCGAAGCGTTATTACAATTTTTTGACCTAATGATATCAATTTCAGGAATTTTAAGTCTCAATATTTATAATTCTGCTACTTCCAAGGAGCGTGATCAGTTTTGTTTGTGGTTTTGTTTCAACTTCTCTTTTGATGAAGCAAGATTTGTTCTACATTTTTAATTTTTTTAGACGCGTTTCGTCTTATAAGGGCATTACCAATCAATCAATATCTTATGAGATTGACAATGCCCTCATAAGGCGAAACGCGTCTCAAAAATTAAAAATGTAGAACTAAAAGAACAAGTGTTTTTCTTTCTATATCATCCCATGATAGCCAAAACATGACTGACAAAAACAAAATTTTACAGAAGATTTTTTCTTCTCATTTTTTAAGGAATATACTTTAGGAACAAAATTTTATATAGAGTATTTATTTTATTAATGTCTTTCGCTTATCATTATAAAAATCGATTAATTATTACTGCTTTGCTGTAGTTTTTTGTATTTCTGAACGATTCTAAGAAGCAATTTACAAAAATTAATGAATGGTAATACCTACAATGAAGAGGATAGCTATACAGTTAGATGTAAATGAGATAGAGCACATTATTGATATTAATTCATGGTAACAATTAAGTTTTTATAAGAAAACTATTGAAAATAAATGCTACATAATTTTGTATTTCTGCACGATTCTAAGAAACAATTTTGTTCAAACACTAACGAAAGGTAATACATGCAATGAAGAGGATAGCTATACAATTTGTTGCAAATGAAATAGAGACAAAATTATTAATATTAATTCTTGGTTACAATTAAGTTTGACACTAATGATATTCTAAAAATGCGGGAATTCCTACATTACAATCCCTCCCAAAGAATAAATTAAAAAAATTATTATAATGATAAGAATATTTGACATAATAATATTCAATAAATTATCTATTGTCAAGTATGTTTACAAAAAACGCTGTAAGATAAATAAATGCACAGGTATACTTTATTTGATCTACGCACAAACGAATTTTAAAGTTTTTGGTAACATACACCAAATGCACAGTGCTATACTTGTGCATCATCCTCATTTGATTTGCTAAAACATCAGCCGCTTTAGGATCATGGGACAGTGTCAAGTATTCATGACGAAATCTTCTGAGAATTATGCCATTTTCACATAGTTTACGCAGGTCTTTATATTTTGCTTTTGATATTTTAAATCTTTCTTTGTACAGTTGTGCCAGTAAAGAATTGATTATTGAAGAACTTCGGTGGGATCTAATAATATTTTCTGTGTCAATAATATCTATATATCAAAACAGCCATATTAGCCATCTAAGCTCGTTAAATTTTATTTCATGCTTTGCCGGCAAGTAAGACAGCGAAAAGGATTTCCAACCACGTCATGTGTCATCAGTGTTATTTGTTATATGTCTGTTACACAGGGAGCTGGTCCACCATACTTTACAGGCAGATTCCTAAATAAATTATGAGTCGAAAATGTTCAAATTATGAACAATAAATAGTGTTTTAATATCAATAGTTAGAGATCAATGACTTTCAAAACGATGATGAAAATTGCATTTTTTTCAATATCTATGACTTATCTTCTGTTAAACGTAGGACTATCATTAGACAGTATAGGTAGTGCGACAAATTTTAAAATTTATTCACTTTAATACAAGTCAAATAAAATGTTTAAAACCCTGCACAAATTTGAAAAATACTTTTATCATTTTATTTGAATTATATTAACGATTATGATCTTTTAATATTCAATATAATTTCATTTTATTTTTTTTACACAATTCAGAAATATTGAAAAATAAAAGCAAACTTTGGAGACAATTATTTCATTCAATAAGTATGTTTAATATCATTGTTCATAATTACATAAAATACTACCCTCAAATCAAAAATAAGGTAAGAATAACTGCTATTGCAGTTTAATTGTTCTTAGGATCATAATAAGTTAAAATTAAGAATAAGTTAAACAAAACTAAAATATCAACAGTCTCTAATGAATATACATAAATTAATTCTATGTATTAATAATTTAATGTATAAAATAAATACATTTTCCAAAAAGAACCGTAAAGAAAACTGACAAAAATGCTGAATGTATTGAATATATTTAGAATAATTATTCTTAAACAAGGCGGAGTTATTAAATGTACAAAGTCAAAATAATATATAATAAACTAAAACAAAAATAAACAACAAAATTTATAAATATAAAAATGGTAAACAAAGCATTATTTTTTTATTATCACTGTACAACATTATTCCAGACTTGTCGACCCCATCTTGGTAAGCTTTTTATATGTGCATTAAACGGAAGATTTTTTACTAAAACTGAAAACTGCAACATCACCTGAAATCAAAATAATTAAAATATTGTAACATTATATAGAAAGTCTTCAGTTTTCCATTAAATGAATAAAATAAATCAAAAGTTACCATTAGTTGTGCTGCCATTGCAACATTTCACATATGCATATATTGTGTAGAACTACACATGAGTATACAATTTGTCCAGCAACGGTCCGACTGTAATGCAGAATTGAATGCTTCAGAATGCACCGAAATGTTGACTTAAAAAGTTGTCTTCACAACATTTCTGATTTTGTTGTGTGCTTTTGTATACCTAGATTCGGTGTATTCTTTCCTGGATTTTATTAAAGCATAAGAAGCCAGGACTCTGATGGATACCCACAATCACCTGAAAGTTCAAAAATATTTTATGTAATAAATTGCAGGCTATTGGAAAACTATGAAAAATCAAACATTTATAAGCATTAATAAAATAATGTAGGTATGCTTAACCAAATAATTTTCAATGTGGCAATTGATCCGCATATATTATAATGAATATGTTAGTAAGATATGAGAAACACAAATTTGCTACGCACTTTTATGAACGGAGATTATTTTGACACTTCTTAATTACGCATTGCAGTACTTTCAGAGAGTATTTCTCAACTCACGTGTGATTCGAAGCAAGTTTTGCAACTCATCCAAATGTTTGTTTTACTATTAACGCAATGGAGTGGGATTTTTTACTCAATGTTCGATGGATTTTTAGATACTCCACTATTTGAAAATCTAACCTCATTTTTTCAAAATTCGTCCAGAGCGGACTTTGTAATTATACGGCTCAAATACACTGTATTAAAAGATGATATAAGAAAGATTGTTTCTTACAAACGTATTAATTTCTTCATCCACAGCGTCCAGATGAAAAATCATGGCTAAACTTGTCCGCGTTACGGCGTATTCAAATCTTCCCACCTTGACATTTGACAGATAACAATTTACATCCTTCTCCCTCCCTCTATATCTATCTCATGTAGAAACTTACAGAAACAAACACCGACGTAAAGCTACGTCTCGTTTATTTTTAATTTTTGTAAACGTCTATTAAGTGTTGGGATAAAGATCTTAAAGATCTAGACATTGCTATTTTCAGAATACGGATGATTATCAGTTACAGTCACATTACATCAATAATACACTAACAACCCCTATCGTAGAAGGAATCAATATACCTCCATGTAGTGCATGCAATCTGCGGCCGCGTAAAAAATAATGAGCACAGCCTTTAATCCCCATGGCTATAAAACACTCTCCTGAGAACGCTGTGATACGACTCCAGCGAAAAGTCAAAAATCGAATCTCAACATATGTATTCGGTCCATATTTATTTATTTATTTATTTATTTGTTTACGCCCATTAGGCTTTTACATAAAGAATATAAAATAAATTTCAAAAAGCACATACATTAAACAATATCTGTATAGTACGAAAACATGAGTATAAAAGTTAAAAATATAAAGTAAAGAGCGGCAATGTGTATAGGCTTTTACCTAAAAAATATAACATAAAATTAAAAAGAACATACATTAAACAATATAAGTTATAAGTAACAAAATATGAAGTATGAGGAATAGCACCAAAACATAAGTATAAAAGTTAAAAATATAAAGTAAAGAGCGGCAATGTGTATAGGATTTTACCTAAAAAATATAACATAAAATTAAAAAGAACATACATTAAACAATATAAGTTATAAGTAGAAAAATATGAAGTATCAGGAATAGCACTAAAACAAGAGTATAAAAGTTAAAAATATAAAGTAAAGAGCAGCAATGCTTTTACCTAAAAAATATAACATAAAATTAAAAAGAACATACATTAAACAATATTAGTTATAAGTAGCAAAAGGTCCATATAAGATATCCGTTTGTTTTACTACCCGAATATCATTTAAAGTAGAAATGTACCACAATATAAATTGTTTTTAAAACAAGGGTAATATTGTTTCAAAGTGGAAATTCGCATACATAAAAGATTTTCTAGTGGTAAGAGACCTGTGGGGAGCTGATAAATGCATTTGGCAAGCAAGTGCACTTGGCAAGCGCATGCATTTGGTGCATTTGGCCAGGCTTATGCTCGAGATAGCGGGCGACAAATTTCGGTACTGCAAAAAGCATTCTGAGTGTGTTCATTCACGAAAAAATTCAAATTAAAAAAAATAACCGATAAAAATCAAGTTTTTATAAGACTCCCTTTTGCTTTGAATCAGGTTTCGTGTCTATACATGCGTCGGGCTAATTACTCATACAGAATGATTCCAATTTGAAAAAATCATTAAAATTTCTAAAAATACAAAATTATACTATAATTATTAATTTTATTAAAGCGAAAATTTGTTAGATCATTTTTATCACCGTTACGAGTTTGCCTGCAAAGTTTCACTGCGATTTGATCACGGGAAAAGGGTTATAAATAGATCCAAAGTTTTTTCGTCAGACAAGCAAGCAAGCAGACGCTACGAGTTAAAAGAAAGGGATTAAAAAAGTAACCCATAAAAACCAAGTTTTTACAATACTCCCTTTCTATTTTCGGGTTTCGTGTCTACCTTATGCGTCGGAATCTTCATACAGCTTACTGATTTGTATGAAAAAAACCATCAAAAATTTGAAAAATCCAAAATTATACTATAATTATTATTTTTTTTAACAAAAATTTGATAGATATTTTTGATCGTTGGCTCGAGTCTATTTGCAAAGTTTCAGCTCAATTGAATCACGGGAAAAGGGTTAAAAATCGATCCAAATTTTTTTCGTCAAGCAGGCAAGCAGGCGCCACGAGTTAATATAAAGGGAATAAAAAAGTTTCATTTATATATCGACGGCTCCTACGTATAATATCGTAACCCACAAAGCGACGATTTTGAGTTTGTTGTGTATTTTATATGTTTTTAATTGTATATTTAATTCCTAGAACGAAAAAAAAAAATTATAATAATAAAACGTTATTTATTGCAAAATATTTATTTTTCTTTCTTGGAATTAAAGATATAATTAAATACACATGTGTTTACACAAAAAACTCAAAATCGTCGACTTGTAGGTTACGATATTATACGTAGGAGCCGTCGATATATTTAAGACAGTAAAGAGGAACCCATCATACACTCAGGGTAATTTTATGAACAATATTTCACATATCGACCCTAAAACTAAACTAAACTTTCACATTTTTTTAACGCCACGACACTTAAATTCATACGAATGCAAGCGGCGCGGCGCAGGGAGGCGTTCGCACAAAGCCACTTCACGTCAACAATACAAGAAATAAAATGAGACTTGATACATGATACACATACATATATGTGAGGAAATATGAATAAAACCAAAGAATATGAGTCGAAAGAAAATTAACTGAAGACGAAGTCAAATATATGAAATGAAAATTTGCCCAAAATTACACCGTAGAGACAGATAAACAGTATTTTAGACTAAGCTATATTATAGATGTCTCATAGAGACGAAGCTATATTTTTAAATGGTAAAGTAGGTACGGAAGTTTTTTTGGGTGTTCATAGGCCTTACGATCTATCGAACGGCTGGCTTATTATTTTAGACAGTTAGACAGTTAAATATGTAGGCTAGTATTTTAGACGGTTTAGACAGTAGCATATATTTTAGACAGTGAAAAAAAATCATTTTGCGTCAATCGGGCACCCAGGCCTGCATTCAAAAAACAAAATACTACAAATGACAGTTCACTCAGCTCTATCTCTGTGCTGGCCTTTGTGGGAATTTTTAGGGAAAATTTTTATTTATGCACATGAAACCTTAAGAAAGCCGGTTAACTCTTATTTATAATCTTCTAATCTTCTGGTTTTTCCCGTTCATTTGGGGTTGACCCACCTTGTAGGTAATCATCAGTACTCTGTCTTATAAGGTCTGTCCGATTTTACCCCAAACATTATCGATATAATATTTTTTCAATACGTTACTATAGTGGTCAACAGTATTTGATTAAATGTATAAACATACTGTATGTGAAAGCTGTATCAATTGTTCCTTAGGACCTGGTATAAAATTTGATCTTTTCCAGGAATAGACACAAGGAAATAGAGTAAATTTTCGATCTGGTAGATAAAACTTTTGCCTAGTGATTCAGTGGTCGTTGGTTCGAGCCCCACTCGAGGGGACTAGCGAGTTACTCCTATTTTGTAAGAATATTTATGTGACACGTATTCCGTTTTGGCATCTCTACCCATACTAATATATAAAAAGGTAAAGTTTATAAGTTTGGATGTAGGAGGTAATCTCCGAAATTACTCATCCAATTTTAAAAATTCTTGCACTATTATTTAAAATAGACTTTGAGAGTTTTTCAGTTTCAGTGCCGATAAATCGGCGTTTATTAGCTCAATAACTTTTATAACAGCTTGCATCAAAACATAATTAATGTTAAGAATATTTGCAGAGTTTATGAATAAGATAGCAACAAATACAATATACAATTTTTCGTATGCAGGCCTTTATCGTTACCTGCCTCGCTAGGTACATAAAAATACCAGTTCTGAGGTAAGTAGCCATTCCATTCATTGAGACTCCATTTAAATATTTAATTTCATGGTTACATAATAAGAAAAATAAAGTAAAGTAATTTAGAGTAAAAATTATATAAAGTAAATAAGAAATAAAGTAAATAAGAATAAAAATATAAGTAAAGTAAAGTAAATTAGGTAAAAGTATATACATATATTAACAAACAAAAGTGTAAATAAGTAAATTAAAGTAAATTAATTCCAAGGTTGATAATATAAGTACAAAGTATAGAGTAAATGTGCAGTAAATACTATAATAAAATAAAAGAGTGGACATAAAATATATATTTATCGTTAAAATAAAAGAGCTTTTAGTGGTGACCTATTTTACAACTAGTGTCGATGAAAAAATGGTCGAGCGATGCGTTTTTTTTACTCCCTTTATATTAACTTGTGGCGTCTGCTTGCTTGCTTGCCGGCTTGCCGTCGAAAAAACTTTGGATCGATTTTTAACCCTTTTTCCGTGATCCAATCGAGCTGAAACTTTGCAAGTAGACTCGTGGCGACAATCAAGAAGATCTATCAATTTTTCTTTAAATAAATTAATAATTATACTATGATTTCGGATATTTAGAAATTTTAATGGTTTTTTCAAATTGGAAGCATTACAAAAGTTTGATTACTAGCAACGGCGGCCCGATAACGTCGCGGAATATTTTCTAAATTTGAATTACTCCGTCGGTATACATAATAGGTACTTCACTACGAATTTCGAAAATCTAAATTGACTGACAAATGTTTTTAGAATTTAATCTTCAAAGCGTGAAATGCTTATCAAAGCTCAAAACATCTGACATTTTAGAAAGATATTAAATTACTGTAAGTTTAGTGTTATGTTATATGTTTTAATTCGTCTTTAATTTTTGTTATATTTTACAAAGAAAGGGAGTATAATAAAAACATGGTTTTTATGGGTTAGTTTTTTACGAACGCTGCCTTAACGGTAAGAGATATTTAAATTCTTTCTTTAGACAAGCTTTAGAACTTAAAAAGTTATATAAAAAAGTCGCGACGACGTATATCTATATGCTAAGGTTAATAATTGATTTAATATGACGAAAAGTAACTATTAATATACGCGTGCGAAGATGCACGGGTGAGCTAGTTTTTATCAATTTTACCGATTTTTCTCATTGAATACTAAATAATTTTTACAGATAATGAGGTATCACGAATTAATTAACTATGGTTAATATAATATAGCTTCCGGACATAAATGGTCCACTCAATTTTTATTTGCCTCTATGGAATACATAGCAACTTAATTAATTTGAAATTTTAGCCATATTATTTTCGGCGGTTAATTTAATAAGACCAATATTATTCAACTGACAACACTAAAATTTCTTAATTAAAATTTTTGGGTAAGGGAAATGTGCGCCATTAATATTAATGGGTAAATGGACAACCTTGACGTACACTTTTGTAATGGCCTTCATGAAAAGTAAGTCCATGAATTTATTTATTAAATTTCTAAAGAAGGTTTTTTTAAAGGGGAGGCGTCGTTAAAAATTTATGACGAATAAATTGATGAAGAGAAAACTGTGTTTTTCAGTATGCAAATGTACTTCAATTTGAATTTTATGAATAAACCCCCAGATGATGTATACCTGTGTCATGTTTGTTATCAATGAGGAAGAAAAAGCAAGAAAAAACAGGGTGTGCCAAAATGTATATACAAATAAGCACCTTTATTTTTTTTATATACAGCTGTATGCATAATGCCAACCTCACTGGTCTATGCCTGCGCTGAGGCTAATATTTTACAGGGTTTTGTTGATGATAATTTATTTTGTTGATGAAAATTGATGATAATTTATTGAGAAAACATTAATAACTTCGCAAGACTATATTTCTGCTTTGATTATGAGTCGAAAATGATCAAGCAACCACGACCTAATATCAATACTAACATGCAATACTCTATAATGACCTTCTCTGTAATCTTTATATAAAACAAATTATTACTTATAAGAAATATTAAAAAATAACTGGTCAAACAATATTGAAGGCAACCATGCCATAAAACTGCTGTAAAGTTTGGCATATGCATGTATGTAATATGTATATAAAAAATAGTTATGGAGATACGCGACATCAAAGTTAGCATTTTTTAAAAATATTTTTACTTATTTTTTACAGTAACTTATATCGACTATGAAAAATTCATTCTTTTTAATACTAGTCAAATAAAATAATAAAAACCTACGAACTCCAATTGGATAACATTTCAATTGGATTTTATGCAGGGTTTTTATCATTTTATTTGTATTGAAACAAATAATTTTTTGTAATCTATATAAGTAACTATAATGATATAAATATTGAAAAAAGAATGCAACGTTTGCAAAACTCCATAACTATTGATACTATTGAGGTCATGGCTCTTTGAACATTTTCGACTCATAATCAAGGCAGGAATATAGTGCTGTGGGGTTACCAATGTTTTCCAAATAACCTTCTTAATGTAAATGCTAGTTACACTAAAAGTAGTATCTTCTTTAAAATATATATATTTTTAAACTTTGTTATACGAATACAATATTTGAGTTATTTATTACTACTATAGTTTCACGCGAATGGACAGCTACCTCATTCCCAGCACCGTTTTATGAGCGAAAGCTCCCATATCGGTCCTACTTAGAAGTCGAAAGGTTGACTTTTTTTTTAAGGCTATTTCAGTGTCATGTCGGGTATAGGGCGACGCAACTCGGAGAGGCCTGCAAAAGTCGATTCACTATCCCATCTCTCCATACATTATAAAATTCTTTTTAATATAGCAAAAATTTTACAATGTAAAATAAAAAGTATATTATTATATAAGATCGAGGTAAAGAAACACAAAATGTTTATTCATCAGTTATTTGCCTCCCAGCGCCGTGATTTCGTACAATATACATATACAGTGAAGAGGGACACACTACATACTCAAGGCTGTTTTATGAGCAATAGCTCGCATATCGGCCCTACAT
Organism: Agrypnia vestita; assembly: GCA_016648135.1. Classification (NCBI taxonomy): domain Eukaryota; kingdom Metazoa; phylum Arthropoda; class Insecta; order Trichoptera; family Phryganeidae; genus Agrypnia; species Agrypnia vestita. Next base: position 10,136 of record JADDOH010024845.1, read on the forward strand.
TTTCGCCACCCATTTTGGCATTTTTATATGCCAAAGCGGTCATCCTTCCCGCGCTACTTAAACTCATACGAGTGCAAGCGGGGCGGCGAGGCGTCCACATAAAACCATACAATAGAATGAGATATGATACATATATGTGAGGAAATACTGTAGAGACATTTAAAATAGATACAATAGTCACTCCCCTGAGGGAAAAATGAAAATAAAGTTGGACAAAATAAATAAAGGACTCGTTAGTCCGGAAAAAACCAAGGTTGATATCAAGCTTACGACGTTACAGGAATAAATTTAAAAAAGAGAAAAAAATTATGTCAATTGGATTTCAGATTATAGATGAAAATAGCTGGTAAATATAACATATACAAAAACCTTCGGAAAGAAAGATTTTCCGAATAATATACTACGAAACATGCCAATACACCTATTAAATCTAAACTAACATTCTAACTATCATACTGTCTCCCCGCAGGGGTAGGCAGAGAGGATAGAACGCCATATTTTTCTATCTTGCCACACCACTTTTGCTGCGGCTACATTTATATATCTTCTCTTGCAAGCTCTACAGTTTCTGAGGCTTTTAACAGGGTCATCCTCCAATATTTGTAGTATTTGATCATGCCAGGTCTTTCGCGAACGCCCTCTATTCATATATTTTCTTAACCATCCTTTCCTCGCTCATACGTTCTACATGACCAAACCATCTCGGCATTCCTTTCTTTATTCTGCCTACCACACTACAGCCAGCATTACGTTCACTTCTAATTTGTTCACTCCTCACTCCGTCGATCAAAGATTTTCCACACAAGCGCCTAAGTGGCCACACCCCGAAATCTACACAAAATTAAATCTATACCCCGAATTTTAGCGCTGTGGAGAGAATCGTCATTATTCGGCGACAGAAACAGAATATCAGAGAATTCATCGATACTTTCAGCATTCCCCCGCTATCAGCCTCGCATTAAAATATATTTGAGGGTAGTTTAATGTTGAGGGGATGTTTGATAACAGTGCCTGATATGGAAAGATCGTTAAAATGTTGCGGGAGCATATTGTACGCGTGAAATCTATTTCGGGTATTTATAACATTGGAAGCGCCTCTGATATTTATAAATTATTATCAGAAAACGCGGTATGGTAGTACTCTTTTGAAAGTTAAGAAAATTGTGTCTTTATTACGATACTAGCCGTACACCCGTGAAAAATAACGGGAAATAATAATAACGACTTGCCTTGCATGACCGCGCAATATAATATGCAGCGAACTGATTGCTTGTTACACTCTAAGTATCTGAAGTTTGAATTCTAGAAATTTACGCATTTTACGATAGAAAGACGGACAGATGGACATCGAAATTATTATCACAGTATACTAAGAACAGTAATACGTCTTCATACAAACTGGCCGCTACCCATTAGAATGTGTGCGTGCGTACTCGGCGCCGTGTACGCACGCACTGTGACGCACACATTGACATAGAATATGGGGGCACAAGGCGGCGGCAGTAAGGACCGTGCCTTCGGTGCCATTCGCGCTCGCAGCCGCCGCTTTAGAAAAAAAATGCGCTTCCTGAAAAAAATGCCTTTTTTATGTTTGTGTGCTTTACTAAAAAGGTGTGTTGATTATCACAAAGACTGTGAGTTTTTAAAAGTCTACGTTGATGTTAATCAGCGTTCTTGCAATTTAAGTGCAGAAACTAGGTATACTAATTACAGAAATTTTCGGGTTTCGTGTCTACCTTATGCGTCGGAATCTCAGACGCTACGAGTTAAAAGAAAGGGAGTAAAAATAAAGTGACAACCCTAGCGTCAATGCAAGAGTAGGCGATAACTCGCCGACAGGCCGGAGATAAACTACTGTTCTGGGTATACTGTGTTATTATGTTCGATTTTAAGATGTTTTGTTTCATAGTATAAATATTAAAAATGTTGTTCCTATACAATAGAAGCAAGAATGGAAATGATCACCATCCTGCCTACTATACGCAGACGATGCAGTATTAGTGGCTTGTAACGAAAGCTGATCTTCAGTGCCAGGAGGTCGTAAAAACACGGCATAATACCCCAGAAGACATGTTCTTCAGCTGTTTCTGCGGATCTGCTTGTAACATGATAATTAATGTAATTTTAATCGAAATAATAAAAAATCCTAATAATGTAAATTTACCCATTTTGCATAATATTTTGAAAGTTTCAGAGCTCTAGCTAGTCGAGAAATTGGTGAAACATCAATTACTAGTTTACACTTCAAATAATAGACAAAGAGAGTTAAACAATTGGATCAAAAAAAATTTGAAGACATCTTGTTAATATGGGAGACAGTTTCACGGCAAGAAGGTGGAAGAATGGCACACGAATGTGATAGGCTAATACAGAAAATAATGCAGATATTATGCATCAAAATTCATTGAACCCGTGGCATAATTATGTTTAATATCCTTTTTGTCGAACCGACTTTTTCTAAACTTAAATTATCCTGCAATATTATAAATCTAAATTCAACATACCCCAATAAGAAATTTTCACTTTTTTAAAATAAAAATAATCTTTTCATTGATACAGAAAATACGTCTACGAAAAAAAAAAAAGTATATAAATGCTTTTGAAATTCAACATTTTTAATTCCCGCCAAAAACACGTAATTTCACTAGCACGAGCAATATTTATTTATTATTTATTAATTAACGCCCTGTAGGGCTTTTACAATTGATAGGTAGAGTGTACATTAGCAGAAAAGGTATATAGTTTAGAGAAGAAAAAAACATAATAACATGTAAACATAGTAATGACAAAGTGAGAAGAAAATACTTAGAATACAGATACAAACATATAAAGATAAATATAATATAAAGTAAAAAGGAAGAAGAATAAGAAAAACATAATAATATAGAAATTTAAAAACAAAAAAAAAGTAATAATGTAGAGAGAGAAGATACAGCACAAGCTTTGATATAATATAATAAAAAAATATACATCTATTCATCTAAATATCTAGGACATGTGATGAGACATCCAGAGAAATACGAAATCTTGCATCTCATAATGCAGGGAAAGATTGCCGGAAGTCGGGGCCCTGGAAGGAGGACCTCATGGCTGAAAAACTTGAGACAGTGGTTTGGCCAGTCTACTGTGGAGCTGTTCCGGGCCGCAGTAAACAAAGTCCGCATAGCCAACATGATAGCCAACGTCCGGTAAACGGACAGGGCACGAGAAGAAGAAGAAGAAGAGTACGTGTGTCACAATTGTATGGCGTTTTAATAAAGTCGTATTTTTAAAGACTTTTTATAATAAAAATTATGAGTGAAAACATTATCCCGTATTATCCATACTGATTCACAGAATATAATTAATATTTATAAATCCATTTCATATATTTTCATCGGTATTTTTAATATGTAAAATTACCCTATTCATCGAATTTGACATTTAGTTCCGACGCTTATAATTAAAAAAAATGAAATGGGAACATTTTTTAATATTTTTTAAATTTTTTTTTAATTTAAAGACTATCGACAGGTCAGAATGACCCTAATGGATAATCATTTAGGACAAGGTGCGTAGTACTGTTACATTTTACAATAAAACATTAATAGATTATACAATAACAGTATAGTACAATATGCGACTACAAGATGAACGAAGTTCACAATCTCCGTACGACATAATAGGCACGTAGGCTCCCACGTCAACTTAGTCAAAAAATGAAATATTGATAAATACCAAAGCTGTGTAGGCATTTTTCATATTCTACAATAATGGAAAATTATTAATTTTAATGGAAATAATTACCGAATCGTCGAATTCATAATTCATAATGTATTGTCATCCACTGTATGTAAATGTTGAAAGTTTCAGAGCTCTAGCCAGTCGAGAAGTTGGCAAAAAATTAATTATAATATTCCACCACAACAACAAACAAAGAAGCAGACAAAGAGAGCTAATTAAAAGCATGTAATAAAATCAATATAATATCAAATTATGTACAATGTTTAGAGATACGAAATAATGTATCAATCATTTTATTCCAAGACGCGGAGTAATCAGTATTTATTACAGCGATATCAATGAAATGTTTCTTTTGAAGAGAAGTAATTTCCGATACGGTTTATGGGCTTTTTGTATCCTTGTTTTAGGGCTTGTTCAGACACAGCGGGAACCGTGCCGTTTCAGAATCGCATGAGATCCGTGCGGGTCTCATTTACCTAGGTTTGTATGTGATCGTTCAGACACAACCGTGCGGTGCCCGCAACCCAACCGCTAGAAAATAGACCCGCACGGCGCCCGCACGATCCTATTACTATGGGGCCTTACGAGAGCGTTCAGTCGCGTTGCGGGCACCGCACGGTTCCATGTCACAACAGGAGCACGCGTGGATTATATTCTCTTTTCTATGGTATGGATCGCTTTGACACTGAATTTTTTATTGATGAAGTGGAGAAAAGACCTGTAATATGGGAGAAAAGACCTGTAATAGTGTGAGGATTACTCAAATATGCCAAGAACCCAGCTTGGCAGGAGTTGGTGGAGATATTTGGAAATGGTGGAAAAAAAGAGTATTTTAGAGAAGTAGGTATTTATTCACCAAAAATGAACTGACAGAATGATATTTATGTGTCTTGCCATGGAACACGGCCGTCGTTAACAAAGTAATGAGCGAATACATCTCTGATATTCAAAGATGGAGAACGGCACCAGAACTGTCAAACTGACGTTTATTTTCGCGCGCACAAATCGCTTATTAACCGCGGCTGTGTGAACAGATGACACAAATCGCGTGTTTTGAAACGCGATTCTGAAACTGAACGGTTCCCGCTGTGTCTGAACAAGCCCTTAATGTATGTGTCGGATTGCTCCCTGTTTGACGTTGTAACAAAGTATTTTCACTTCATCAAAGGGTTTTCCATACGTTGATGAATCACCAATCACCCCGTAAACTAAAACTCCTGTTACTGAAATGCCAGCAAACAAAAACTAATAATTCTGAACAGAAACCCCTATGATAATAATATATTCTCATACCATAAGGCAATATTTTATGTAAGAATTACATGTTATATATTTTGAAAACTTTCACCAGTTCTACATATTGGTGATTGTTTTTTTTTAGTTATTTTATTTTTATTATTATTTTTTAGAGGTATTTTTTCTTATTATTTATTTAAAAGTAGTTTTGTTAATCAATGTTTAAATACATATCTTTTTAAAAGCGTCTTTGATTAAGATACATTTTAGATGTCTCATAGAGACGGCTTACCAGCTTATCTATTTTCCCATAAAAAATATAATTTCGTCTCTATGAGACATATATAATCTCTATATTTTGATGAATAATGTCGCTGGGACAAAATCCAGTACTGTGTTCTGAAAAATTTGGACAAACTCAAAATATTCTGCATCTTGATTGTTTAAAACGTATTTTTCTCATTATCGACGAGATGCAGCCATTGTTGACGAATTGAAAAAACAGTTTGAAAAAACAGTTTTTTTGGGTGATATCGATCCTTTTAAATAATAAAAAAAAGTTTTTAGTATATAATATCATGTAAATCAGTCCTTGGATTAAGGATTTTGAAAAATATCGATTTACTAAAAAAAATGGCAAAGATTAAAATTGAAAATTTTGATTTCACGCAAGTAAATATCCTAAAGAAAATCCTTCATCAAGTACCATTTTTTCTGATGCAGAAAATACTCATAAAAGTGGACAAAAGTCAATTGCATGGTTTTTTAAGTATTTTGAATCGATCTGGAGAATATGATTTCGAGAAAAACGCGTTCAAATTATTGTTTACAGTATGAGAAAATGCTTATTTAAAATTCTTAGTGATATTTATGGCATTGACATTACATTTTCAGAAGATATTCACGCAAGAAAAAAACAATTTTTTGAACACTTCATAGGGGTGAAACGCCAGGAAAAAAGTAGAAGAAGAAGATAATTCTGGATGGGCACGATCCCCTTAATCAAGCATAAAAATAAATGAAATCGTGTCGTGGTGAATTCTGACATCAGCCCTACATATCAAATTGTTGGGAATGAAAAATGTATCATGCCAAATGGCTATTTTTAATCATTTATAATAGGACGTTATTATGTTACCGATATTAATGAATATGCGGCTTACCGCCATTTTCTCGATTAATCATCTCGATCATTACGTCATGTAACTCAACAAAGTATGAACCAAATTTGAGGGATTATACAATATTACGTATTTGAGATCAAAAATTGTGATGTTATTATAAACAATGAATGCTTAGAACAAGTGAACGAGTTCTTGTATTTGGGAAGTATGTTTAGTAGAGATAGTAAGGCTGAGAATAATATCGAAAGGAGAGTAACTGCGGGAAACAAAGTTAATGGTGCACTTAATGCAATTATGGCCAATAAGAATCTGTCAAAGAAAGCAAGACTAGCGGTACATAATGGCGTTCTAGTGCCAAGCCTGGAATTGGATCACTAGTGGTCTCAGTGACGCATTTCCACCGCATTCACTTTCTTTCCCTTTTTTTTCCATTTCCAGGCTTCACTTGTGTGGAAAATCTTTGGTCAATAGAGTGAGGAATGAACAAATTAGAAGTGAATGCAATGCTGGTTGTAGTGTGGTAGATAGAATAAAGAAAGGAGTGATGAGATGGTTTGGTCATGTGGAACTTATGAACGAGGAAAGGATGGTTAAGAAGGTGTTGAAGGAAACAGAAATAGAGGGCGTCCGCGAAACACCTGGCACGATCAGGTACTACAAGTATTTAAGGATGGCCCTGATAAAAGCCGCAACAACCGTAGAACGTGTATGAGAAGATGTATGAATGTGGCTGAAGCAAAAGTGGCGTGCCAGGATAGAAGAGTGTGGCGTTTGATCCTGCGGGGAAACGGAGTGATGGTTAGTTAGTTAAGTTAGTTAGTTAGAGATCTAAAATAATTACTTTTTATTAGAACAGAAAGCTCTTGAACTTAATGTGTTTTAATGTTAATGACCCAGATAAAAGAGAAGTATTATAATATTTAAAACATCTTTTGTTTGAGGTTGACTAATTATAATCACATATTGGTATATAGCATATTGGTATTTTTCTTAGTAATCTTGTTTACGCGGGTTCGAGCACGTTTTCAAATCAGAAAATTATTCCTATTTTTTAACGATTTTATTGTGCCTCACTTGTCTGTTGGCCACAAATCTAGTAATCAATACTTGTCCCACTTCCTGACTAATAATCGCCTTAAAGACAGATTATTTCGGATGACAATACAATAATCGTTCATTAATTTTACAAAATCAGTTTCATCATCATCATCATCTTCACTCTCTTGTCCTAGCAGGGTCGGGGGCCCAAAGACTCGACCCCTGTTTTGTGCTGCTTTCGTATGAGTTAACTAGTCCAGACCCATTTTCCAGACTCGTTTTTGTTTATTCTTCCAGCTTAATCTGGGGAAACCCACCGGTTGCTTTCCTTCCTGGGTTACCAAGAGGGTACTTCTTGGTACTCGTTCGTCAGGCATATATGGAACGTCAAAATTCTCGCACATAACATCCCTTCTGCGAGAATTGCACTGGCTTCGTTTTCCTGAAAGAGTAGAGTTCAAACTGTGTTGGTTGATGTACAAGGCAACACATAACATGGCGCCTCTGTATCTTCTAGAGCTCTGTATTCCAGACAACATAAATGGGAGACGTAAAACTCTTAGGTCAGCGTCTACTTCAGCGGTGGGAAGGATTGTTGAACCGTCAAGTCAGTTCCAGAAAACTAGGTTCAGCGAACGGGCATTTGCGGTGGCGGGCCCCAAAGCGTGGAACTCTTTGCCCTCCCTGATAAGAAACACGGATTCAGAGACTTTATTTAAGAAAATACTTAAAACGCACTTGTTTACAAAATCTTTCCCAGAACCTTTTTAATATTGTTGTTTTTAACGTAGTTTTTTTACTATTTTATGTTTTGAACTGATTTTCTTTCTCTTTTCTTTTTCATTTTATTTTTCATTTTGTGATTCTATGACTTTTGTATGTAAGAGTTTTTTGTGTGTAAAGCGCCCTTGAGGTGAAATATTCACAAAAATGGCGCTATATAAATAATCCATTATTATTATTATTATTATTACTATTATTATTATTATTATTATTATTATTATTATTATTATTATTATTATTATTATTATTATTATTATTATTATTATTATTGTTATTGTTATTGTTATTGTTATTGTTATTGTTATTGTTATTGTTATTGTTATTGTTATTGTTATTGTTATTGTTATTGTTATTGTTATTGTTATTGTTATTGTTATTGTTATTGTTATTGTTATTGTTATTGTTATTGTTATTGTTATTGTTATTGTTATTGTTATTGTTATTGTTATTGTTATTGTTATTGTTATTGTTATTGTTATTGTTATTGTTATTGTTATTGTTATTGTTATTGTTATTGTTATTGTTATTGTTATTGTTTTTGTTATTGTTATTGTTTTTGTTATTGTTATTGTTATTGTTATTGTTATTGTTATTGTTATTGTTATTGTTATTGTTATTGTTATTGTTATTGTTATTGTTATTGTTATTGTTATTGTTATTGTTATTGTTATTGTTATTGTTATTATTAGCACATGTCCAAGCAATCCCATAAGTTATTTCTGTATGTATACGAGTAGGGGCCATATTGAGTGTGTGCCTTCTGTCAGAACTTCTCACTGTCCACCAGTGTGACTCCCGTTACACCCTTAGAAAATTCATCTCGGCAGCCTGTATCCTCGCTCTCACTCTCTGTCAGGATCCAAATTTGATGGCCATATTTTAGGGTGGGTCTGTACACAGATTTGTGAACAGTCTGTTTTGTCGTATAACGCCGGCCGCAGCTCTGATTCTTCTGTCCGTCTGTCAGTTTAGTTTTTCAAAAAATGATGTGTTTTACGCAATTCTAATTGATTAGATTTAATTTGACAAAGACTTAAAATGACACAGACGGATTAAAACTATACAATGACCTGCCACAACAGACCAAACAACTGACTATTGACAAATTCAAAACAGATGTGACAAAAATGCTAAAACTCGGCCAATTATATATTTTTTTTTGTATCTTTCACCTTATTTATTTTAAATATCACAAAGTTATGTTCTGAAACCGCAAAATTATATTATATTTTTTTTATTTATTAATTTTTTTTTTTTTACATCTCGGACCCACAAAACATCACATTGATATTTGTCTGTAGGTGCATCAATACATATATATAAATAAATTGTAATTACCAGAAATACATTCATATTAATTAATTACAATAGACCTTATAAACTCAAATACAAATTAACAATACTATACAACAATACAAGAAAAAATACAAATATTACCAAAATCAAAATAAGTCTCTTTTATTTAATAACATATTCATTAATTCTGTATTTTGCCCTTTTTTATTAATATCCATTTTGACACGACAATATTTAATATTTTTGGTATGACATATTTTAATGTTCTTTGTCCATATTTATTTATGACCTTCGGTATTCGTAGTCCTTCTTTAACCGTAAATCTGGTACTATGTTTATGAATCAATCTATGCTTATATGTCCCATCTTCATGATATCGTGTAATCTAAATTTTATTATTAATATATTCCTATATTGAATCATGTAAAAAATGTTATACTTGGTAAAGAAGTGTTATAAATGGTTTCGATTATATTTTTAAATAAAAAAATATATATATATTACGTCAGTGAAAATGATTTTATTAACCTGTTGTTTGAGACTTTCGAGTGAGGTACCTACGTGAATAGTAAGGTAAATGTTTTCGGTAATAAGACAAGTACCGCACATTATGCGCGCGTGTCAGACATCACTTTGCGGCACGAGTAAACCAGCGACAATGAATACAGTTAACGAATTTCTTCAAGGACTTTCTAAAATCAATATTTATATATTGTGTCAACACAGTTATGCCATAACAAACGAGGTTTTTTAAAAAAACACGCAATTATAATAAGTTAGTTACAAAAAGGATACAATATTTTTTTAACGAATTACACGAAATCAAATTGAAGGCTTTCATACACCGATATTTAGAAAAATTCTTTCAACAATATTCAGAATAGATTTTCAGGTTTCAGGGACAGAAACAAAGGCTACTTTTTATCCCGTTAAAATAAAAGGACTTTTCGTGGTGACCTATTTTACAACTAAAGTCGACGAAAAAATGGTTGCGTTTTTTACGAACTCAATAAGTTTTATAAAAAAGTTTGTAATCGCATATATCTCTTTGTTAATGTTAACGCACACATTGATAAAATATGACTAAAAATCTTTTTAAGTTTTCTATACAAATCTACACCCTGATTTGACAAAAAAAATTTGACATTGCAAAATAATGTAATCTTTGTATCCCCCCACAAATTTATTTTTAGCTACATACTAAACCCGGGCAACGCCGGGCATGAACACCTATTTTATATACAAATCTACACCGTTTGACAGATCTGACCCAAATTTTGGAACAGGTGCAAAGGAACGGGCCCAAATAAACAAGTCCATTTACTCGTACCAAATATTCATTGCCTATAAGTATTTCACACGATCCTTACTTTCCTCCTTCTCGAATCAATTTTGACTTGTTAACATTAGTAATAAGGACACTTTCCTTCACTTCAATTTAACCATAGTAAATATTATAACGAAATGGCAAAAGAGATTGCGTAATGAATCCCTCATAATATATCAATGACGACAATAACATAGAAGCCTCCAGCATTATCTACCACACTCTCGTACTTACATACTTACTTACCATCACGCAATTTCCCCGTGGGGATAAGCAGAGAAGATAGAGCGCCACTCTTCTGTCCTGACATACAACTCTCGCCTCATCTACATTCATACATCTTCGCATGCGAGCTCGACAGTTGTCGAGGCTTCTAACGGGATCATATTCCAGTATCTGGTTAATCTGGTCATGCCACGTCTTCCACGGTCGCCCTCTTTTTCTGGCACCGTCATCATTTGCGTTATACATATTTCTTAACATTCTTTCCTCGTAAATTCGCACAACATGCTTTGAAATTCGGGAAATAACTACAAACGCCTAGAACAACCCAGTAGCTACGCGAACCTTCTCGTAAACACTAAAAAGAGTTCGAAACCAACGTGATCACATATAAATAGCGCGGATCTAGTTTGTTTTGACGGATCGTTCAGTGCAAAGTAAGACGCGAGACGATGGCCAGGTGTGCCCAGTCGCGAAACTGCGAAGCGACAGATATCGAGCGGGCGGAGTACCTAACTCGCGATTTAAATAATGTGCGAGAGTTTGAATAGAATATTCTAGCAAATGATAAATAAAGAAATAGCGTGATTTAAAGAATAGCTTTAAGTTTTATTCGTGTTAAGTGACTTTGTACTTTGAATACTTAATTTATCTTATCAAGATATTAGTGTACAAAACGCTTATAAGGCCAGTGCTCACGTACGCAGCCGAGACGTGGGTACTAACTAAGAGGAATGAGCGAGCACTGGACGTTTCTGAAAGGAAAATTTTGAGGCGTATTTGAGGCGCAGACGTTACAACAATGAGCCCTATACTCTATTTAAGGAGCCAAACGTCACAAAATTTATAAAACTGGGAAGACTTCGGTGGCTGGGTCATGTGGAGAGAATGTCCGAGCATCAAGCACCAAAGTCCCTGCTGAACTCAAGGCCAATAGGGCGAAGGAGCTTAGGAAGGTCAAAATTAAGATGGAGTGACAACGTCCTCAAAGATATCTCTGCCCTAGAGCTTCGAAACTGGAGAGAGCTGGCACTAGATCAAGATGAGTGGAGGAAAATTATTGAGGAGGCCAAGACCCACCAAGGGTTGTAGTGCCAAGAATGATGATGATGATGATGATACTTAATTTATAAATCGCTAATAAATTTCCAGTGTTTTCATTTGTCTCCACGATCCGTGACAGTGTTTTCTTTGTATTTAGCTGCATTAGAAATATGTTTTATGCGTCTTTCAAATCTTAAAAGTCAAACTTTTATAATATGAAATGCGCAGCAGGACCCTACCCGGCGCACCTTTGCAGCGCCTGCCGTCAACAACACGTGCACACACAATAAGAAGTGCACAAAGTTGAAAGTTATACAAAACAAAGTTATGGGCCTTATTGTGCGCACTTGCGCCAGAATAGAGGTGGAAGGAAGCACGGGATGGAGGCTATTTATTACCAAAAAACTTCCACAAGCCTTTTTTTAAAAGAAAAATAATCAAATTATAATATACAAAATGTAACTAAGCCCACAAAATGTAACAGATTTCAGGTAAATTCCTGCCTAAATAATTTAGGCATTATTATACACAAAATATATCAAAGTTTACAATAATTTTCTGGTAAATTCTTACCTAAATAATTTAGGCATTATTATACACAAAATATATCAAAGTCTACAATACTTTTCAGGTATATTCCTGCTTTAACAATTTAGGCATTATTATGTACAAAACATAACGAAGTCTACAATAATTTTCAGGTAAATTCCTGCATAAATATTTTAGGCATTATTATATACAAAATGTAACAAAGTCTATAATACTTTTTAGGTTAATTCCTTCCTAAATGATTTAGGCATTATTATATATAAAATGAAACAAAGTCTACAAGGTACTACTTTCTAGGTCTACTTTCAGGTAAATTCCTGCCTAAATAATTAAGGCATTATTATGTAAAAAATGTAACGAAGTCTACAATACTTTTCAGGTAAATTCCTGCCTTAATGATTTAGGCATTATTATATATAAAATGAAACAAAGTCTACAATACTTTTCAGGTAAATTCCTGCCTAAATAATTAAGGAATTATTATGTACAAAATGTAACGAGGTCTACAATACTTTTCAGGTAAATTCCTGCGTAAATAATTTACACATTATTATATAAAAAATGTAACGAAGTCTACAATACTTTTCAGGAAAGTTCCCGCCTTAATAATTTAGGCGAACTGAAAAGTATTAGGAGTTGAAAATGTTCAACCATGTTTGAGAGATAAGAGACATATAATTTTGTATCTTCTTCTCCTATTGTTGTGTCAGGTGTCAGGTCCCTCCAACGTTGGCTCTCACTTGAGAGTCATCATCATCATCATTCTTGGCACTACAACCTTTGGTGGGCCTTGGCCTCCTCAATAATTTTCCTCCACTCATCTCGGTCTAGTACCAGCTCTCTCCAGTTTCGAAGCTCTAAGGCAGAGATATATTTGAGGATGTTGTCACTCCATCTTGAAAGTACATCTCCCTATCTCTAGCGGCTCAAAACAGCTCTTCCACCGTCCTTATTCCTGTACAATCTCGTATATTATGGAGCCTTGAGATTTGCTTCCTGCCGACATCCCGTTTCTCGTCGATCTTGCCCTAATTTTTTATATTTCCTTCAATATTTCTGACTTAATTTCTGTGAAACGATGATAAACATATATAGCAGATTTTTGTATGATATTATACATCAAATCGTGGCGGATATGATTTGACGTAATGTATTCGCGAAGGAATTGGGTGTTTGTGCATCTCTGCCCATAATGCACAATCAGTCTGATGTGTGTAGAGTGAACGCTGAAGGCGTGTGAATGTCATGCGTGTGAAATGTGTGTCGAGTATGAAGGTACGAGTATGACAAGCGGAGCGGGGTGCGATATAGGAAGAATAAGAAGAAGTACTCACAATTAACTCGCTGGTTTATTGAAATCACAAAATTCTATATGTTGGTGAATGCGTATACAACAATATACGAAGCGCGAATTTGTGCGTGATATCGCGGACGCCGGGCGGTGAAGAATGGTTTTGGCGCCTCGGGCTTCTCGTTGGGCGCTATCCCTCGAGCGCGATTGGTCCGCTTGGGACGCTCAAGGGTCTAGAGTCTAAGCAGGTCTGGCTCCACCACACATAATGTAAATGAAATACTAAAAATCCAATCTCTTTAATATAGGTCGATCAAATGATAAAAACTTTGCAGAAAAAACAAAAAAAAAGAAAGAAAATTTATGAGGTAAGTGTTGAAAGCAGCAAAAACAGAGGACGTGCGCAAAAGACCTGGCACGACCAGATAAATCAAACATTGGAGGATGGCACTGTTAGAAGATCCAACAGCCGAAGAGCGAGCATGAAAAGGTGTATGAAAGTGGATGTGACAAAAGTGGTGTGCCAAGATAGCTCTCTGGAAAATGGCGCGAGGGGGTTAGGTTAGAAAAATCTTATACAAATTTATAAAATTAATGAATATTAAATATTCGATACGAGTTGCATAAGTTGCTATCGTGATACGAGGGGTGGTATAAAAACGAAGTTAGCAATTTTCCCCTGAGCTGTTTTTGAGATAAATACAAAAAACCTGTCACCACTCAAGGAAATTTCTCCGGAATATACAATTTCCAAAAATTTGATAATGTGAAATCGGTGAACGTTGCATTGTTTATACCGGTCACTTAAATTATTTTGAGTAAGTCCAACACATATGAAAACCCAAATAGACTTCCATACCTACTTTCCCATATAAAAATTCGTCTCTCTGAGACATCTACAAAATACTTCATTAATGATCACTTAGGCCAGCTTATGTAGGTCGTAAGCCCTGTGCTTCCAAAAAAAAGATTTTTTATCATTTTTATTATTTTATTTTCGCTTCAAAAGGCCAAAAGGTCCAATTGCAGAAACGAAACACATCAAAAAACACCCAGGCTTGAGTAAATCACATACATTAATTTTGACCTCACCGGGAATCGAACCCGGAACCCTCGGTGCGAGAAGCCCGCGTTATACCCACTGGACTACGAGGGCACATTTCCCAAATAAATAGCTTCGTTTCTATGAGACTTATATAATTTATCTTAATTTAACGTTTGCTACTTCCTTCTGCGGAAATATCTGTCATTGAGGTAATTATCATACAATTAAAACATTAAAGTACCTATATTCAACATGGATGTGAAGTTTAATCTCTTACTTAAGCGCAAGATAATAGGAGTGTATCATTTTTCTTAAAATTATGTATTTTATTAGTAATACGTTAGTTAGCGCAACTCTAACTATAAGCTCTTGCGTAAAAAATAATGTGAAAGCTTACAGTTTTAGCTTAGTTATAGTACAGCACAAGTTATAGCTCTTACGGTAAGGTTGGTGTTTGTGTTAATTAGTCTAAAGCCCTTAAACCTTTCTTCGAACTAACTTAATTATCTCGTAACATTGTCTTGGCAGCCATTATAGCTAGAACAAACTAGAAGACATTTCTAAGTAAATCCATAAGCTTTTAAAATCATATTGTGTTTTGAAAAATAATGAATAAATCACTTTTTAGAAAAATTAAATAACATATGTTTTTAATATTTATAGAAAATACCTGGTAATTATTTTTAATTTAAATTAATAAAAATTAACTGTCTTTCTTATGTTAAGTTTATATTATATTTATCCAATTGGTTTCAAAAAATTGTTGAATTTGAAGTTAAAAAAATTATCTACAACACAAAATTATTATCTTTTATTTAACAATATAATGTTAAAGAAAAATAATTTCATTCTACTACCTGAGTGTATATATATAAAAACATATTATTTTGGAAAATTCGCATCAATATTTTTACTATTATCAAATTAAGCTTAAAGCTTGTGGTATAAAAATAGTACTGACTTTCTGGTGCCCTCGAATGGGACTCGAACCACCGATCATTGGATCACTAAGCTAGAGTTAAAACCACTACACCAACAAACTACAATAAATATGAAGAAAATTTATAGGAAAATGGCTTTGAAAATCTGAAATTATCGGAACAATTTTTAGGCTGCGAATGGTATTTCAATTAAGTTATTTATGATATTATGTAAACTTTTATGTGCTTTAGGTACTTCTTTTTAACGATTTAAAATTATTTAATATAGGACCAACACTATTAAAACGTCAAAAAAAAAACAAACAACTCAAATGTTCTTTTGACTCTGATATTAAAATTTTGACCTGTTTTTCCAATACAAAAAATTGGAAAATATTAACAATCATGTTCATTAACACAAAAATTGCTTAATTAATCATTTTTGTCATTTGAATCTAAGCTACAGCATTACTTATTTTCAGTTTCACTATAGCAGGGGCGTGCAGTGGGAACATCGCAGCATGACTTTTACGTAACCAATTATTTGAAAAAATAATCGGAATACAACTTATATTTCGTAATATTTCTATCACAATTGTTATCATTGCATTCATATATTTTGATATATCATAAAAAACTGTAGCATAAATATTTGATTTCTATTTTTTTTTTCCAAAATATACGTTTACAAAAAAGTCATGCTTCAATGTTCCCACTGCACGCGCCTGCCCTATAGTGTAATGCAGACAACTAGGTTTCGAATAGGCTAATGTAATTATTATATTGTATATAATATATATTTCTCAAGCAATATACCACATTTAAAAACAAAATGCAAGTATACATAAAATCATATATTTACGACGCGCCTCTTTTTACCTTACAGCTAGCGAATTTAAAATCACGTTATAAATCTTTACGCTTGGTACAACAATAAGGCATAAATATTTTTTGAATAATATAATACTACCTGCGAAATTCTGCTTAATGTAAACTGAACAAAGGAAAGCTCAAACATATTTTATTGTTGCGAAAGGAACTACCCCTGTTCTAGAATAACAAAGCGGAACTTCTACGCATTTCCAAGCCATGAAAAGAGGGTTGCTGTTGACAGTTCGGGACCTTCGAGAAAGCCACAGGCTTCGGATATTACGAGTATGATACTTGCTAAGAAGTAGGAAGTAATCTGTCACAGGACGTCAGGTTATATGAGCGATCGTCGTGAATTTAGAGTCTAGAAAGGTGAATTTCGTTAAATTTATATTAATGTATATTATAGATATCTCACAGAGATGAAACTGTATTTCTTATGGGAAAGTAGGTATAGAAGTCATTTGGGTGTACATAGGACTTATGACCTATCTTAATGGTTGGCTTAAGTGATCACTTTACACAATGTAACATTCGCCATTTCCACCCATGATAGAATATACCATGCTTATTCATTTTTTGGAAGTTGTATATATGTTCAAATTGCGTGGAGAGCTTTCACATATGAGTTGTAATTGCCTTTCCATGCGGCCTGTACAAAGCCATTTATTGTAGATTTTCTCATTAGCGACATCTGTGGGGATTTAGAGGAATGAAAATGGCTTTGTACAGGCCGCATGGAAAGGCAATTACAACTCATATGTGAAAGCTCTCCACGCAATTTGAACATATATACAACTTCCAAAAAATGAATAAGCATGGTATATTCTATCATGGGTGGAAATGGCGAATGTTACATTGTGTAAAGTGATCACTTAAGCCAACCATTAAGATAGGTCATTAGTCCTATGTACACCCAAATGAATTCTATACCTACTTTCCCATAAGAAATACAGTTTCATCTCTGTGAGATATCTATTATATACATTAATTGATTAATAATGTCTCTGTGACATAAATCCAGCACTGTTCTGAAAGATTTGAACAAACTCAAAAATATTCTGAATTAAATTTATATATTTCAAAAAACGCGTACAATTTCTCAGATACATGTAAATGTTTTAATACCATCTTATTTATCTTTCATTTAATGTCAGACAGAAATCTTGTAATCAATATTTTACCCTCTTTCCCGCAATCACTCTAAAAAAAGACGGATGACAATACAATAATTAATTTTACAAATTCAGTTCAGTTACTATTCAAAATTTTCTTTTAAACATTTAACGTACCGGTGACGTCTATTGGTTTGTGTTATTATAAAAGTGACGTTTGAGTTTTGAGGTCAATAGCATGCGGAAAAAAAAACATATATCTATTTTATTCGACGCAATTCGAATTATTTCCAAGATGAAATGTAAAACGAAATGTAAAAAACTGAAAGTAGAAAATAATATTCTGTAAAAAAAAGGCAATAAAAACACTGTAGGAAGGGATTTGTATTTCAATAGTCATAGTAGGTACTGAGAGAGATATGTTACATTAATAAAATCAATATTAATCAATAAATTTAAATTAAAATAAAGAAAAGCGTGGGGTGCATTATCTTGTTGTTAAAAAATATTTTCTCCTTTAGATTTTATTTTATAAAAGCGTTTATTTCCGTTAAATAGTTTGTTATGTCGTCTCTATCAAGTATTTGGGGTCTTGTTCTCACGACGTTGATTCCACCTTTTAGAGACGTTGCAGAAAAACCGGAAGGTATAATTAGTACATATTAAGCACTGGCGACCTCTATTGTAGAAGAAACGAACACTGCACAACAAGTGCATATAATTTACGACCTCGTAAGAAATAATCAGTTCGGCCTACACCTCCGTCAAGATAGGATGCTCTCCTGATGACGCTGAGTAAGACTTCAGCGAAACGTCGAGATGTGCTTCTCGGTAAAATATACGGTTCGTATAAAATATCCGTTTTAGATAACACATAAATATATCCAACGAGCGTAATAATACCCTTAACTCTTTAACGTCTCTTCTATTTTGAGTGTTGGGGTATAACAGGACTGTCATAAATCTACGTCTTATCTATTTTTGACAGTTGAGGTAATAGTCATTAAAATAACAATTTTGTTATTTTCGGAGTACGTCCGATAGTCTTCTGGCAATGGTTGATCGGTTCCACCACTCTTAATGCACCTGAAGTAGAGGCTGACTTTAGAGTTTGTCATCTGCCATTCTTGTTGTCCGAGATACACGACTCTTGAAGATATAGTGAAGCATTGTACAGTGTGGCGTATAGAAGGTCGTAGATTATAGAGTATGGCGTTCTATTTTTCCTGACAACGATGAGACTAAATCATCGTTCTAAATACTATGAATATTTCTGTATAATTTTCACAGAATTTGGTAAATAGATATCTCAATCTACAATCCGTTTCTACCCTTTGCGTACTTGAAGGAATTGAATAATAATTTTTCCCCGAAATCCAAAAAATTAAAAAAGGCGTGCCCGGCCTTATTTCAATTTTATTATGTCGGCCACGAGGGGTCGCTTTGTATTCTCGAAATCGGAGTGCAAGCGAGCGGAAAAAATGTATTATTACGCTACCCGAAAATCAAATCTTGGGGGTTAATTATACTTTTGATGACAAGTTTTCCCCATAATCTAGCAAAAATTAAAACGTCAAAAAAATTTGGTGGCGTTTTCGTTTACATGTCACAGAAAAACAAAGAAGATACCGAAAATTATTATGAATTTAATGCGAGCAGCTAAAGGTTAATGGTTTGAAGGATTTCATTTACTTCTTATCAAAATTTCATTAGAAGATAAACCAGGCGATAATTGGACTATAATTGACTTTTTGGTTTTGAGTTTACTGGGGTATTCTGACATGTTTCTATCGCCTTTCTGGCACCGGGATCCATAACCACGGGATATAATGACTCTGCAATTGGATACGAAACATCGGCCAAAAAGGTCAAAGAAACACGGCGAAATTCCACAGAAAAGTAACAACAGGATACAAGGCGGCCTCCAGTGGGCATAACACTGGCTTCCTATACCGAGGGTTCCGGGTTCGATTCTTAGTGAGGTCACAATACGTCCGTATAATTAACGCAAGCCTGGAATGTTTTTGTGACGTGTAATTGGTCCCCACAACCGGTTGTAGCTTAACAAAAAGGATACTTGCCACTCTACTACCAAGACACGATAAGCCAGACATGAAAAAATATTCTGAATACAACATTTATGATTGACTTTTCCGAACGTATATCTCTCTCTTATTGATTTGGCTTCAACTTTGTGGAATGACATGAATGATTTATATATAAATAAAACACTTACATAATACCACTTCTATAAGTCCACGCTCCTCCACACATAACCCATCCACCTCTATCAGTACCTAAGATATTTTATATTATTTCAATGCTTATTAGTTTATATTCTCACCCGTAGATGAGAACATCTATTATTCTCGAAACTAATTGAGTATGCTTCAACTCAAATGTTGTCGTCCTGGAAATCCTCGAATTTCTGATTCTGCATTCTCGCGACAGAATATTCAATATGTTTTTTAAAAGATAATTAACTATTCCCAAATATTTATGGTATATTATTGATGCTTCATTTGATTGTACTGATTGCGGTGTTGAGTAATTATAATTCATTGAAGTCAGCTTTGAAGTGCAGGGAAGGCACTGTAGGAAAATGCGTTCCGAGAAGGAAAGAAATAAGCAATCTCTACGTCTACCCAATGTGATACTGAATGTAAGTAAGCTGTGGATACAATAGACTGTGCGATAAAAGAATCTCTGTCATGTCTCTATTCTTCAGGAACTCCGCGCTAAAGAAAAGCTTTCCACAATATGCAGGGAAGTAGGTACTTCATTCGTACTTCATTTTGCTAGAAAAAAAAAAAGACATTTGTCATCAAGTGGATTATGCAGTCAGCACATTGAAGCATGAGTTGTACGCAAACGTGTATTTTGCAAACACACGAACTTTTCTATTTAACTGGCAGAATATATGATTCATAAAAAATATAATATCAAAATAATTGCAATAGGAGAAAAATATTTTATTTACATACATTAGGTTGATAATAATTATTAAAAAAATACTTGGACTAAGAATATACCAATAGAATTAATAACAGTTTAATGGACTAAATTTTTACTAATGTTATGTTCCCCATGAATTATATATATTTATTTATTCTAAATTATCCTAATTATTGTTCATTTCCCTTTTAAATATATTTTAATTTTATTTTTTGTATTAATTTTTTTAGTTTATTTTATCTTTTTATCTTATTAATCTGGTATATTGATTTAATTATCTTTATTTTAAAGGTTGTTACTGTTTGCTTGTGTACTAATCATCGTTTATATATATTGTTCATTTTACATTGTTACATTTTATTTTATTCATTTATCTTAAATATGTTCTATTTATATTGTTATTTTTAATTATTTACTGTAAAACGTGTTTTATGTTAGGTATAAAAAAATCATTTTAATTTAAATAAGCCCACTAGGGCGATTATTATTAATGAATAAATAAATAAATATGCATAATTTTGCATAATAACACTACCTTGATATTTACAACTGCCTTCAGCGCCTAGTTATAAGCCCAACAATCGCAGAGCATGCATGAGAAGAAGTATGAATGTAGCCGAATCAAAAGTGGTGTCCCAAGATAGAAAAATATAGCCTCTCTGCCTACCACTGCAGACAAACGGCATAGCGGTTAATTAGTTAGTTAGACATTTTCAAAAATTTATTTGTTTCTTTGGTTTATCTCACAGCTTAAGACATAAAAATATCTTTAGTTATCTCTCATTCAAAAATTGCCTGGTACGTGAATTTTAAAACGAATGACAGTATTCTTTTGCTTTTTTCTCCAACTTTCTTTTTCAGATTAGTGAAGATGATATCCCAAAAACGATCGAGCCAATTTCGTTCAAATTTTGCTCATTTTACGATGCGTCTAAAATTTTTTTGTGAATAAAATACGCCGTTTGCTTACTATCAATTTTCAGCTTCGATTTTTTTGTAAAAAAATCGAACTGATCTCATAAGCACAATTTTTTTATTTATTTTGAATTATCATTTCCAAGCAAATGGGAATCTCTAATTTGTCTTGATAGTGGTTACGCCTCTGAACAATAAATAAAATATATGTATATTTGTATTTTTATTTGTACCTGATCATTTTTATATTAATCCCGGAACTATAAAATAACCCTCTGAAGGGGTAAAGTACATAAACTGAAAAGAGAATTTCGAAAAGATGTATTCAATGGAACCTTTTAGCAAATTATGAAAATTGTCCCGAATATATATTGAGTTAAAATGTTAGACCCATCCCTTATCTATATATAAAAAATTCGAATTCGAGAATACGGTAAGTCTTCTATATGTGAATATTCGCTTGTGATCTTTTAAGGAAATGAACCTTCGTGACCAATTATATATAAATTTACATAAGTAAGTGCAAAATTCTCGTATAAGGGCGTAAATTTAGATAAACAGCACCATAAATTTGATTGAACTCTGGAAAAGATATATCGCCTTAGGATACTGATAGCACGAAGGTTCACGCTTCAGTAGGTTAGAACTCTGTGTGTTCATAATTTTTAGAAATTTTCTTGTATTACTTTGTAAAAATCCATTTTAAAAAATATATTAAAAAATGATAACTGTTTTTACTTTCAGTATTTATTTATAACGATTAGAATGTTTTCGATGTAACGCATCATTTTCAGTAATGTTGCTAATATAAACTAACTAACTAACTAACCGTTAAGTCGTTTCCCCGCAGGGGTAGGCAGCGAGAATTGAACGTCACACTCTTCTATCCTGGCACACCACTTTTGCTTCGGCCACATTCATACAAGTTATACGGTGTTGCGGCTTTTAACGGGGCCATCCTCAAACACTTGTTGTATCTGATCGTGCCAGGTCCTTCGCGGACGCCCTCTATTTCTGTTGCCTTCAACACTCGCCTCATATATTTTCTTAACCATCCTTTCCCCATTCATACGTTCCACATGACCAAACCATCTCAGCATTCCTTTCTTTATTCTATCTACCACACTACAGCCAGCATTGCATTCACGACTAATTTGTTTATTCCTTACTCTATCGACCAAAGATTTTCCACACAAGCGTCTTAATGACTGCATTTCTACCGCTTTCAGTCTACTTTCATTCCTCTTTTGCCAATTCCAGGCTTCACTTCCATACATTATGGTTGGCACTAGAACGCCATTATGTACCGCTAGTCTTGCTTCCTTTGACAGATTCTTATTGGCCATAATACAAAACTTAGACTAAATATGGCGTGATGATTGGGGTGGAGATTAGTCCGGTGTGTGTGTGGGCGTGGTCACTAGGCGCAAAAGAGGGGACGTAGTAGATGGCGTTTGAATATTGATTACATTTTTGTTACTCTATTATTTTTTAATTTAAGATTTTCATAATATTCTTCTTTCCTCTTGATTATTTTTAAAAGTATGTATACAAGTACTAGGTGTCAATTAATTTCATTGCTAAACGGATACCTTGCGCGACCCAGAAAGGTAAATAACTCAATATAAAATAATTAAGAAACAAATTTTCTGTAAGATATATTTTCAGTGTTATGTAATTTTTTGTGGGTATGCCCATTACCTGTATAGAATTAATTAGTTAGGAAAATTATTTTAGTACAAAATTATACTATTTTATTTCTCGGGTTTCACCCAAACCTCAGCCTGGGAAACCCGGGCCAATGAATCATATTTATATTTCGTTTTAAGCTTTTCATTAATTATTTATGTTACACAAAGTATTATAATTGTTTGCAGTAAAACATTAATGGCTTTATTAAAATCACATTCATTCACTTCATTTTATGATATTTATAATTAATTGACATTGTATATATGTTAACTATTCAATAAATAATGGTTTTATACAAAGTTTATTTATTAACTAGCTTACCAGCGCGGCTTCGCACGCGTAGATTTTTAGTAACTTTTTGTCATATTTTATCAATTTGTGTATTAACCTTAACATACAGATATTTGACGTTGCAGACTTTTTTATACAACTTTTTGAGTTCTATAACTACTTGATAGAAAGTATTTTAACTTCTCTTAGCGTTATGTAGCGTTTTCTCGACCATTTTTTCGTCGACTTTAGTTGTAAAATAGGTCACCCCGAAAAGGCATTTTATTTAAATGAGATAATATACTGCCTATGCCCGTCCTGGAAGTCCTTTCTAAATATTGGTGAAAGAATTTTTGAAATCGGATGAGTAGTTTTGGAGATTACCTCCTACATCCAACTTATAATCTTTATACATTAGTATAGATAATAATAATAATTTTGCCATAAAGTTATTTTGTTATTATTGAAGAACTTATTCATATAACACCGTAATTAGTTTTTTCTATTCTGGACTAAAAACTATGTTTTATTGCGAACACTAAACTAAATGTGATATATAACTAAATACGACAATTAGCCGCTTTAAACCACTTGTCCCACGGTGATTATAAAACTTTTTATTATCAGTTACAAAGCGTCGCGTCGGAGGGAAATTGTCTGTAAACTTTTGCCGTTTTCTGTATTTATATCTTTTAATTTCCCAAATGCAAATTGGGGAGCACGGTCCAATTTAATTTAAGGGTGTGTCACTGTTTTTTCGGGACACATTACGTGAGTTCTCCTCACAGGTCACCGGGGTCACACAATTCAATTAGGTTCTGAACTCGGATATTCCACTTTGTATTATTTGTGCGTTCGTGATTTTTTGTGTTGTCTTACTTTCTCGCTTAACCTTTCCCATACCATGCTAAACTTGAAACGCAAGTTCCGGTGCTGATAACATGTAGACTTTTTTCATTTTGAAATCGGAGAAATATAAACATTATACGTTTTGTACTTATATTAATCTATATAGCTATAATATATATAATAATAATAATACACAATATATGTAACTTCAGGGTACCTTGTTAATAAATATCTGTCACGAGGCGTAGTCCGAGCACGTCCGTTCGTGTCGGGAGTTTATCATCAAGTGAAGTCTGGCAAGTCAAAATCTGTATATGTGTGAGAGGTGGGTATTTCGGACATTATTAGTCTTGATGACATTTGGATATTTAGTTTTGATTATTGGGTATTCCCGGCTATTATCTGCTTTGTACTCGATGGTGTGTCTATTATATTAATATTGACTGGTTCGGTGGTTATCAAACTTGCCAAAGTGTATATATCTATTAATTTTTGTATAAAAGTGCTAAAAATGATAAACAATCATTGGTCATTACGAATGACAACATTCTATCTACCTAGCTTATCTGGCTGCCATGCTGCTACTAAAGAGCGAAGATCGTCCATCCGCCGAATCAGACGCCCTGCGCACTGCGCACCAGTCTTCCCTACAATACATACATTTATTGACAAATGAACGTCGATTTCTTCGAGAAAACGTGTTGTTTTGTCGTGTCTGGCAAATATTTGTATAATGTCACGTGGCGGTAGAATCAGAAAGAAGTAAGAGTCTACTATTTTACTAGAACCCTTTACCTGGTATCAACTGGGTTATTCTCATAAACTTTGGAAACATCGAGAATGCGACATAACCTATAATATGGGCTAGCGCGCGCACGACGAGCCAGTCATTGTTTGACGTTTGACGAGTGCTACATTGCCAGCGAAAAAAACAGTGTGGCCAGCGCGTATTAACCGAGTGACAAACCGGGCGAAGCACTTACGGGCGAAATTGAGCAGAATATTGGAGCTTGAAAGTGGTCGATGCGATAGAAACAGCGTAATAAAAAGTATTCCACAGAAAAAATAGCAAAGATAACTAGTTAGAATTAAGGAATTTGATAATAAGTGCATAAAATTTTCTAGAAAAATTTAGTGTAGTTGTTTTACTTGCCTCCCAGAGCCACGTCACGTGACAATTTTTAAATTAATTTATTGAATATATTATTTTGTATATTTATAGAGATATTGACATAATTAAAATCAATGTCAACTCAATTTACATCACCGGAGAAGAATGGTTAATAAATAGATATATAAATATTTTATGTCCGTTAATTTTTGAGTCTTAGATATTTTTCGACTATTTTTAAATATTTTTCTTATGTTATTGATGCTTTTTGCATATTCAAATTTATTTTTATTTTTCTGTCCCTTCCTATTTTATTAATATGTACCTACTTTTTAAATTATTAATGGTGTTCATAAACGTAATCGATTCCTAAACAACAATAAAAAACCTTTATTTTAAAGTCATTGACTTCATTTCAATTTCAAAAGTCGGCTGTATTTATCTAGATAAAAAATATATATAAACATTTTTATTTTCTATTACGATAAATTTTTTAAATTTGTTTGTAAATTTTTGAGCTTAGGCAATATTATTCAATAATATTTAACGTGGGTAGGTACTTTATAAAAATGCGTCTCGCTATCACCGAAATACAGTCAGCCGTAAATATGACCATAGGGAGGAGCGCCCTTTAAGTCCACACATCGTCACATTTAGCATTCTAAACCCCTATTTTATTAAGGTAATTTTTGCTGGGGTGCGTTCATCTAATATCTGGCACGGCCATTTACACCGTGATTGCATACTTTGTCCCATTTTCCAAGCACACTGGATAATATTTTAATATATAAAACGTCAAATTGTTTATTTTATTACATAAAATATATTTATTTTATTATTACTGCTCCTCGTATTTATATACGTAGAAATTATTGTTTCGGAAGTAATTTTATAGAACTCATAATCACATAGGTATTCTTCTTCTTCTTCTTCATCAGCCTTCGTCTTTCCACTACTGGATTAGGTCTCTTCCTTATTTTTCCATTCTTCCCTATTGTTTGCTAATTGTAGCCATTTCTTTCCCCCCACAGCGACTATATCATCTGCCTATCTCTTTTTAGGTCTTCCGATGCCTCTTTTATTAAGGTCTCCATTTCAGAACTCTGGGAGGCCATCTTGTAGCATCTTGTCTTGCAACGTGTCCTGCCCATTGTCATTTTAGCTTCGCTACACGATCCATGATATCCACTACTCTAGTTCTGCGCCTAATTTCGTCGTTTCTCATACTATCTCTTAGGCTTACTCCAAGCATGGATCTCTCCATGGATCGTTGCGTGCATTTGAGCTTTTCTACACTTTACTTTGTAAGGGCCATAGTCTCCAATTCATACGTCATCATTGGCAGTATGCATTATTAAAGGGTTTTCTTTTTAGGCTAATTTGGATCTCTTTGTTCTCGAAGATATAATATATAACACATATGTATGTGAAAATGAAATAACGCACTTGTTTTTATAGTTCTGCTAATTTAATTTTTGTGAGACGTGTTTCACCTTATGAGGGAATTATCATCCTTATTTTTTTACAGTCAACATCTTATATTTATACTTAATGTTCGTACCCGGCGTTGCACGGGTAAAGAATTAAGTTGAAAATAAATTTGTTAGGGTAAACAAAGGTTCGATTCGAACGGTACAGATTTGCATCGAAAATATATCAGA
Source organism: Agrypnia vestita (assembly GCA_016648135.1). Classification (NCBI taxonomy): domain Eukaryota; kingdom Metazoa; phylum Arthropoda; class Insecta; order Trichoptera; family Phryganeidae; genus Agrypnia; species Agrypnia vestita. Next base: position 37,172 of record JADDOH010024845.1, read on the forward strand.
GGGAGGGGAAAGAGTAAAAGAATAGGGGGGAAATGTCACCTTAAATCTGGTAGTGGTTTTTACTAAGTTAACTAACATTCTGTTTTGCAATGAATAAATTTATATTTAATAAGGTTAAACAAAAATGTATTTATAAAAATAATATTATCAGATATTATTTTCTTTCCTCGTAACACGTAGGTATAGTAAGTAATACAACAATTTATTTAAAGAGTAGTATAGAAAATTATAAAGCGTTTTTAATAAAATGGCAATAAAATGTAAAATTAATATATTATAATAATTACCAAAAACTTACGTCGACAAACACTTTATACCCAGAAACGGATTTCACATTAAAACAGTTTTATACGTTTTTCTATATTATATTTAGAGCGCCACTAATAAATAATTCATCAATGTATGAAAACAAAAATATTATATTTAATTTTCATATATTTTTTAGTTCTATGCGCGTACACTAGGTAAACTTGAACAATTTGTTTAAGCAATGTTGTTATTATACGTTATATAATTTATTTTTTACCATCATTAGCCATAAACTGTTAAAATAAATATAATTAACGTGCTCATATTTTTTAATTTTACTATCTCACCCTCGGTAATTATTAAGCCTTATTTTAAATAATATCATTTTAAATTAAATATTAGGTCCTTACATATGAAATTGGCGTTTTGCCGTACTGGCAAATTTGATCTCAAATATCTTCTCTTTGGTTAGGAATTCCAAATCCAAATTTATACAGCTATTTACTCATGTATTTGTGTTTGGAAAATTATAATTCATTTGTTTTTTCCTCAATTGTTTTTTTCTTTGCGTCACTCAGTTTACAAAATGAAAAACTTGAAATATCGCGTTATTTACGAGTACGAGTTCCACCGTGGCACCAGTGCTGCAGAAACGGCTCGAAGGATTAATGATGTGTATGGCGACGGTGCCGCAAAAGAAAACACAGTGCGTTTTTGGTTCCAACGTTTTCGTTCTGGAAATTTCGACCTGCAGAACAAGCCCCGTGGACGGCCGGAGACCAAAGTTGATAATGAAGAATTGAAGGCTATTGTGGAAGCGGATCCATCGCAAACCACATCCGAGTTAGCTGCAGGCTGCGGTGTTAGTGATAAAACTGTTTTAATCCACTTGAAGCAAATTGGTAAGGTGAAAAAGCTTGAAAGGTGGGTACCTCACGAATTGAATGAAGCAAAAACAAACGCGCGTTGACCGCTGCGTTGCATTACTCAATCGGCACAATAATGAAGGGATTTTAAATCGAATCATTACCTGTGATGAAAAGTGGATCCTGTACGATAATCGGAAGCGCTCATCGCAATGGCTGAACCCTGCCGAACCAGCCAAACCATGCCCCGAGCGAAAATTGACTCCAAAAAAGTTACTTGTGAACGTTTGGTGGACTAGTGCTGATGTCGTTCACTACAGCTTTCTTAAATCTGGCCAGACGATTACGGGAGATGTCTATTGTTAGCAACTGCAAACCATGATGGAAAAGCTAGCTGCTAAACAACCGAGGTTGGTTAATCGCTCTAGGCCACTGCTGCTTCATGATAACGCTAGACCACACACTGCACAACAGACGGCTACCAAATTAGAGGAGCTTCAATTGGAATGTCTAAGACATCCACCTTACTCTCCGGACCTTGCCCCAACAGATTACCATTTTTTTCGAAATTTGGAAAACTTCTTGCAAAGGAAAAAATTCAACACCGATGGGGCAGTCCAAACCTCCTTTAAAGATTTTATTGATTCCCGTCTTAATGGTTTTTTTAGTAAAGGGATCGATGAACTACTTATGAGATGGCAAAAGTGCATAGATAGCAATGGTTCATACTTTGATTAAATAAATATATTATAATAAAAAAAAATCGGCTTTATGTTCCTCCCATACTAAACACCAATTTCATATGTAAGGACCTAATATATGGAAAAGAGTTATTTGGCTTTGAATATTTATTTTGTTTTTGTTTTAATGCATTATCTACCTACAGTTTTGAGGCATTAAGAACAAATAGACTTACTAATATCAATGATTTTTGGCGGGTGTTTTGGGAGAAAATGCCCACCCGTCCAGAGGCATATTTTTGTGTCAGCACGTGAAGTGTATTGTGCGAGTTGCGCGTGGTACGCGTGAGATGATTTAGCAGAGGCAGGATGAGTAGTTAATGCGCTGCGTAAATTATACTCACGATTTACTGTAGTATTTATTGGAAATAATTTATAGATGTGGCGTCGATTACAGAAATATTACTTGCGATGGCTACGGCGGTCGGCGATCGGGATGATTAGCCGCATCAAACCCCTGATTGGTTGATATTATTCGATACGTGCGGCTAGAATCGCGACGTCTCTGGACCACCAAAGTTCAATGTAGTTATTTTCCTGGTGTATTTATGTATTGTAGAAATATTATTGTAAGCTATTCAATTGTTTAAAAAATGAACTAATTAGATTAGAACGTCACACTCTCTTCTGTTATGGTACACCACTTTTGCCTCATCCACTTTCATGCATCTTCTCATTTTCTTATTTATTTTCAAATTTTTTAAAATTTATTTATTAAGGAATCTTAACAGTTTTTTAAACATATAGTGTAAAAGCCAATGTAAATGTTCACTTCATAGATCAATTAAAAAGATTCACAGATGTTATGAACAAAGTTAGATGAGATATTTTTAAGTTAATGATTTTGAATTAATTAATGAATAGTAAGTAAGCAACATACAATGTTAAGAATGAATAATGGTAAGTAATTGAATGTGAAAAAAGAAAAAGTATACCAAGACATGAGTTAAAGATGAGGCGATAGAAGTCAGGATAGGGGTGGAGGAAGAGAAGTTTAGGTATAGAGAGTGAATGGTCAAAGTCGATTTAGTACATGTAATCTAAAGCATTCTTTTAAATTCAGTAAGACCAATGTTGAAGTTGTACGTTCTTCAATTGTTGAAGCTTTTAACAGGGTAATTTTCCATTTTTTGGGTTATCTGGTCCCGCCAGGACTTTCGTACAATAAACATTTCCAAACTGGCACTGAATCGAGCTAAATTGTGGGATATTTAAGTTGAATTGAAAAAAAACCCACTGGATTTGTAAACCACGTCTAATGATCTCAGAAGACACCTACATTCTAGATTAACCCCGCTTGGAAGAGAATTAAAAACCTAGAAGGCTTGACTTATCATGCCATCTACATATAGTATTTAAATAATGTAAAATTATTTAATTGTGAGATATGTATATAGCCATCTACTTTACTCACGCGGTAGATGAAATCCGACCACTGAACAGTTTGCAGCTAGGCAATTACCGAAAATAAATACATGTTAATATAAAAGTTGCTTTATTGAGCAAGCCTCCTAGATCATATACAGATAAAACATATTTAAAAAAAAAATAGAGATGTGATTACGGAATACGTATCATATCAATATTCTTACTATTTTCAAATTAAGCTAAACGCTTGTGCTATGAAAATAGGACTAACTTGATGGTCTGGAGTGAGACTCGAACCTGCGACCTTTGGATGACGAGGCAAGAGTGCTAACCACAAGACCAACAAGCTACTCGACATCACAACAATGCATTTTTATTAAAGGTTATAAAATTTCAAACAATTTTTAGGGTTTTTAATAACTTACTTACCATCACACCGTTTCCCCGTGGGGGTAAGTAGAGAGGACAGAGCGCCACACTCTTCTGTCCTGACAAACAGCTCTCGCCTTGTCCATATTCATACATCTTCGCATGCAAGCTCGTTTAGGCCTCTAACCGGACGATCTTCCAGTATCTACTTAATCTGGTCGTGCCACGTCTTCCGCGGTCGCCTTCTCTTTCTGGCACCGTCAACGCTTGCGTTATATATCTATCTCTATTTTTTATTTTTTTATTTTATTTATTAATAAACGCCCAAAAGGTAAGTGTACATTAACAGAATATTAAGTTTAAAGAAAAAATAATAATAACATGTAAACATAATAATGACATAAAATGGATAGAAAATACAGATACAAATATAGAAAGATAAATATAATATAAAGTAAAAAGCAAGTAAAAAAAAGCAGAAGCATAAAGAAAACATAATATAATAGAAATTTAAAAACAAAAAAAATAATAATGTAGAGTGAAAAGATATAGCACAAGCTTTGAAATTCGTAATATAATAAAAAATATATATACAAATACAAATCAATTATCAATGTCCAATTCGATACATACAAATACAAATCAATTATTAATGTCCAATTCGATACTAGTAATCTTTTACACCTTTTAATATATGTTTGAATAATATACAGTTATTGGCAAAGACGTCCAGTTGCTCGTATCTGTTTGCTAGTCTAGGAAGCCTTTGAAGTGGGGAATTAAGGAAATCGTTAGTAGCTGCAGTTTCCACGGCAAAACCTGCATGACTTCTAGTTATGCGATACGGAACACGCAAGCAAATACGTTGAAGAACTTCTTTAATATTTCCTGTCGAACTCAAAGTTATTTGAAAAAATAAAAAAAACGTATGATATTAGGTCCTTACATATGAAATTGGCGTTTAGTATGGTAGGAACATAAAGCCGATTTTTTTTTATTATAATATATTTATTTAATCAAAGTATGTACCATTGCTATCTATGCACTTTTGCCATCTCATATGTAGTTCATCGATCCCTTTACTAAAAAAAACCATTCGGACGGGAATCAATAAAATCTTTGAAGGCGGTTTGGACTGCCCCATCGGAGTTGAATTTTTTCCTTTGCAAGAAGTTATCCAAATTTCGAAAAAAATGGTAATCTGTTTAGGCAAGGTCCGGAGAGTACGGTGGATGTCTTAGACATTCCAATTGAAGCTCCTCTAATTTGGTAGCCGTCTGTTGTGCAGTGTGTGGTCTAGCGTTATCATGAAGCCGCAGTGGCCTAGAGCGATTAACCAGCCTCGGTTGTTTAGCAGCTAGCTTTTCCATCATGGTTTGCAGTTGCTGACAATAGACATCTGCCGTAATCGTCTGGCCAGATTTAAGATTTAAAATCCCTTCATTATTATGCCGGTTGAGTAATGCAACGCAGCAGTCAACGCGCGTTTGTTGATTTGCTTCACTCAATTCGTGAGGTACCCACCTTTCAAGCTTTTTCACCTTACCAATTTACTTCAAGTGGATTAAAACAGTTTTATCACTAACACCGCAGCCTGCAGCTAACTCGGATGTGGTTTGCGATGGATCCGCTTCCACAATAGCCTTCAATTCTTCATTATCAACTTTGGTCTCCGGCCGTCCACGGGGCTTGTTCTGCAGGTCGAAATTTCCAGAACGAAAACGTTGGAACCAAAAACGCACTGTGTTTTCTTTTGCGGCACCGTCGCCATACACATCATTAATCCTTCGAGCCGTTTCTGCAGCACTGGTGCCACGGTGGAACTCGTACTCGTAAATAACGCGATATTTCAAGTTTTTCATTTTGTAAACTGAGTGACGCAAAGAAAAAAAAAATTGAGGAAGAAACAAATGAATTATAATTTTCAAAACACAAATACATGAGTAAATAGCTGTATAAATTTGGATTTGGAATTCCTAACCAAAGAGAAGATGTTTGAGATCAAATTTGCCAGTATGGCAAAACGCCAATTTCATATGTAAGGACCTAATATATTTTTTCAATAAAACGAGGTAAACCCAAATTAATTTTGCTTTTTAGAATTGCACGAATTGCGAATGAAACCATGCTGAATAGTATTAATTGTTTCCAAAGCGATACGTCAAGCCGCGTTCACGTCTACCGGTCTCGTGGAAATTATTTGATCGGAAATTGTTAAGTAAACATTCGCCATTATTATGCAGGGGAGGGTAACGGAAGTGTTCGAAATAAAACTCATCGGAAACTCCAAACATTACGAATATTACAGTCGGATATTAACATCCGGCTACATGGCTGCTATTATTCCAAGGCTTAAATTAATCATTTATTATATCCAGTGAATATCCAGTGTAAAATCCGGCCAACAACCAGAAATAATATATATTAGTAATAATAAATACGTTGTTTATCCGAATATAATATGTTTATTTACGGATACAACAAAAGAATTTGTCATGAAAACTGCATTTTAAGTCAGCCATTTTCTATCCATTGCTGGATTAAGGCATCCCCAAGTATGTCACATTTTTTCTATTCAGTGTTTTTTTGTGCCGCGTTTTTACGCAAAATTTATACGAATCAAATTAATTCATTAATAATACTTAAAAATAAAATAATAATATTTAAAAAAATTGATACACAAGAATGAAGACGACGCTATAAAGATTACAAATAATGACATTATTTAAATTACAGTTATTCTTCTTCAATAAAAGCAAAATAATTTTGTGGTTACATTATTTTTATTGATAAAAAGAGAATACTTTGTATTAAACCGAATAATCAAAATGTTTCCTGTTTAAAACCACGAGAAATATAATTTATTTAATACAAATAACGAAGAATCACGGGAAATAATAATAACTACTTGTCTTGCGTGACTGCGCAACATATGCCGTGCGCTGATTGCGTATCACACTCTAATTATCTTATGTTTTAATTCTAGCAATTTCGGAATTTATGACAGCCAGACGGATAGACAGGCAGACAACGAAATTATTATGTTTGATTGTGATTTTATATAAAGTTTTTTTTTATCAAAATATTAATGTACCCACAGCATTATTTTGATATTACGTACGACTTATACGCAACGGACTAAAAGTATATAAAAACCAAAGCCTTACATAATAAAATAAGAAGTAACAAATTAACAACAAAGACAAAAAATAACTGTAAACAATTTTTCTCTTCTTATTATATACTAGCCGTACACCCGTGAAAAATCACGGGACATAATTTAAGTATTATATATTTATTTATAATACATAATAAAAAGCCTGTCAAACGTAGAAAGCGCAAATAAATGGTTCGCGTCTTACGCGAGTAACATATATATGCAGTATATTTTTGACGGGCCACGGAGAAGCTATGGTAGCTAGTTGTTGAGTCGCTGCGCTGCTGTCCGCGCGTTCGAGGTTCGAGTCTTTCTCCAGTCATGTAATTTCCATTTTTAACCGGATGTTAAAAGGATTCTAGGATGTTAAGGATTTACGGGACAGACAGATAATTATTATAACATTGAGATAGATTTTTCTTTTATTGCCCTAGGCCCGATTGCAGAGATAATAATTAGTGATTTAAAGGTTAAAGTACGCTTAAGAAGCGTTATTATACATAACACTTTTAACGCATACCTTAACCTATTAATCATCAAAGTATTGATTTTGTATTCGGGCCCTACTGTTTTGTACATACTTGTTATATCGACGGCTCCTACGTATAATATCGTAAAGCACAAATCGACGATTTAATTTTTTTGTGTATTTCATATGTATTTAATTATATCTTTATTTCCAAGAAAGAAAAAAATATTTTGCAATAAATAACGTTTTTTCGGACGTATTTTATCGTATCTCAAATAATCACATATTTTTTTACGAAGTATACTATTGTATGTAACACTTTCGATAATTTGCGTTGGAAAATAACATAAGATAATTTTATCGTATGTAACACTTACGATAACATACGTTGGAAAATAACATAAGATAATTATCGTATGTAAAATTTAAGATAATATGCGTGAGAAATTAACATAAGATAATTATCGTATGTAACACTTACGATAATATGTGTGAGAAAATAACATGAGAAAATTATCGTATGTAACACTTACGTTATTTCACGTCGCGTCTTTTCCGAAGTAAAATGTTGTAAGTCATTTATACGATATTTTACGTCGCGTCTTTTCCGAAGTAAAATGTTGTAAGTCATTTATACGATATTTTACGTCGCGTCTTTTCCGAAGTATATACCTTTAATAAAACCTTTAATAATTTCGACTTTTTTGTGATTATTTATGAAACTACAGTATAAAGTTAAATATTGAAACGAAATTTCAAAAAAATTGGGCAATATTTAGATTTATACCGGACGAAAATATGTTCAAATCCTTCTCCTGTAAAATTGAATTTTGTGGGTTACGATATTATACGTAGGAGCCATCGATATGTATGTTTGGAAATAAAAAAAATATTATTCACAAACCCCTCGGGTCTCTCATATCGTTTTAAATAAAATAAAAAAGCAACCAGTGCGGATGTGCAATTATTTTAAGGGAAACATAAAGTGCGCTAAAAATTTCAACTGACCTGCAGTGTAACACGTTTAATTGAAACAATTACAGCGTTGCGAGACCCCTGGCATCTGCTCGAAAAACAGAGCAGACAACGCAGCTCCATCATATGTTTTGCTGCGCTCGCTAATGAAATGCAGTCGTGGTGTATTTGTGCAATGGGCGTGCATCGCGCGTCTCCCTCTCGAGATAAATGTCCGACATTTATTCAGCCATAAATGTCGGGGATGCGCCGCGCTGGCCGGGCCATGAATTGTGGATCCACTTGGCCACTTTTGGGCTTTGTGCTGCAAGTTTTTTCAGACATTTTTTTTTACTCTGTAAGTAATCATTTGTAATAAATAACTCAAGGGAGTTCAAAACACCGTTAATAATTTTGAAAGACAAATTAAATCACTTACAGTTCTCCTGGACGATACACCCATATTATGATATTAATGGAATGAAACCTCAATAAAAAATATTTATTTTCCTACCCTCATTTTTACCTTCTCTTACACACTCATAAATATTTCATCACACGTGTGAAAAATTAGATGGGATGGGTGATACACAAATTGATTTTTCTAAAAAAAAAAAAAGTATATTGATATCCACATTTTAGTATTCCGTACAAGCCCAACCATATTAGAGTATTTTATTAAATGAACCAGTTTCGAACGGAGAAACGTGTCCCAATTGAATATAACGTTGATACACAATGTCGTGCAAGTGTACTAAAGTCTACACGATCGCATATCCTGCGGAAGCAGAAGTTCGGCAGACTTCCGGTGATGGCGGGGGAAGGCTTTCACGTAACCCCGCCACTTCCGGATAGATTGCTGAGCCCAGATGTCGGCTGATAGCGGATTAATGCAAGCGTCACGGAATACCAACGGATACAAAATGGCTTTTAGCCATTTTGTTTCCGGGATGGGAACATTATTAGTGATCAAATTTTTAACTGACTTCATTTTAATTAATTAAGATAAATTGTAGAAGTCTCACAGAGAAGGGTGATTTTTAAGGGAAGCATCTATGAAAATCTTTATAGGGTGGCCATGGGGATTTTGACCTGCATAAGATGGCTTAAGTGATCACTTTACACAGTGCAATTTTCACCGTAAGAACATCCTCGCATTATCAAATTTTTGAATGTTACATTTGATGGGATTATGCTCAATTATATGGTAGAAAATTAATAATCCCCATGACATATTATATAAACATACATGTCACCGCTACCAATCAATTATGAAAAATTCATTCGCAATTCGAATCACAATTTGATAAATTAGAAATTTTGTAAATAATAAAGAGTGTTAACAGTAAATTGAATGTTATAAATAATCAGGTCCTTTTTGCAAATAGTCATTTTTTAAATTTATCTTCATGTTAATTAGGTACTTTTTATTATCATTTTCCATATATAACTTTTTAATATTTTGATCTATACTTTGATTTTTAAATTTTATTTTGTTATCCTGACGAAGAAGCCATTGGCTTCGAATCGTGTTGAATTTTTTCAATAAATAAGTGGTGTTTACAAAATTTATATAAATTGTATTTATTTATTTGCGACAGTCTTTATTTTATTCTGAATATTATTAGCAATGTTTTCTGTCAGAGCATCAAGCACCAAAGTCCCTGCTGAACTCAAGGACAATAGGGCGAAGGAGCTTAGGAAGGCCAAAATTAAGATGGAGTGACAACGTCCTCAAAGACATCTCTGCCTTAGAGCTTCGGAACTGGAGAGAGCTGGTATTAAACCGAGATGAGTGGAGGAAGATTATTGAAGAGGCCAAGATCCAACAAGGATTGTAGTGCCAAAAGTGATGATGTGATGATTATTTACAATTTATTTTATGTTTAAGACACAATTTATTATTAATTTATCATAAAAGTGTATTGTTTTAATATATCACATTTATACTTTGTATTCTAATGTCACTCTATGACTATCTATTAGGATCAATAATGATAAGTTTAGGGTCTGTTTTTTAAAAAGTAAAATCAATGAGATCAGCAGATGCTGTATAGGTAAAATAAGAATCTTCCATCTACCTTGTTTCCTTACTTGTCTTTTCTCTCACTTTTGTAAAAAATCGGAAAGATCGCGGGTCCAATCAGAGTGCGGATGAGAAAACACACAAAACTAATACTCTTTCATGGACCGAAGCGAACGAACGAAGGCGTACTGTCGTATTACGGTACCCACTTCGAAAACAACACGGATACAACAGACGTCTCAAGTAAATGCAATTTGACGGTGGAACGAAATGCCTCAACATCCACGGTACAGATATTTTCTCAAAACTTTTTAAAAGAATTGTGGCGGTTGTGTAAGTTAGAGTCTTAGTTCTGCATCGCCAAGTATTATTTTTTGATTCCTCAACTCTCTGGACATTTTAGAATGAATTGGAAACACCTAGAAACCTACTGAACACAAGGGAATATATGAGAAGTTTCGAAAAATTGAAAACTTTACATAAACAAGTTATGCTAAGAATTGCTAGGCATAAGTTTTGTTTTGATAGACAAGTGCGAGACCGTAGATTCTGGGCGAATAGAAACGAGTGAACTGTGATCCGAGCATAGACAGTGTAACGAGCATAAAACATACCTACGTGTGGGATATTCTTGTGTGCAAAATAAGTGCAAATTACATAATAGTCCAATGTTTCATTTCGACTCGAGATTAGTTTAAAACAGAATAAATTAATTAATTCATCTTTAGGAAACCGTTATGAGTTCGTGAAAAGAAATAGTGTCGTAAAAGAGCTATTGCATGTGGATGTTTACTTTTCATCGGAGAGAAGCTCCGGTAGTAGGTAAAGATGTACACATAAAATAACAAAGAAAGCACAGCGGAGGTCCACCCGATCCAATGGCGGAGACCCGACTACCCTTCTACGTGTGCGAGTTCGCAATATATACGCCGTCTAAGGGCATTGCACAAGGCTGCTGAAGATGAATTAACTGCGCTTATTGTAGCTATGGTTTTGCGTGCTCTCGGATATCCACGTTCGCAGTCTGTTAACCCATTTGTCCAACCTGACTTAGCAATATTTCCATAACGAAAATCACTACTCAACCCACAAAGAAATAATAAATTTCAATGGTTTACGGTGCATGTATGAATACGTGAGGCAACTGTTTTGTCGTCATTTAACGTCTGGGACATGAAGATAAACGTTGGTCGGCTTTTAATTCATGTAAAATGGAGGATTTGTTCCGTCAGCTGTCCGTAGGATGCGTGGTATACGCCACTAGCACAAATATCTCGGTGTATCTACTCAAGTAATTCTAAATTTATCTCGGCATGTCTCCTTCCATGGACATGGGTCTTAAAATTGTCGTGTATTCGTAGTGATGGCATTTTAAAAGAAACACTTTGGTAAACAGTAACCAACAGGGGCGTGAAGTGGGAACATCGCAGCATGACTTTTACATAACCAATTGTTTGGAAAAATAATCGGAATACAACATATATTTTGTAATATTTCTATCACAATTGTTATCATAGCATTCATATTTTGATGTATCATAAAAATCTGTAGCATAAATCTTTAATGTTCCCACTGCACGCACCTGGTAACCATAAACCTTTCGTATCACTTATACCTGGAACTTAATAGATTGTAATTGAAATTTATGGATTTGCTTTCATACCGCCCGGCGGCGTGTTATAAAAAGCTACTGCGCCGCGCTTTCCCGCCAATTTTTTGACAAACAAGACTTCGGGAAGCTTTGGAATATTCAGTGAAACTCTCCCCCTGAAGTGCCTGGTATCTTCTTTTTCTTCTTTTTTCCCTTATCGTAACAATGTTTTTAAGGTAGATTCAGAAGATCTTTTATATATTTATGATAGTAAGTCGAGATTGTTCGACCATTTAACGTAATATCGCTGATATTATGTGGCAGCCGTGTTGCTGACATATGGTGTTAACGTATACATATATACAAACATCGTACATAATACTGTACGCTGTCAAAGATGCTTCCAGGCTCTCAATATCTATCACAGATGCTATTCGCACGTGACGCATCAATGGTTAGGGGTTGTCAGAGTGTGATCTGTACACACGAGATGAAATTCAGATAATGGATCAAATATAAATTAAAAAAAACATAAATACTTTTTTTATACCACAGATAATTTCATTAAATCAACATGTTTCGGGAGCTAAGCTCCCTATTTAAGGACAAACAAACAAATTGTTTAAATTTTTACTTATGTATAAAAATGGTGCCACAAAATGATTTCCTAAAATTTGAAGAAGTAAGCAATATTGCTATTTCTGTATCTTGACAGTTATTGTATAACATTGTTATGCTCACACGACAAAATTTGGTTATTAAAATGAACTCACTAAAATAAATCGCCCATATGCAATACAACGCGTTACCAGTTACAGTTCCAGTGAACTAAAATCTCCAGTAACGAAAAAAAAAAATACTGGCAAAAGTTCTAAAAAAAATATTTTCTCAGTATCAATATAAACCAGTGATGATTTCCTTCATTAAAATACATCCCAATTATAATAATTTCGTTATCTGTCCATCTGTCCGTCCATCCGTCCGTCTGTCTGTCTTTCCCCGTAACTTCGTGTAACGTCCGTAACTTCTTTTATAATTTTTTTTTCTTCATCCATTTTTATTATTATTTTTTTAAATAAATAAATAATTATTCTTCAAAAACCGACATGTAAAAGTGCCGTCATTTTTGAGGGTGACATCTAGTTTATACGTAATCAGTAGCTGTATAGATTTTTTCCTTATTAAGTCTTTGTTACCATTGCGTATAATGTTGTTCTTCCCAGAATGAGTTTTCTAACTCGTTGTGAATATTACATGGTAACAATTATTTTGTAAAAAGGTATTATATTCAAATAAATAAATAAAATAATCCCCAAAACGACTTCCATACTTACTTTACCGTATAAAAAATATATATCTTAAATCTATATCTTAAACTCAACCACTAGAATGTATCTGCTTGCGTGTTCCCTCTCGCATATCTAGAAGTCATGCAGGTTTTGCCGTGGAAACTGCTGCTACTACTTCTTTAATTCCCCACTGCAAAGGCTTCCAAGACTAGCAAACAGATATGAGCAACTTGACGTCTTTGCCAATGACTGTATATTATTTAAACATACATTAAAAGGTGTATTGAAAGATTACTTGTCGAATTGGACTTAAATTATTGATTTGTATTTGTATGTATATTTTTTATTATATTGTGACTTTCAAAGCTTGTGCTATTGCTTTTCACTCTGCATGATTCATTTTTCTTGTTTTTTAATTTCTATTATATTATGTTTTTCTTATGCTTCTGCTTGTTATACACGTGCTTATTACTTTATATTATATTTATCTTTATTTATTTGTGTGTGTATTTTAAGTATTTTCTTTTCACTTTATGTCATTATTATGTTTACATGTTATTATTTTTTTTAAAACTATATATTCTATAATTTTACACTTTATCTATCTATTGTAAAAGCCCTAAAGGGCGTTATTAATAAATAATTAAAATAAAAAATAAATTAATTAACATATTATATATTGAATAATGAGGTCCTCCTAGGGATGAAATCCAGTAATGTGTTCTTGAAGAATTTGGACATTTGATAAATAAATGGTAAATTAAAATGGTGAACGTTACATTGTGTAAAGTGATCACTAAAGCGAGCCGTACGATAGGTCGTAAGCCCTATGAACACCCAAAAAGACTTCCATATCTACTTTCTCATATAAAAAATACAGGTTCGTCTCTATCAGACATCTATAATATATCTTGATAAATAAAATAATGTATATTTTTGATATTTAAAGCGTGGAGGGATATAATTTTAAATTATTTTTTCAATTGATTGAGCAGCATTGTAGATTGACATTTTAAAAAATATTGATTATTTTATTTGTATATACTTCTTCCACTTTTATGTGAGTTTTTTTTCACCAACATATTTCAGAAACAATTTTAAAAATAATTTATCAAATAATTTGGAAAAACAAGGAACAAAAGACATTTCATTCGAATTTTTTGACAGTAATGACCTGATGATGGAATGGTAATTTCTGAAACATGTTGGTGAAAAAAACTCACATAAAAGTATATATACACAAATAAAATAATCAATATTTTTTAATTATTAATTAATAAAATAACTGACGCATACCGTCCTGATGAAGAAACTGTGGTATCGAAACCGGCAGACGTAGAGATACTCCAAGTGGTCGATAAAAAGTTGTTTAATTAATTAATAACATATTATACATTGAAAAAAAATCGTCGTGAGACTTGATATTCCGCAAAATGTTGTATTTTTTATTAAAATTTATCCGAGATTTACACAACACAGTGGGGGAAATTTTTCCTTGTTATCCTCCGACGTCATGTTGTATTTTTATATCTAATACTCGGAGAGACGTGGTCGGATATAAATCCATTTACAGTTCCTTGTCCCTGACACAGATGTAGGGAGCCGGGAGGCGCCATCAATCTTCCTGACAGGATGACCGCTCCTTGGCTGGACCACTTGATTCTGCTCTCTGACTCACATAACTCCCGGAGAATTTTCGACAAGATGAATACGAGGTACAACGAGCTATTTGAAAAGAAAATGTTAAAGGTATGGGTGAAAGAAAGGCAAGAAAATATCCATCACATTTGATTAAAGACATTCATCTAATTGAACTAAATTGGTGGCGATTAATCTGGGCAGTAGTACAATGAGGTTTTTTTATACAAAATATCCCGTATTTTTTACCAAAAACTATTTTGGAGTCTTCCTCATTTAGTTTTGAATAGAGTTATTAGTTTAAGATACGAGTGAAATGTCAACGGTTAAGGACAAAAACGATATCAAAGCTTGCATGATTTTTTTCAACAATTCTGACCTACTTCTGTAGAACATTTTTTTTTTTTGTTTCTTATTATTATTTTTTTTTAACTAGAGATGCGAATACGGAATTCGTGTCACATCAATATTCTTACTATTTTCAAATTAAGCTAAACGCTTGTGCTATGAAAATAGGACTAACTTGCTTGTCTGGAGTGAGATTCGAACCTGCGACCTTTGGATCACGAGGCGAGAGTCCTAACCACAAGACCAACAAGCTACTCATTGAAGGGTCATGAAAGTAACTCATATCGAATATTAAACAATCTGTCGTTTTGATACAAGTCAAATAAAATAAATTGGCCTGCACAAAAAATAAGATCAATGTACCTAATAAACATACATATCAATTTCTTTCTTCTCGAAGTGACTTAAATATTAAAAAAATGTGTAGATATATAATATTTCTAAACATTTAATAATAAAAAATTTAAGAATAAATTAAATACTATGTTTTGAACCACTTTATTGCTATATATTTGTCAAATGGTTTCGGTTGGACTCAACCTTCTTCAGGACAATTATAATATAGACTATATTATAATTGTCCGTCTATATTATAATTGTCCTGAAGAAGGTTGAGTCCAACCGAAACTAGTTGACAAATATATGGCAATAAAATGGTTTAAAACATAGTATTTAATTTATTCTTAAATGTCTTATAATGTCAAGCCACAAAGTGTTTTCTTGCTTTGAAAAGTTCATTAAATAATATTCGTATAGCTCGATCTTTTAATATTATAAATGATTTGGTTATAATATTCAAGAAAACCTATTCTTATTATTGTTGCAATTTCAATCATTCATTAATACTAATCGCACTACATTCAAACACAAAATATACAATACACATAAATTAATGTACATGTAAAATATAAATTATTGCAAAAATACATGTTACTAGAGCGTGCCGAAGACACTTGTAATTGGGATAATGGGCATAGTCTTCAATATAATGTTTAATATCTGAGTGTCATGTACTTATTATCCTGTTAGTGTCTCTAATAAATAAAAAAAAGAACAAAGTTCTGTGTATTTTTTAAACAAATTAATTAAATCAATTAGAAAACACATACAGAAAAATTAAATCAACGGAATTCGTGATTGGTAACGCATCATTCTTGGATAGATTGGAGATCCGCGGTTCGAGTCCCGGTAGTAGTAAAAATATTTTTTCGTTGATTTGATTTTTTTGTACGTCTTTTCTAATTGATTAATAAATTTGTTTACAAGATTTGGTTATTTTATGAAACTGGCTACGACAACGTATCTACGCACTGCACTCAGCGCAATTATAATTTATCTATGGAAGCATGTAACAAGACCATGATCATATTTCGTACTCACATGCATAATGCACATGCATTTTAATTGGAAACAACATATTGATAATATTTGTAAAAAACTGAGATCCATGCTAAGTGCATTTCACATGCTAAGACTATGTAGCTCTCGGGGCACACTGTACTCTCTTTACTTCGCGATGGTTGACTCGGTTATCAGTTATGGTCTTACCTATAAAACATACATTGATAAAATCAAATAGTTACAATTGAGATTCCTAAAACTTATAGTAGATAATAGAACTAAATGTATGTACAAGGATGATTATAATAAATTATGCAAAGTATGCAAAATATTACCAATTGATTAAAAAGTAAAATATAATATAATACTAGAAAAAATGATAAATAATATTAATATACATACTGACACGCACCATAACTATGCAACCAGATCGACAGGACGAACAACTAACAACGTGTATGGTGAAAGAAAAAGAGATTATATTGTGCCAAGAATCTTTGATAAATTAGATAAAAAATTCTTTGAGATGATGCAAGATAAAAAAACTCCATTGGCTTCAAAAAAAAAACAATCTTAAAGAATATATATTAAAGCTATGTACCTAATCTTACAATTAATTTATAATTACATATCATGTATCACTTGTAAAAAAACATGCAACACTCGATAATGACCTACTATATTCATTATAAAATAAAAATTATTGTCAAATATTGAAGGCAACCATGCCGTAAAACTGCTGTGCAGTTTGACATATGTATAATGTAATAAATATCAAAAAATTAATAAATAAGGAACAAATTTACTAAATTTTGGAATAAGATATACTCTGAATCGACAAAAGGAAAAACCACGAAAATATTATTTGGAAAGTATATATGACGCTAAAAAAAATACTAGATAGACATGGAAGAGGTTTCAAACTATGCCAAATGCACCAGGACATGGTTGCTTCAAAAGCCATATTTACAAATTCAAGAGATGCATTGATAACACGTGTCCTTATGATACGAAAAAGGAGCAAACCCCCTAGCACGTGCTACTTGAGTGTAATGCCCTTGCGCATGACAGGGGAAGATAGAAAAATTGTGCAACCGGTATGAAATTGACCCCTCTGTACCTGTGGAAGTCCTGAAAAACGAAAGACCGACGACGGAGTATATAAAATACCTAAAAACTATTATGATAAAAAAAAAATCCTGAACAAGTTAAACACATATATATGTGTATAAGAGTGATCACAAATCCTTGTGTGATAAAGCAAGGAAAAAATAAATAAATTGCAAAGAAATACTCACATGCAATCTGACTATTTAAATTGTAGTTTGCAGTTAAACTTTGTGTTGTTAGTTTCTCAAAAAAAAGGTAAACGACATTTTTTTATTTTTTTTATTTATTTATTTTAAAAAATCCTTGTTTACAAATAAAGATACTTAATACTAATTTAACAATAAAACATAAGATAAATTACACATTTTTTTTGTTTTGTTTAATTTGTGGATTATGCCACTCTACTAGGCTACGCCTGTCCCAGAGTGGCGTTATAGAACACAATTATAATATTTTTTCGAGTTCGTCAGTAGTATTTATTTTCATAAGGTAGTTATTATGTATCTACAGAGTATCAAGTGGAATGTTAGTGAAAGTTGAGTTAGTCATAAGTCCAAGTGTAAATATGTGTAGAATAATTGTTTAATGTAAAAAGGGTTAAAGTTTCTTAAAGTATTATATGCAGATATGCGATTCCATAACCGAAACGAGTGGTAGTGTAGCAAGACATGAAGCACTCCATACTATTACTATTATTTTAGAATTTTTACCGATATTGATTATAGATTTAAGAACTTTAAAATTGGTATTCATTATCGAATTTTTATGGTATATTTTATTTTAAATAATTAATAGCTGTTCTTTTTCCTTTTCTTCTTTTTTCATTATTATTTTAATTATTTCTCTTTTTTTCCCTTTTCTCCTTTTTATATATTCTCTTCATGTGCTTCAATATAACATTTATGTAATTTGCAATTTATATGGAGGACAAGGTCTTGCACTAATAACCTGGTTACGCTGGAATAAACACATTATTATTATTATTACTAACTATTTATTAGTACACCAAATACTCACAATAAAGTGTGAAAGTAAATAACAAGATTGGCCACCGGATTCATATTTCCGCCTCCACGCGGCCCAGAATTTTCCGCTTTCTGGAAAAATTACCGCCAGTTATTTTAAACCGGGACGAAGAAGACGCTAGCTCCGGGAAAATAATCTCGCGGCTTTTCCCTATCGCACGGCTGGATGTTACTTATCGCTTCACTGCATTCGATTAATTCCACTGTAGTATAGAAATGTTAATACTTTACAAGTACCATATAACGGGTGATCCGAGCTTTCCTTTATATTTCGCTGCATTTGGTTATTTTATTATTGGCGCAACTTGACTGATTAATAAACAGGGTTATTTATGAAACATTCATAACCTTGCAGGACTTTATTCCTGCCTTGATTATGAGTCGATATTTAAGCAGTCATGACCTAATATCAATAGTTATTGAGTTATGCAATATCAAATTATGCATTTTTTTTCTCAATATTTCTGACTTATTTTTTACAAAACGTTGAAGTATCATTACAGTTACTTATATCGATTACAAAAAATTCATTCGTTTAAATAAAAGTTAAATAAAATCCTTAAAAAATCCAATTGGAATACATTCAAATTGAATTTTTTTCCAAAAATATCTGTTGTTTGACTGTTTTAACTGAATATTTTCCAAAAATTTCTGTGAAATTCTCGCTTTGGAATTTCTTAAGGAAATTTTGTTAAACATAACACAACATGTAAATGTGATTAGTTACATATTATGTTATTTTCCATAGTGTTTCTTATTTAAAATCCATAAAAAACACAATTAAACGAATTAAATTAGTTTATCACCCTTCAACTTTTGGTAAAACCAACCGGTTTTGGTAACAACCTTCCTTCGTCAGGGTATACTAATTAAACTTCACAAAATTATGAACAATCATACCTCGGTGTCAAGTATCCAAATGGGAGTAAATAGTAGGGGGTGCAAAAGACACAAGTGATAGGGTGAAAGGGAACATATTCTTTTGGAGCTTCATCGACAGTCATCTGATTGACCTGGATGAAAGCGATATCCAGAACCGAAGAAGATACAGCCTGAGAACGAGAAGAGCCACCCCAACAGCCTACCTAGGCAATGCGTTGGATACGGATTAAGAATTAAGTACGACCCATATATTTTGTGTGTTACCAATGAAATAGACGTACCAATGAAATTGTAACCGAAATATTGTAAGATATTTTATTTTGTGTAATATTGTAAGAAGATTTAAAACTATTTACTTACTATATGCCTTATGTATATATATACTTATGACAATTATATTTTATGAGAATAGAGGGAATAAGTCTACCTAGGTCAACAAATTACGATAGGAGGCAATATTACAGAAATAAAATATTCATTATCGACGAGTACGAGAATGAAATATTACGAAGAATTCATATGATCCACTCACATTATAATAATAAAGCTCCTCAAAATCGTATCACAGAAGTGGTTTTTCTGGGTAGGTACTCAATTCCGAGACGGCCGACTTCCACCGAAAAAAGAATCCGACGAAAACATTTTTCTGATGTTTACGTGTTTTTGTGTCGCTGTTTATTCTTCGCTCGAACGGGAAATAGACATTTTTCTTGTGACGGTTAAATTGTCTGTGAATAAATCATAAATCAAATCCGTTCTGGTTAATATCCGACGAGCGGATGCTTTGCGCGAGCCGGCAGCCAGCTAAGCATTCCCCACCTGACCCACGTACCCGAGTGTTAAGAGATTAAATGTAGTCCGTATTCTGCTGCTTCGGGGCAGTAATCCATTAGGCTTAGCTCGTTTTAGCATAAGCAATGTATTTATTTATTCATGCCGTATGTACCATAAACCAAAAAATTATATTGTCATAATATAATACTCCCCCTTTAGGGTTGGTAAATCTTTAACCTATTCCGTGCTTACGACGCGCCAGGCGTGTTGTCTAAAAAATGGAATAGTTACACAAAACGTGTCTGACGCATTTCATGGTCATATTCATTTTTTGCTTATACACATATATCCTGTATATGTGATCTATTATTATTTATATTTTTCTTTTTAATTTTTTTAAATTTCTTAATCACCTTTCTCTTAATCTTCTTTTGTATCCACCACATATTGTATGTATTTTCTTTTACTTTCTACTACATTCTTTCTTATCGTTTCCTACATATAACGTATTGTATTTTTTATGACTTTTTATTGTAATATTGTTAATATTATTTAATTTTTTGTTTTCATTCCTTTTGCTTAGATATCTGTTTAATCTTATTTAATCTTTTGTTGTGTTAATATAATGTTAATATTATTTAATCTTTTGTTTTTATTCCTATGCTTAGATATCTGTTTCTTTTTTATTTAATTTTTTTTATGTAAAAGCTTAAGTCAAGGCGTATATAAATTATAAATATATAAATAAATATTACAGAGGAGTTTTTAACTAACAAAGATAATGGTTGTTCGGATTTATTTTTTAGATAGATTTTTTCAGTGAACGTGTTAAGTGCCTTTTAAAAAAAAAATCGTTACTCGTAGACTGCCAATGTGCAATTTCTTAATTATTTAAATACAACTGTGTCTAGCCATGATTGTAAGAGTACATTCCTACATAAACATAAATGTAACAGACAGGATGAATGATAACCCTGAAAAGAGCTTCCTCAAAGAAGATGACATTGCCGAGTTCCATGGTTCGCTGCGGACACCGATCAAGGTGGACCTGTGACGTCATCTTATTCACGGGCGACCGGGCAGGACGCCGGTGCGTCATCACCACCCTGAGGACCGTAAAGACGGGTCCTATGCCTTGATAAATTTGTGAACAAATTTATGTATGAAAATTTATGAAAATAAAATAGTTGTGACATGTTTTAAATTATTACATATTATTGTAAGAACCTAAATATTGACATATATGAATGTACTTTGTCACATGTTTATTTTCAATAAACGAGAAAATCGCTGTTGCGATAGACCGGGGTGGTGAGTGTAGCCAACTGTATGGCATAAAGACAGATATAAGAAATATTATTGAATATTTCCGAGTGACGGCCAACTGTATGGCGGAAAGACAGATACAGGAAATATTATTTCCTACGGCTAACTGTATGGCCTGACAGACAGAATTACGAAATATTGTTTAATATTTCAACATATGTATCCGAGGACAGAGAGTTGGTATGCGAAGGAAAAACGGGCTGCAGACCGATTGTTTCCGATAAGTCGCGAAGCCATATCTTGTCAGATCTCGGAGAAATCTACATATAACTAACAGTGTTTTATAGGCCTAGCGACGGGGCTCATCACTAATAAGGTCCCGGGCGCGACAGCCACCGAAAAACGGTATTTGTACCAACAAATACGAGAATTTTCGACCCGAAATTGATTTTCTTATATTTACGAAAAACGAGGGTTTTTTCAATGAAATTGATATCAAACCATAATATTTTTGCTAAACAAAGCCATTTAGACTAAAATCTGAAAGAAAATCATGTAAATAAAAAAGTAAAATTTTTCACATTTTTTACGTAACCACTATCAGCAGTGGTCCAATGTCGATAAGGGTCATTTTTCAGTCAAAACTTTGAAACTGTCTTACAGACGCTACAACAGCCGGATCAACTTAAAATATTTTTTGTTGAATTCCTTGCATAAGAATCTACCCATTTTACATGTTTTTACATACCTACCTTGTCAGGGGCGCACCTGAAAAATAAATGAAAATTAATTTTTTGCGACCCACTTTGAAATATTTATAAATGACTGAAATTTTATTGTACATAACTAAAACTGATATCAAAAGTTACACCCATGTGGGCTCTTTATAAACTGCATTAACAAACATGTATAAACCATAGTTAACAAATTTTATAAATTTAATTGTGAAATTTTCCTGAGCAAATACCGCTGCGATCGGTATATATTTTTTGATAAAAAATTAACTTCGGTCTTGCGGGTCCAGGCAATCACGTCATGCTATAAGCAAGACATAGCACCATGTAAATGACGTGATGAAAACCCCGGGGGGGTGGCGTAAAAATTCTAAATAATTTTTGAATTCTGTAAATAAAACTTTCCGAGCTATTTTTTAGACGATTTCGCGTGCGCGAACGCGCGATAAAAACTCTCTGTGATTGGCTCCCGGAAATAAGCCGGGAGGTATTAAATTTGTGTATAAATTAAACTTCCGTCGGCGTACAGATTCATTCCGTTCTGTGCTTTATACGCCGTCTGGACCACTTCTTCTGACTTTTACTCAACACCTCTGACCTCTGCTCTACCTACTGTTTTTGGATTTTGGAACTTCAACTGGACTACCTGCAACCGGATAATTCACTTTTGTGAATATTTAGAACAACCACTGTCAGCGGGTTTACGATTACCGCTGTACAGTCTTGGTCTGTTCTACGAGTCAAGTACGGGAGACCTGCGCATCATATCTTCGCGTATTCTGTACGGAACACATAAATATAAAATAGTACGTAGAAAGCCTCTAATCCACTACATACCTCGGTATATAGAAATACCTGTTCATAGGCAGGTAGCTTTTGGTGTTCATCATACTTATTATTTCATTTGCAAGTAAGTACAGTAAAAATCATGTATATGTATTTTATGTTACTAAAAATTTTATTAAAAAGTGGTCCCTAAGAAAAAAAAAGTTACATGCAGGATGAAAGAAAAAATGAAAGAAAACGAAATGCAGAAAGTAATTTTACAGTTCACATCGAAACAGCATCATTCATTTTTATTTTTCGACATTAATGTATAACGCTTTCTGAAGAAGAGAAAAGTGATTTTGTAAAATTAATAATTTGTTATTATTGTAACGCCATCCAGTATACGTCCCTTTGCCAAATGGTTTGCGTTGCTGACATAGTTGTGAATTTACTTAATTTTCTTCACTGCTACGGAGCTTTGAAATACGTAGAACGTGAAATTCCATCTGATTAATTTTTATCTAAAATGTAAGTCAGCTTTCTTGACCCATTTTCAACTAAATTTTGGGCATAAATATTGTCATGGGACGTGTTTGTGGGAGGTAAATTAATTAAATTTAAGCACTATTCTTTAATTCACATAATTTTAATTATGCGATTAGTTTCTCGTCTGTGAAACATTAAATTATTACTTGCTACAATATAACACTGAATTTTTGTACGTAAAAACTACGCCCGATGTCTGTCACTTCGTTTAATTTCAGCGTTGGTAACACTGCGGTCGCTACGGCATTATCGCTGATTAAGACGCTTCGGTCAAAACAATAGTGAACTCTCCGCAGCCCAGTCTCCGTTTTTTATACGAAACCCTTTGACCTTTCAAACCCTCGAGATCATTCTATATACTACCAGTGTTTACGACAAGTCCACCTTACTTCCAGATTTTTTCAGACGTTTCTCGAGTATTCTAGGGCATCCCAGAAAGTTATGGAATTGTGGTATAAGAGGCTCTGACAGTAAGTAATCATCTCGTTACAATACATACATACTATCCAAAGGCCCTTAGTTAGCTTCTTCCGTGGGTATCAAAACGTGCGCGGGGCAATTTTCCTTGACAAAGCGGCGCGGAAAATTGAAAGGCCCCCTCCACAATCGCCATTATTCCATTTCCGCTCTCAGCCAGTGTGTTATTGTAACATTTACCATTTCGCAAAAGTAAATATTTGCCCTCGCTTAAAATCGTGACGGCAATGTAGGCCAAGGAGCGGAGGGATGTCCTTTGTACGCCGAGCGCCGGAACAAGATATCTCGAAGGAAAAACAGCACCCCTAAAATCTCAAACATTATATTTTTAGGTTAAAATTCATTGTTATTGTAGCAGAAGTTTAGTTACGTGTATCGCGAAAAGGTATGCTTTGATAGAATCAGGAGCGAAAATGAATCAAAATGTGCGTGTTGATAAAAAGGTCATGTCTATCTGCTGAAACATGAAGCTAGATGGTAAGTGTGGCGCTGAAGGCATGTACGTGAACCAAAGGCGGTGTGAATGTCTATGGCAAGCTAAGGTGGGAGGAGATACAGATAAATAAGAAGTACTTACAATTAATGCTGTCGGTTTATTGAAGAATATGTTTACAATAATGCAGAGCGAATAAAGTGAGTGCGCGGCGTGCTGTACGACGGTCGGCAAAAGAGTGGACGTGGGACCGGCATGTTGCCCGCCGGTACCTCGCCGGTTGTATCGGGCTTCTGATTGGTGGTTTGCCTCGAGCGCGAATGGTCGACTAGAGTCCGGGTAGGCCTAGATGCTTCACATTATCACCTCCCGTGAGTGTAGTGCATTACAGGCTTCTCAACACTTTGCGATCGGTGTAGGGAATCTGGGATTCTAGTCTATTTTGAATCGCTGATATTATTTTTTATTTTATTTTATATTACCCGTATACCTGTGATAAATTACGGAGCATCGTTCGTATCTTCGCTAAGCCCTAGTATATATTAAAAGTATCTTTTTGACGGTCCACGAAGTGTAACGATGTGCGTAGAGCGACACTTGCCACTTGTGCGTCTCAGGTTCACGCCGTGTAATTTCGTTTTTTCAGCCGTGACTCCGAATGAAAATATGGACGTTACAGGAAGTTATGGACAGACAGACAGATATATATATATTTGATTATTTATAGCAGTAATAATCTAAAAATAACGTAAAAAAATTATGTGACAGTAAAAAATTGGCCATTAGATCTTTTATAAATGTTCATTGCGTGGTTTAATACGTAACTTTGTATAAAAAATCAACAAAATGCGTATAGTACTAGCCGTATGCCTCTAAAAAATATTGTAATTTGGTGGGAAACCGTTGCATGTTGCCTGAGTTATACGTATTATACAAAAATACTAGAATCCAGTAACATAAAAATATAGTATAAAAAAAATATTATACAGAAAAATTTAGCATTAAAATATTATTTTTTCAATTGATTTAGCAACATTGTAGATTGACATTTTTGAAAAAAATATTATATGAACATAAGAAAGTAAGAGATCCCAGGGGCATAAATACAAAATATAAAGTAAACACAGAAATATTAAGCAAGAAAGCACTACATTTATGAATATGGCAAGGGTGTGTAGTGAAAATATTGAAGCGTGTTCAGACTATATGTATTTACATAAACATATAGTTTGAACAAAAACAAAATGAAATACATAACTCATAATGTTCCTGAACACAACTATTATCATGTCATTCAGATTTTAATATATCATGTATAACTGAGACTGTACCTACTACACGCTGATGACAACGACGTAACGCAACAGTGGTCAGTCAACCGTGACCGCAGACTGTTACGCACGCAATCCAGGGCCACTCGTCCGTGACTACGTTATCTCTCCAGATAATTCTACAACGTTCCATCTTATAGTAAAAGACTACGTAGAATCATTCTACAAGCTTTTCGTTACCTCTAAAATAAATCTTCCGAGGTAATTGAGCTATAAAAGATGTCACGCGACTCGGGTTCAAGCAATTCAATTTGTAACAACTACATTGTGACATCCGTAGCGTAAAACATTATGATCTGTGATTCGTGACATAACAACACGCCATATTAGTAAGCAAGCAAACGCAGTGACTACCAGTGATACCAGCGCAAGCGGAAGAAAGAATACCGGAGAATAATATAAAATTAAGAATGGTATTATAATTTCATCTTTTTAACTACTTTTATTTATTTTATTTTATTAACTATGCAATTCACATAATTTTTTTTTGTTTATCTATAATATAGAATTAATACCATTATTAAATTTGTTAACAATTAATTATTATTATTACTTTTTTTAATTGGCACTAAGATTGATTCTTAAAATAACTACTTAATATAAATAATAAATATTCATGCACACATACTACTGAAAGAGCACTGTCTGCTATAATACAGTAAATTACTAATGTGCAGGCAGAGCGTCAAATTAATGTAGTGTTTACTTTACTTCCAAGACTCTCAGCAACAATGAAACATGCTTATATAATTTTGTAAATATTATAAAAAGTTGTCACCTATGATTGTGAATAAATAAAATCTACCTATCTATCTATCTAATTTAATTCGTCTTCACACAATCGAATATTTACAATTTAACTCGTCTTTACACAACCGAATATACGTGGCTGATAAAATGTCTGGAATATTTTGGAAACAATTATAAATCGAAAGAATACGGAAGGTGATGCCAGAAAATTTGAGAAATAACATATTTTATCTATTCTTCAGAAGCATTTATTAAAAGCATATTATTTATAATCTCCGCTCTGGCTTTAAAAGCAGTTACAAAAACCATTATCCAAATTTTGTCTGTTGCATAGTTGCAGTTTTTGTAAATTTATTTATTTATTGTTTTAATAAACAGACCGTCAACATGGCATAATTGACACTGAAGGATGGTCCTATAGTGATATTAGAAAACGAAGTACAAATATTTTATGAAAATTTTGAATTTTACATGATTACATAATATACTTTATATACTAAAGTAATAATAGATAATGCCTCAATGATAAAATAAATTATAAATAATATTCAGAAACAAATAAAAACCATTTCAAATCAATAAATACAATTTAGGAATGACTTCTAGATGGACAGGTTTCTACACGTTTCCCATGCCACACGTTAATGAATACAAATTTTTTTAAAGTAAGATGTTATCTCTCAACCGGAAACACTCCTGATGTCTATTACATACGAAACGTTTTATTAAATTTTTCTCATTTTTCATCTCCCCCGTGAACGTTTACGATGCTCAAAATATTCCTTTAAAAACATTTTCAATTTGAACCCGTAACATCAATCGACCGATACAGTGGCGCCGCTCGGGAATAAATATTTTCGTGCATGAGGGAGGAAAAGGGGGAAAATTGAAACATAAATATTTCAAAAATCTAACGCCGCACAATCCAGTTCAGCGTTCAACAGTTCCCTCGGGAGCTGGCTCTGTTACGGCGAGCTCAAGTCCGGAACTTTCAGAAGACAGTCGAGTTCTAACTAGTTCAAATTTCAAATTTGCTGAACTCAATCTAAGCAGGGCCATCCCTAGGATAAATTTGCTCCCAGGCCACTGAAGTTACAGAATCTCCAATTCACGTTTATAAAATTTAGAAATATGTAGTTTGTTATATACAATTATATTTTTTTACATTTTTATACCAAAATAGTGACGTACGTAGACAATACATAAGAACAAGAGACAATATAAGAATTGATGTGCCGCGGAATAATAGAGAAAGACATGGATTACTATATACTGCAATAGACTTTTATAATGGAATTTCTAATAATTTATTTATTTATTTATATATTGTTCGGGAAACCAACAGTTAACAATAATTAAGTAAATACAAAGAACCGGAAACATAAAAGTCAATTATATGTTTTCACTGGCAGTGACAAAATATCGTATTTGCGTGTACATAGGTATATAATATATGATATAGTATATTAATAAAACTTTATATAATTGATATAATGAAAAATAATAACGTATATTTTATTTGGAAAAATGGATCGGAAAGCAAGCGTCGCAAATGAGTAGTGTTATTTTGAAATAAGTCTAGATTGTACATTTTTGTGAGTAAAAAGAAGAGGATTGATTAGAACTTTAGGAGGAACATTGATCAAGGGCTTGGATAATAATTAAGAACAATCGTTTGAGCCTAAGAATATTTTTAGCAAATAAATTCGCCAAAAAAACGCTGCGACAGGGTATTTGACCCAATTACGGTGATGAAACTGTAAAAGCTTGTTGGTGTTGTAGTTATGACTCTCGCCTAGTGGTCAAGCGGCCGGTGCGATGATTCGAGACCCGTTTCAGGAAACCAGCAAATTAGTCCATTTTTCATAGCACAACCATTCAGCTAAGTTCGAAAATACTAAGAATAATATTGATGCGCGTACCGTGCTCGCCTATCCATTTAAAAAAGAGCATATCACTAAAACACTTAAGTAAAGTAAATCATATAGATCTTTTATTACCTCTTTGAAACTCAAAGTGCAAACCTACCTTCAGAAGAACTATTTTTCGAAAAATTAGTTTTTTTTTATTTTTACTTCTTTTTTCCGGTGAATTTACCTATGTTGGTAAAATAAAAAAGTATAACATTTATAAATGATCAAATATGCCAATTTCCTCCAAATTTCTTCCGTTTTTCTCGCCCCAAAAACCCAACGCCCACGAGCTTCAGCCCCGCGAGTCTGCCTAAATCCGGCCCTGAGTCTGTATCGCAGTAGCGGGTCTGCAGGGACTTCGTTTTGCAAGCGGAGAGCGTTAGGTCGGAATGGAAAGTGTTGCCAGCAATATTGGAAATATTACGGGTGTGATTTTGCGCTTGCAACACTTACCCGGCAAATAGATCGTTAAGTGAGATTTTCTCTATGGACGGGGGGGTCTCTCTTTCTCCCGCCAGATGCGATGGCGTCGCATTGGAACACTTCAGTCCGCCTCGTTGACAATCGAACATAACGGACCAATTGTATTTCATTACGGCAAAGCGTATGCATTTCGGAATTGCACGTCCCAACTGCAGAAACTGTGCATGCATATAAATATATTAACATACCTCCCTTTTAAATATTTTTATGTACATTGAAAAGTTCCTCACATTGTTGGAAAGAAGAAATGAAATAGGTATCGCCATTAATGGGGGAAAAACTAAAATGTTAATTCAGAAAATTTTGAATGTGTTAAAGTTAAAAATTGATTTACAGGCGAAATTCTTAAATACTTCACTTTATAAATATATAGGGATATCATTACCAGCTGCGAAAATCTATATATATATACTATAGTTCATCAGAAAAGACTACAAATGTCTCTAACATAATCTATTCAAATAAATGAAAGGTTTTTAGATTTGGAACACATATACATCTTTCAAAAAAAATTGTAATGTGGATGTGCTTACGATGGAATTGGTGAACGCTGCAATGTGCAGAGTTATCACTTAAGCCAGATCATACAGCTTGTAAGCCCTGGGCCATCGCATAAAAAGACCTCCACATACGTTTCTCATATTCATACATAGCTTAGTCTCTGTGAGACTTCTATAATTTATCTTAAGATCAGCCCATAAACATCAAAGTGAAGGAGTTTCAAAGATGAGATGCTGACCAACAGTGAAGCATGGCAGAAATGTCAGAAAAGGCAAAATATCGCTCACTGAGTTTTCTGCAACGTGTGCGTGTGATTAATAAAGGTTCTGTATATAAATCTGCAGTAAGACCTGCAATGATCTGCAGCTCAGAAAGCCGGACTGCAAAGAAGGTTCACAAGCAAGAACTATACTAGTAAAAGAAGATACTCAGATGGTCAGGGGGTGTAACGAGGCTTGACAGAGTGAGAAATAAGCATATCAGGGGGAGTTTCAGAGTGGTTCCTGATACTTAAAATATGAAGGAATCGAGACTGAAATGATATGGCCATGTAATGAGGCATGAAGATTATGTAGTACATATCGCACTCGAAATACAGAAGACGAAAAGAGCTAGAGTTCGACCCAACGCCACATGGTGAAGAAGGACCTAAACAATGCACACGATGGCGATAGACGAAGCGATGGCCCAGAACAGGGAATCATAGAAAAGAAAAGTAAGGAGAGCCAAGACAGAGAGAAAAAAATTTAAGCACAAAAAAAGCTTATTATTGATTGATATGGCAGTTACTTTCTGGTGTGACATGATTATTTGAATTTAAACAAAACTGAATTTTGTAATGCACACAGGTTGAGCTAATTTAATTAAGCACGACTACAGCATCTTCCCCTTAAATAACACACAAAAAAATCACCCCCACTGCTCCGCGACCCGTTACTCTCCTCAAATATTTTCATAATTTTGTATTTAGGTTAGTTATAAATTACACCTGATGATAAGAGGGACTGCCCCTCTCGAAACTATAGTCGAGTTAAATTAACTCAACGTGTGTGCATTACAAAGTTCAGTTTAGTTTAAATAAAAAAAAACAAATGAAGCTATTCGAACAATTGAAAAATAAGTTAAAAATGTAAAGTATAAATAAAAATTTAATCTTAGGAAGAAATTTGTTAAACTTTGAATATTTGAAATTAAGAATAATTAAAACTATCGCAAATAAAAAACAATGAGAAGCATTAATTACCAGCCTGATAATCTATTTAAAATGTGTATAACCTTACAGATACGGAAAATTGATACTGGAAGAATACACAAAGACAGAGATAAAACAAAAATACAACACAGATATATGACATGACAAATAACGAATAACCTAGAAATAAAAAACTCACATTTTTTAAGGGGATACGACCAAAAAGAAAGCAATTCTAAAACCTATCTGATAGACTAAAAAACAAAACGGGATAAAAAATACAGAAAAATTATCAATGAATTCTAACTTTGAAATAAAAATAAATAAATTATTAACGTAAATATATTGAAAAATAAAAATGTTAAATAGTCGTTTATAAGAAATATACGAGTGTACGTTAATAAAGTGCTTCTTATTATTTTTATGTAATAAAACAAGTCGAAATAATTGAAATATAATAATTAATACATATTCATTACAAAGCCATTATTCTGAATTTCCAGGAAAAGGTTTCCCTCAGAATCCACAGGATAATGAATAATACGCCTCGTGAAGTATTTCGGGGAAAAGGTTATTCATTAGTAAGAGGTTTACCATTTTAACCAATACAAAACATTTTATTAGGAATCTTTTCTTAGTATCTACGCCATTTTCAATTCAAATTGCTTTAACGGAAAGTGTTGTACGGAGAGATTGTAAACCTATCAATAGGTAGCCAATTTAATGGTCAATTTGTTGCATTAAATTAATAATGAGAAAAAATATGACGAGTGGGTGTTATGTAAATATTTTTGAGATTATAGATCGGTATACTAGCTGTGCTCACGTGGCTTCGCACGCGTAGATTTTTAGTACAATGTTTGGATCGTCTTAGAACTTTCGCGAACCTTCTAAAACATTCTCCTTCCAGAACTTTCAAGAAATTCATCGAATGTACAGGAACCTTCTAAACACATAAGCACATTCTGCCACTCAGTTAAGAACCTAATAGAAATTTCGGGAATTTTCTAGAACCTTCTCCTTCGAGAACTTTCTAGAGCAGGTTTTTCCGGAATCTTCTAGACTCACCGACACAGTCGGCGCGCCTATTTTGAAACAATCTGAAGCATTGTGGCCTTCCCATAACAAAACAATGAGCTAGAAAGCACATTTTCGTCACCGACTCCCACCCACGCACAGCCACCCCCACCAAACTCGCATATTTTCGATGTGACACCGAGGGCTATCCACCACCATAACCACCGGTGGGTGGTTGTGGCTGGTTGTGGAGAAAACTTGGCGGGTAGGGAAACACGGGTTTCTTTATATATACATATATTGATATTGATTAATAAAAATAATGGATAATTTATGTAAAACTATATTCGTAAAAAGGTTGAGATGGGAGGGGCATGTGCAGAGAATGCTGTCGTCTCGGATGTCCAGGAGGATCCTCCAGGGACATCCGGGTGGAAGTAGAAGAGTCGGCAGACCTAGGCTGCGATGAGAATACGAGGTCACAAGGAATGCGGATTAAATACTGCAGTATCCCTTCTTCCAGACTGGAGGACCGCAGCGGGAGACGGGAGGAGTTGGAGGCGAGGACTGGTGGAGGCCAAGGCTCGATTATGTTTAAGTTTATGTTTATGTTAATTAATATAGCACCATTTTTGCGTACGAAACGCTTCAAGGGCGCTTTACAGGTGGGACATCTCGAAAATATGAGTTTTTAGGTTCTTCTTGAAGAGTCCTGGTTCTCCATAGATCGCAACACTGGAGGCAGCTGATTCCACATAGCTGGGCCCGCAAAGCTGAAAGCACGTTTCGCAAACTTGGTGGCTCCAGGTATCCTTGGTACTACCAGCCTGCAGAGTGCCTCCGATTTAGCTGACCGTAGTGTGAGCCGTCTTCCAGTGATATTGTCTAGGATACAGAGGTCGATCAAATATTGTGGAGCTTTTCTTTGAAGACTTTTGTACACCATCAGAGAGAGTTTGAAATTTATCCGCTCCGGCAGACAAAGCCAATGTGGCCGCTTCAGCATGAGGATATCCACGAGAACTTTTATGCCTTAAATACAAGCCTCGCCGCAGCATTCATCACTGACTGAAGTCTGTCGAGCCGAGTCCTAGGCTGTCCTGCATATATTGAGTTACAATAGTCCAGCCGCGAGATGATGTACGCACTAATGCAAAGATGAAATATTTGTAAAAATTTCACCCCGTTCTTAATACACTGTTTAGTCCTATCTTCTTACTTAAAATGAAAATTGTTTTTGAGCTTATGGACAGTTTTTTTCAATCCACTTTCCACACACAGCCACTTTCTCAATCTCTTTTAAAGGATCGTTTCTGATGCACTGTTTCATGCTTTTCGGCTTGCCACCGCAATTTCTCGTTCAGTAAATATAGTCATCTGGTAGCGGCTCATCAGTTTTACAATTCTTTCTGAAGCTAAACTGAAGGTTAAACTCAGAGTTTGGCATCAACCAGTTAATTTAACTGGCATGCAGAGCTCTTGAAGAAAAATTAGTCACCGTTATCACTTTCCAATGTACTCTGAGATAGACAGAGTAAGAGAATTCACTTCATCTGTGGTTCCGTACCAAACTACTGGTGGCGTTGGTTAAGAAGTAAGGGCCGACCACAAATGAGCTAGACTGACGTTGTTAAGAAGTTGAGGCGACTTGTTTTGTAGAAGAGTAACGATAGACTCAAAAAGGCTAAGGGAAGGAGAGGAAGAGAGAAACTTGGCTCTTTTGTATCAGAAGTTGAAGTTGGCTAACCCCTACACACCCTTCACTGAACTTACTTACAATGCGGCCGAAGTATCAAACATAGTGGCGTCTGAATACTAATGACGATCATTGCTTAATGTATTCAAATATAAGTTACAGCACGTTTGTAGTGTGTACAGAATTCTTCCCCAGAATTAGTAAGCTCAGAGCACAATACAAGCATTTCTCCGTTTGTAAGCACAGCAACGATTTAGAAAATAATTTTGATAACAATATTTAAAAAAAAAACAACCCTAAAAATCCAAGTTTTTATTATACTCCCTTTCTGATTGAAACAGGTTTCGCGCCTAAAATTAAAATTTAGAAAAATCCAAAATTATTGTGAGATTATTTTTATCGTCGCCACGAGTCTGCCTGCAAAGTTTCAGCTCGATTGGATCACGGGAAAAGGGTTAAAAATCGATCCAAAGGCAGACAAGCAGACGCTACGAGTTAAATGAAAGGGAGTAAAAAAAAATAACCCATAAAAACCAAGATTTTATTATTCTCCCTTTCTCATTTACTAGTAGAAACATTTTTTTTCGCTTAACCTACGCGTTGGGCTTCGGTCGGGCGACGGCGACGCTACGAAAGGGAGTAATAAAAATTTTTCAAAAATCCAAAATTATACTTTTATCAGGTTTCGCGTCTACCAGACGCGTTGCAATATTTTCATACAACTTAATAAGTTGCATGAAAAAACCATTCAAAATTTGAAAAGTCCAAACATTTATAAAAAAAAATTAACGAAAATTTGATAGATCTTCTTGATCGTCGCCAAGAGTCTGCTTGCAAAGTTTCAGTTCGATTGGATCACGAGAAAGGGGTTTGAAATGGATCCAAAGTTTTTTCGTCAGACAAGAAGACAAGCAGACGCCACGAGTTAATATAAAGGGAGTAAAAAAGATTTTATTATTTGTTTGTATCTACTGATATTCATTAATTATTACATCTACATATTTCGGAAAAACCTTTACATCATCAGGGTGTTTTATAAATGTCAAAATGAATAAAGTCCTGTATGTACTGTATTTCTGATCGGCAGGCCCGGCTATAGCAACATCACTATCGTTTCCGTCTTCAGGTCTGCTGGCCCGGGGTTCAAGTCCCATCTCGTTTAATTTCGTTTTTTTAGTCGTCAATTTGAATGAAATTACGGACGTTACACGAAGTTACGGGAACAGACAGACAGACAAACGGACGGATGGACGGATAGACGGACAGAAAACGAAATTATTATGCTTGATGATACGCTGTATATACGTCTTTCGCAACCGTTCTGAGGTAGGTATTATTAAGTGGAAAAATTACCAAGACTTTATTATGATCGTGATTTCTACAATAATATCTCGCAAAAAATAGTTTTAAGCACAGAAGGTATATCACTTAATATAAATTATTTTGCTAAGTGAAAAGTATAAAAAATATTATCTAGGAGAGTAAAAAATTTTGTTTCAAAAGTAATTTGCTCAAGTTCATCCAATCCTTTAAATTCCATTCATTAGAAGAATGAAAATTAAATTTTATAAGTTAAAATTTTATTTTATATTATAAAATAAAAGACAATTCTGAAAAATTAAAAACTTTAAATTAAAAAATTAATTTTTCAGTGGCTGAAGAATAGTTAATAGACTTACCAGTATATTTAGCTGATGCATATTTAGATAGTGTAGTAGTAGATAGATTTAGAAGATGATGCTTCGATATCTGAAAAGAAAACATTACATGATTAAAACAGCTTATTTTTTCAATGGATTTTAAGAAAAATACAAAAAGTCAAGCAAAGGCAGTGAGGTTTAAGGGATGGATTGGGGTAGATAAGTGAAGAAAAGGCCTGAAAAATTTAGTGCCGCGAAAGGCTCATTACAGTTATTACAGGTGTTTCAAAGTTTACTTATGTTTCACACCATCATCAAAACCTTCACTGGCTTAATGTCTATGTAGGATTGAATGATAGTTGTGCTTCATAATATTCAAGGCTATTCACCACATGGCCTCTCAATATTTTAACCAGATGGTGAACTAAAAGGAACTAAGCACTAGCGAAATGTCTCGAAGTGACCAGGCCATTTTCGTTAACATTGGAAAAGTCAAGTTAATACTAGAAATGTAAATAAACTTCCCGAGGCATCGCGAAACCAACATTTTTTGTATATAAAAGGCGAAGCAAGTGCCGCGCGATCAGTCACTGTTAACCACAAAGTGGTGTAGCCGGCGTCAATAATGACAAATATTTCGGTTGAAGTACATACCGACAAGCTAGAATTTTTTGTAGTGCAAATTTGAATGGAATTGTCTAAAAAAGTATCAAAGCGATAGAAATAGCAATAATTAGTGCGAATTACTATTAGTGTGAAATGTTCTATAAATATTAAGTGGCTGAGAATTTAAGGCTGCGATTTAGTTCGTGTCCAGTGATTTTTTACGAAATAAATAAAAGTTTTTTTATTGTCTTTCATTTGCCTTAAACAGCCACGTCCCGTGACAATATTTTACCAATTTCTGCCTTCCAGTTGCCGCAACTAAAAGACAGCTATCTTCTGTGTATAGTTTTCTGGGATATTCTGCCGTGTATATGTGACCTCTCTGGCCAACGTTTCGGATCCTATTGCAGGGTCCATGATCAGGGGATCCGAAACGTTGGCCAGAGAGGTCACATATACACGGCAGAATATCCCAGAAAACTATACACAGAAGATTCTGAACGGCCGTGAAAACCTAAGGACATTTTTAAAATACAGCTAACACGTTCAGCATCAATATCTAATATAAGTATTTATTATATAATATTAGGATAGTTGTCAACTTGCAGGATATGAGAAGGTAAATTCACACCACGACTACGTTTGCCCCCACGTTTCGTAAAAAACGATTGACAAAATCAAAGAATTTTCTTGAACTTCTCCCTCACCCACCTTATTCTCCAGACATTGCCCCTAGTGACTATCATCTTTTCAGATCCATGTAAAAAAATTAATGGGAAAACCATATCACAAAAACAGATAATACTAATGAAATATTTTTTACTTTAATATTTTCGACTCAAAATCAAGGCAGGAATCCACCTGTAAAGTATTGTAGCTTAGCTCTGTTACACTTTGTATATTTTAATTATTTCCAGCAAAGTTTTGATATTTTTTCCGGATTAGAATTTCCAATTAACCTGTCCTCCGAACCAAATGAAGATTGATTGAGATTGAGACTGTTTTGCTAAGATGTTATTGTACACAAAATATTTCACAACTATAATATTTCATTAGAAAAGTTAGCGATATCGCGAATCAACTAATAAAGTTATATTAATAATATAAGTTTGTTTGGCAGTTTATTAATTGGCAAATTTGATAATGTTGATTTTTACGTTGAAGTGGAAAAATTTCTCCTGGTCCTGGAAAGTAAACACAAACAGTCCTTAAAGATTAATTAATTAAGGAGTTTAATTTGTTTGAGTTTGATTTTTTAGTTCAAAATCCAATTTATTGTTTGTAAGTTAATAATTTTGAGAAAATTTGTAAAATGTATACTTTGCACCAAGGCTCTTACTTTTCCACAGTTTCCGTAAGAGTGAATACACAAATTGATTGGAGGATTTCATAAATAATGACAAATCGATTTTTCAGAAAATTCGACAAATCGAACTTATCAGAAATATTTTAATGAATGCCTATTTCATTCTCTTCTCTATCATTCTCTTCTCAAGGAATAGGATTAATTATGAAAACTTTATACTTAAAAATAAATACTTCAATTTATAAAAAATATACTGTCACCGTTCTTTTTGATAGATTGAGTTATTGCGTCTATAATTATGAGTAATCTATTTTGATTTTTTTAAATAAAATTATAAAATTATATGCCTTTGTTTGGATAATTTTTGAGAATACTTATTTTCATGAAATAGTTAGGCATATGTCTTCATAAATCAAACGCCAGTTCCACGTAGGCAGAGAGAGAGGATATAATGTCAAACTCTTATATCCTGGCACAAAATTCTGCCACCATTCACTTTCACAAATCTGTTCATCTTCTTGGATTTTTGAAGCTTTTTACAGGACTAACAGGACCATGGTTTACCTATCCGATCTTTTATCGACGCCCTCTGTTTCTGCTTCCTCTCATCACTCAACTCAGATAGTTTCTTTACCTCCCATTATTGCTGTAGCTAGCATTACATTCACTTCTCATTTCTCTTCTTACTACCTACTTGATTTTATTTGTAAGTAGCCGTATACCCGTGAAAAATCACGGGACATAATAATTGCAGGATTTTAATGTTGAAAATTCGTGAATACAAAACCATTGTTTTTTTAAAATAAACCAAAATCGCTTTACATTAAAACTAAATATGAATAATGTCATGACCATTAAATGTTCTAGAGCGACCCTTGCGTGTTGTGTGTCACACTAAAAAAATCTTAAGTTTAATTCCAGCAAGTTACTGACGTTACAGACCAACAGAAAGTCAACGAAATTATTATTTTTGTGTAGATATTTACATTTTTGCTTAATATTTAAAAAATTACTTCGTTATGTGCATTATTTCTTATTAAATGTACTTCGTACCGAAAAATAAATAAATAAAATCAAACAGGATTTTAAAACATCACAAAATATTCCCCTTTTCGTATAAATTCTAAAATACAACCTTGTTTTTCTGTTAGAAAGTAAATAAAAAATATTGAATATCTTAAATTTTCTTAGATTCTCCAATCATTTCTTGAAATTACGTCCTTGGAAAAATGAATAACACAACAAATTTAATGAGATTTTCTTGGCTGGTTGAAAACTTGAAGATGATTTAATAAAAATCTATTTTTTTCGAGAGTTTGCTTGAAATATGGGTCTCTCAAAGGTTGATTACATCAAATAATGAATTAATCAATAAACGGAAGGTCTAATAAAATACAGGGTGTAACAGAGCTAGTCCACAATACTTTACAGGTAAGTTCCTGCCTAAATGAGTTAAAAATTTCCAAGCAACAATGTCCTTATATCAATAGTAACGGAAATGGGTGACCTTAAGCATTTTTTAAAAATATTTCCGACTTATATTATTTAAAACCTTATACTTTAACTAGCTGTGCCCGCGAGGCTTCGCACGCGTAGATTTGTACACTGTTTGGATCGTCAAGAAATTTATCGTATGTACACGAACCTTCGAACATTCCGCCACTCAGTTTAGAAACTTATAGAACTTTTGGGAATTTTTTAGAACCTTCTCCTTCCAGAAATTTCTAGAGCAGGTTTTTCTGGAACCTTCTGGACTCACCGACACAGTTGGCGCGCCTATTTTGAATCAA
The DNA here is from genome assembly GCA_016648135.1 of Agrypnia vestita. Lineage (NCBI taxonomy): Eukaryota > Metazoa > Arthropoda > Insecta > Trichoptera > Phryganeidae > Agrypnia > Agrypnia vestita. The sequence goes on from JADDOH010024845.1 coordinate 75,817, forward strand.
TATGAAGCATTTGCGGCTTTCCCATAACAAAACAATATGCTAGAAAGCACATTTTCGTCACCCACTCCCACCCACGCACAGTCACCCCCACCAAACTCGGATATTTTCGATGTGACACCAAGGGCTATCTACCACTATAACCATCGGGGGGTGGTATTATCTGGTCGTGAAGAAAACTTGGCGGATAGGGAAACACGGGTTTCTTTTTATATATATATATATATTGATTGATTGATTGAAGTTATTTATTTCAATAAATGATTCAAAGTAATTTCCGATGGTTAATTTTTTCCCACACCTTACTATTTTTTAAAATATTTACTAGCATGCAGTCAAGTTCTATAAATGTATTAATAAAATTTATCGTAATAACTATATTTTACGTATCAGGTTGATTCCTGCATTAATTATGACTTCAAAATATTCAAGAAACTATGACCTTATATAAATATTTTGTATTTTTATGTCTTATTTTTTTCTAAAACGTCAAAAAAATCTTTTTTCGATTTTGGTAAGGTTTTTATCATTTAATTTGACATGTATCAAAGCGAATGATTTTTCGTAATCGATATCTTTTCACTATAGATAACTAATTATTATGTAATTTTTTATTACATTATGCTTTTTTAAAGTTGTAATATTGCTGTGTATTTATTTTCTACTTTATATTATATTTATCTTTTTGTATTGTGCTATTTCTATGTATGTTTTTGCTTTCTACTTTACATTATTTTTTTTTATTTGTATTTCTTGGGCTATGTAACAATTTCTAGGCATTTTGTTTGATTTATTTATTAATTTAATGTATACTTGTTTAATGTAATTATAAACACTAGCCGCCTACAAGAAAGCTCTTCTGGACGAATTTGGTCGTTTATAATTAGTTATTGATGTCATGACTATCTCTTGTTTTGAGATTTTTGGATTTTACATTTCATTTCATTTTACTGTCATTTTTATTGCTTCTTGAGTTTCAGATTTGATTTGTTTACAATTATTTCATTTTGTTGTAATTTTGTTGCTTCTTGAATTTCAGACATAATTATTTTAATTTGTTGTAGTTTTATTGATTGTTGACTTTCATATTTTATTTGATAACTATTATTTCATTTGATGTAATTTTGTTATACTTTATGTTATTCACTTCATGTTTTATTTTTCTTTATATATCACTTTATTAATAGTTTTTGATAGAATTATACCTTATCTCCTTTTTTATTATTACCTATCAATCTATACATCTTTATATACATTGTTTTTTTAATGGTACGTTGTACCGTGTATTAAATAAATAAATAAATTTATGAAAATAAATAAATGTACACTTTACCTTATTTTTTGTAAAAGCCCTGAAGGGCGTTAATAGATAAATAAATAATAAATAAATTTAATATTACATATGCTGTGCTATATTTTTTTTATTTCCGTAACAAAGGAAATGGTATTGTTCGAATAACTGTTGGTTTTTAAATAACTCATGTGGGCGTTGAATTGGTATTGAAGGCGTTCATCTTATTTCTTTTGTATTTATTCAGTTGTGAATACACTGTGATCGTATGACTTATTTCAGTGTTCTATTCACGTTATTTGCTGTAATAGGCTTGCTATTTTAAGAATCTAATCGATTGCTAAACCAGATCGGATGATTCCGATTTCCAGGAAGGGCTAGATAAATAATAATATATATTTACAGACCCTCCGGTGCCTCATCCCCTTCCAGATGATTAAGTCAGGCGTAATCAGCCTCCGGAGGGTAATAAAGAGAGCGTCAAAGAGTATCATGATGGATGCTGAGTTTCTCAAATAACATTAATTATAATTCTAGGATATATCCAATACTTGAATCACACTTATTCCATGAAAGAGAAGTATTTACATTGGAGTTGATTGAACGTTAGGAAATACACACATCTTAATTATCCTTTATTAAGTACGTAATACGTAACACAGCGCTATTTATGTCAATAATCTATACAAGACGTAACAGAGTAAGTCCATAATACTTATCTTACATAATATCAATAGTTATGGAGATATACGACATGAATGTTTGCATTTTTTAAAAATATTTCTGACATATCTTTTGTACAACGTTGGACTATAGCTACAGTTACTAATATCGATTATGAAATTTTATTCGCTTCAATATATCAAAAAAATAAATTATTTTTTATTTTTTCAATTGATTCAGCAATATTGTAGATTGACATTTTTAAATATTGATTGTATTATTTGTATGTATCTACTTATATATATTTAATTACACTTACATCTTTTGTGAAAGCCTTTCCATCGTATTTACATTTAGAAAATGATCACGGTTTTGAAAACAATTTAGGACTTTCTATTTTACACATAAACAATTTTGGTCTGAAATTTAATAATTCAGAATTATTAGAAATTAGTAAGGCATGTAATAGTAAACAAAATATTATTAATAATCAATTAGATTTATCTATTAGCCCAATTCTATAAATTCTTTCAATAAATGTGAGGAATCAAGTACTTCAGCAATAATATTTAAAAATAATTTTTCATATCATTTAGAAAAACAAAAAACATTATTCATGTTGATATTTTGACATTTGTAAAACACCCTGACGATGGAAAGGTTTTTCCGAAACATGTAGGTGTAATTAATAAAAAAATATAAGTAGACATACAAAAAATACAATCAATATGTACCTAAATAAAATTATGAAAATTTTTTCTCTGGAGGGCTTTTATCATTTAATTTGACTTGTATCGAAGCGAATGACTATTCGTAATTAGGATACAAGTAAATGTAATGATAACTCAACGAAATGCAAAAAAAGTATTGAAAAAAAAATGCAAAAATTTGTTGTCGCATATCTCCATGGCTACCGATATTAGGTCATGGTTGCTTGAACATTTTTGACTTATCTATAAAGTTTTGTGGACAAGCTCTGTTACATCTTGTATATACCTACAAGAAAAAACCAAATAATTTTTTTATCTATACGATTGAAGATAAAATATTACTTGTAATTATGTATTGAAAATTTATATAATACTATCCTTACAATTGTGAAAAATCACGGGAAATAATAATTGCAGGATTTTGAAGCTAAAATCGAGAATACAAAACAATTTGTTTTTTAAATTTACCTTATTTGCTTAAACCTGAAACTAAAGGTAATTAAATAATAATAAAAAAAAATTAAGAACAGTACCAGACAAACTGTAAGTCATTGGGGCAACCCTTGCGTGTTGCCCGAGTTCGTGCTGATTTTGTATCACATTCTAATTATCTTATGTTGTGATTTCAGCTTCATTCCAGCATGTTACGGATTTTACTGACAGACAATGAAATTATCATATTTACAATAAAATTGATAAATTTATAAAAACGGCTTGAGTAAGAAAATATTCGGTTCAGTAAGATTCTCTTACAGATTCAATTATGACGCGCGCAAATCAGTAAAATGAGAGAAACATTGATAAGAAGGTATACAGAAATATGTTTAATTTTTTTAAAGTTCTTCAAGTTTGTGTTTACTGGGGTATTATGCCGTGTTGTTACGACCTTTCGGGCCGACGTTTCGGATCCCATTGCAGGGTCCATCATCAGGGCTGATGTGTTGTCTTGAATGTTGGTGTTGTGGTTAAGTATCGGCTTGCAATACCATGCCGAAGTCATGATGTGTTTGTATTGTGTTGTATGTATGATTCATCTGTTGTCTGATCACTATCTCTGCGGAGACTGCGACGAGAATGACTTTGAAGCGCCGGATACCAAGATGTTTTTAATTTGAGACCATCATCTCTATTAATATTTATCGGGTGCTTGTAGATTTCTAGTGCTTCCTTGATAAGACGCGTATGGTGACTCTTCGGCTTTCCAAGGATTTTTGGTTCGAATGCAAAATGATGGCCGGTATCCAGAAAATGCTCAGCCAGTGCTGATTTTTCTGGATGACCGAGTTTGCATGCCCGTTTGTGCTCGTTGACCCTTTTGGAAATGGTACGCGCCGTTTGCCCCACGTATACTTTATCGCAGTCTTGACAATCGAGTCCTATACACACCGTCCGTTTCTAAGCGATCTCGATCCTTTGCTGATCTCAACATATCTTTAATTTTGAAGTTGGCACCAAAAACTGTCTTAATGTCTCTTTTCTTGAGAGCTCTGGCAATTCTGTCTGTAACGCTTTGGACAAAAGGCAGAAAGGCGATGCCTTTGCACTCATGTTCTGTATGTTTTTCAGGGCGAACAGACCTCGTACTTATGACGCGTTGTATCTGTCGCTTCTGGTAACCATT
>JADDOH010024846.1:0-116398 GCA_016648135.1 Agrypnia vestita
CAGACAGACGAACGGACAGATGACGAAATTATTATATTTGATAAGCAGCAAAGTAAATATGGTGTCGTGTCTTAAAAGATATAGCTTCTGATATATCATACAATTTAATCATACAAATAAACAGGTGTAATACAGGTAGTCTACAGTAATTTAAAGTAAGATACCTGCCTAAATTTTGAGTCCAAAATGTTTCACAATTATATCATTGATTAAAAAGATAGGCAACTTTAAATTTTACACATTTTTTCAACAATTATGTCCCCTTAACATAGAAAACATTCTACCTACTGTCACGAACGTATCTTATATCATATTATATATTTAAAATTCATTCGCCCCAAGTCAAATAAAATTATTAAACCTTTTTCATTTTGAATTGATAAGGGATGGCTAAACTTTCTTCATTAGGACTTTATAAGTGGAGTGTATGTCAGCTGTTCATGGGGTTAGATAACGAAAGTGATTTAGGTTGTAGTAAATTTAAATTTTGATGTGCTACATGTATTGAATAGTACTATATAGTATAATATATATCTACATTACGATTGTAACTTGTAACTTGGTTAAGTTGAAATTGTAAAAAGGGACTTCATATAATGTAAGGCCGAAAAATTTACTTTAATTTACCAAGCTGCCGTGGCGAAATTGGATAAAGCGCCATTATCGTATAGAGTGGAGTTCCGTTGGTTCGAATCCCGGTAGCAGGAATATTTTTTCGTTAATTTGATTTTTTCTTATCTAATTGATTAATAAAATTGTTAATAATTCAAAGAGCTTTGTTCTGAAATTGCAGCTTCACAATAATTATGTGTTTTCTTTAATTATTTCTTGTACTTATCTACAATTTAAAAAATTTTAAAAATGTATCTGTATATATTTTTATTATATCATACTTTTTTATAGAATGCTAATGTTTAAAATTGTTCGTTTTTCTGATTTAAACATTAAAAAATGTGTTATAATTTTTTTATTATTATTAAGCTTATTATGCTTGCGCTAGTGATATGTACTTGCTTTCTGCTTTATATATTTTATTTTATTTATAGAATGCTATTGCTATGTTCCGGCTTTCTTTTTTTTATTTTTACTTTCTTTTTGTTTGTATTTCTTGGGCTTTCATTATGTATCAATTTCTAAACACAGTTTGAAATGTTTATTTTATACATAATTCAATAAAAATACGCTACTAAATGTCGACACCTCCGTGTCATTTACATGCATTATTTAAACTTTGATAAACTTACTTTTTTTTATTATATTGCAAAATTGACAGAGATTGAGAGGTTAAAGACATTTTGAAAAGGCATTTAAGGGCGTTAAAAAATAAATTAACAAATAAACATATTATGTAACGTACGTCTATGGAATGACTTTATAATTGTTTAAACTTTTTAAAACTTATTTACTTTTTTAGGTCATATTGTAAAATTGACATATATTAATTACTCTATTTTTCGTAAAAGCTCTTAAGGGCGTTTATAAATAAATAAATAAAATAAAAATATATATTAAAGCGAATGAATTTTATCGTTTTGGAACATTCATGAAAGAACAATTTCGACTCGTAATTTAGGTAGTATTGTGGAATATTGTAAATTATTATGGACTGACTCCGTTACACCCTGTACAGACAATTTAGCCTCGTTCATTATATTTCAAAAATGCCTGCAAGAATATCTTTACCATTAAACCCAGGCCGCTCGCTCCTCGAACCACGGCCTTCGTATTCTCGTCACCGTGTTAAGCCGACCACAAGCAGAGGCAAGTTGTGTACATGAGCGCTGCGGGAGCCTGATTTACTCGGGAGGAACATTGGCAGTCTATAAGCGGTTTGCGGTGGCCAACTAGACAGTTCGCTCCAACTAGACAGAAGACAGAAATGTTTATCCTTTTATTAGATTAGTTTGAACAAATTAAATCCATTTTAATTAGAGTGATTTTATCTACAATTCCAAAGATAGTATTTACGATTCAGTTGTGTTTTTGTGTGATGTATTTTTATATACAGGTTGTAAAAGAGCTTGTCGACGATACTTTACAGGTGGATTCCTGGCTTGATAATGAGTCAAAAATATTCAAGCATCTATGACATAGTTTAGGATATATGCAATATTAAAGTTTGCATTTATTTTTGACATTTATTTTGCAAAACATTACACTATCATTACAGTAACTTATATCTAAAACGAAAGTTAATTCCTTTCAATACAAGTCAAATAAATTGATAAAAACCTTACAATTTCAATTAGAAAACATTCCAATTGGAATTTTTCAGGATTTTAATATTTTATTATACTTTTATTGAAACGAATGAATTTTTCGTAATCAATATAAGTTACTGTAATGATATTTCAACGTTTTGTAAAAAATAAGTCAGAAATATTGAAAGAAAAATGCAAATTTTGATATTACATAGCTCTATAAATGATATTAGGTTATGGTTGTTTGAATATTTTCGACTCTTAATCAAGTCAGAAATCTACCTATAAAGTTTTGTGGACTAGCTCTGTAACATCCTATATATTAGCGAGATGCAGTACTTCGAAAAACGATTTATTTATCTAGAATTTATAGGAAATAAGTTGAAGTAAAATGTATTGCTATGCAGTAATATTTATATCATAGTTATTACAATACAATTTAAATTTTTAAAATATGTTCGCTGTTAAATATTTAATGTTACTCTTTTTTTTAAATATATGTTTACGCACAACAGACGTTTCAATGTACTGACTGTACGTGTCTGGTGTGTACGACTCGAAGCAAATAAGGTGAAATGAAGGTATATGAGGTGAAACAGAGCTAGTTCACAATATTTTTAAGTGGATTCCTGCCTTGATTGTTTTCAATACAAGTTAAATAAAGTGACAAAAACCGTGCAAAATTTTCAATTGAAATTGAAAAAATTTATCATTTTATTTGACTTGTGAATTTGAATTTTTTATATTTGATATAAGTTACTGTAATTATAGTCCAACATTTTATAAAAATGTGTCAGAAATATTTTTAAAAAATGCAAAGTTTGATGTCACATATCTCCATAACTATTGGTATATAGTCATGTTACTTGAACATTCGACTCATAACCAAGACAGGAATATAGTCCTGCGAGGTTATTAATGTTTTCCAAACAACTCTGTCTAAGTGTCGACCGAACGTAACGAGACCCTGTGCTGTCTTCACGCCAGCTAATTAAAGAGAGAGAGAGCGATTGAGAGAGCTGGTACTCACTCTTTTTATTGCAGCGCCACCTACTGCTCCCAGAAAGTTGGCCTACCTGAATACACCATAAGGGTATAACAGAGCTAGTCCACAATACTTTACAGAAGATTTCTGCCTAATTTATGAGTCAAAAATATTCAAGCAACACTGCCCTAATAAGTTAAGAGATAAGCGGCAACAAAGTTTGCATATTTTTTTTTTAACATTTCTAACTTATCTACTTTTGAACGTTGGACTATCATTAAAGTAACTCACATCAAGTATTAAAAATTTACTCGCTTCAATAACAAGTCAAACTTTTTTTTGCATACCACGGCCATAAGTTACCATGAGCATTTTGCAAAGAATCTTACCTTGAAATACTTGGATAGGTACTATTTTCTTATACACAACTATGTATCATTATCGGCTTCATGTTCAAGGTGTAAATCTGGGATTTGGTATGAAGATATATTAAGTGTGTGTCCATGTATAAAACCTATCTAAATTATACAGACATACAGCACATATTTACAAAATTTGTTTTTGAATTTATAACATTTTTCCTTTCTTACGTTCTCTATTATTTTATTTTCGTCTTTGTTGCACAGAACATCATCGATTTTTAAAAGATGACATTTTTTTCTGAATTGTGGTAGGTAGTCTTAATCTTTCATCAATTTACAAAATTATTCTCATTAAATATGCGGATATTTTTCTTCGGATGATTTTAAACATAAATACCACAATAAATACATTTTCTGTTTTATCGATCATCATATAAAGTTCTTTCAGCGCTGTATTTATCCGAGTGCATCTATTCCAATAGTACTATTTGATTCAATTTCAATTCAATTCAATTTATTAATTTTTAATATAAGATTATCATTACAAACATACGTTTAATTCGTAAATATTATTAACATATAACAAAATATCAAAGGTATAGGAGAATCCTGCTTCGGAAAACCATCTTAGAGACATGGAACAGATCAATATCTAGAGTAATATTATTCAGCATAGCAGTAGCTCTTCCAATAGGCATAACCATTGGCAGGTTGGTCCTGTATTTTGAATTGTGAAACAATCTATGCTGACGTTGTCTAAGGTAATTATCGGGAAGATACAAACCAATGCTCTGCATAATTTCAGAATTATCGATTATACCGCGTACATTGGATAAAAATCATATAATGGATAAAAATGCGTTATCAGATACACATTCCTTCTAGTCTCTAAACTATTGTAGCCAAGCGTAACCTGGAGGAACTCAGTTGGGTAAAGCCAAGGATAATTCCCGTACTCTCTCATGTAGAGATATCTTAGAAACTTGTTTTGTACATTCTCTACCATAAGTGAGTACTTAAGCTCATGTGGCCCCCGAATCATCGAGATTGATCTTTGAACGGATCTGGTCTGAGTCACTACAAATGTAGGAGATGATTCTCCTTAATCTGAACTTATGAAATTATTCAAAATTTGATCTCTTGCTCGATTCTGAAGAGAGATACCTACTCCTCTTTGGTCACACTAGTCATAAATTAATCACCAAAAAGGTAAGAAAATAACGGACACGTTTTTCCTGTCAAGCATTTATTGATTTTGATCACCAAACAATATAAAAGTACGCTATATGGCGCCCTCCTATGATTCCATAAATAATTCGAGCGCTATCCGCTAGATGGTACTCTAACGATTACTGTCATTGCTATATTTTGTAGTAGTAATCTTTCTTTTTCACTAGCTGCGATTGAAATACTTTATACGAGGAAAACTAATAGAAATATATACAATTTAATTATACAATATTAAAGAAAAATTAATATTCTCGTAAAGCAGTACGTGTAAAAATTCTAAATTTTAGCATTTTTTAAAGTTCACTTTGTTTTATTTGCGTTTCGGAAATCTGATAAAGCTTTTGATTTCATTTTTGTTTAATTACATATGATATTATTGTACTTTTTTGGTTAAAATCTGATAAGCACTCCGCAAGTCGCGACTCGGGCGCGCCCTCTGTGCCGTGAACGCGGTTACGTTATTTCCCCGCCGAGTTCGCCGGTTCAAATCTTAGCTAATCTCCCGTCATATTTGATAAGGCAAACTTCCACACGTGATAGACCTAAACATAAAATTACCATTAACAAATCGTTATCCAAGGTGAGCGACTTTGCGCTACCCGCAAATACTAATGGCCCTTGCCTTCTTAATCTCGCTTAAGTTTTCTACCTCGGGAAGTTTGTATGAAATAATTCGCTGATGTAACGGCAAAAATACTTGAATAAGTGTACATGTAGTACTGAATTGCGTTTCAGCAAACTCTGCGGCAAATTTAAGCCGTTTGTTGGTTGGGTGAGGTTATTGCAAGCTCTGTCCTCGGATTTATCTTATTAGTAACAGGCTGAGATGTTTTCCACCTCTGGAGGCATCGTTCCCACACCACCAAATTCGCAAATTTTGAATTTGTTTGCTTGTCAAATTATTAAATAAGGAGTAATCCTTCATGTACTATAACGAGACGGTAAAAGAGATTACAGAATCCCTCGTATTGTTTAATTCAATAGTAAGTCGATGAAGACAATTTTTTATTAATTTCTTTATTCTCAATAATTCTAAAAACGTTTCTACAGGTGCGATATCAGCCGCGGAACAGCGCCCGGGTGGCCAGTCGTGAGATAATTGGAGCGACAGAAATTAAGGGAAATAATCGAGGAAGTACTTAAGTGGCGAAATAAATAAGTGCAACTTCTTTGTGCGAGAATTAAATGAATTGGCCGGAGTGGCCAGTCGTGAGATAATTGGAGCGACAGAAATTAAGCGAAATAATCGAGCGAAGTACTTAAGTGGCAAAATAAATAAGTGCGACTTCTATGTGCGAGAATTAAACGAAATGGTCTAGCAGGTAATAAATAAAGTATTATCCAGTGAACATAAAGGGTTCACAGTCGAGTGATAAATTGCGAAATTATGATTGATTGAAATTGAGTTCAAGAATAGTATATTAATTTTATTCGTGTTAAGTGACTTTGTCAATTTATTAAAATAATTAATTACTCTTTAATAAATCGTTTCTTAATTTCCAGCGTTTTCATTTGTCACCCTTAGCTACGACCCGTGACCTTTTTTTTAATTTGACGTGTTTAAAATTTTTATCGGGTAAAAATTCACAACTATCATAATAATTCAAAGTTCACCATAAAAACAGAAAATACAAGTATTTTTTGGCGATTGTCTGGCAGCGCGAGCGAAATTCGTCACTTTTTTAGTAACTATTCTTGCATTTTATTACATTTTTGTGTGAAAGGGTACCTAATAAAAATACGAAATAGCGAGTGTCAAATAACTTGCGTCTTTTAATAAATTAAAATCACCTTTAAATACATTAAAAATAGTATATAAATGTAAAAAGAATAAAAATATCACACAAAAAAATATTTTATTTTTTGAAAACAGTCTCTGTACATAAATATTCCTAATAAGTGTAACATAAATTGTAAGAAAACCTTTTTCATATATTTTTGTTATATGTTGTTTGAACCAAATTTCGCTATTTAATTGAGCTTTTCGCAATATAAAATTTCCGTTGAATATAAAATATATTTAAATGCTCGAATTATATATTTAATAAATTTCGAAAAAAAAAATAGAATGTAAATGAGAAAATAACATGTATTTTAGCCAAATTACGTTAGGTTTTTTAGGGTACTTTACAAATAATATTTCCTTAGAATAAAAATACGATAACTAGTTTTAAATTCTTTCATTATAAAAGAAAAATATTTATTTTTCTTACCCGTCTAAAAGATTCTGCAAGAGAACTGTGTCTGACAGAATGTAGAATGAATAGATTTAGAGTACGCAAGACTGATCCGAGTATAATAGAAAAGACTGTGACGAATCCGTTAAGTGGTTTGGACGTATGGAACGCATGACTGAGAATTGAATGACAAGAACGAACTGTTTGGTTCTCATTATATAGTTGAATACGAATAAGTTAAAATAATGTTAATCAAGATAAATCCTTATAAAGTCCCACGGACCAAGCTACTTATATGGGAAACTTGTATGGAAGTAACTTTACTTAATACAACATTCACCAATCTATCGTAAGAAGATCCACACATCAAATTTCTTAATGTTGTATATATTTACTATTCTATATTCATATATTCTAATGTGCTACATAGAGACATCTATTTTACTTCTTGTGACATAGTTAACAAAGATTTTGCAGTTGGTAATGATACTATATTTTTGTTCTAATTTTTCCCTTCACACTTCAAACGCTCGATTGACGATAGTTGTAATTTGATGAACTAGGCGATTACTCATTTTTTTTGGAATGTATTTAGTATCACACTTAAAATCAATCAAGCTTTTATTCGCTACAAAGTCACTGGACACAAACCTAACTAGAACACTATTCTGTAATTCATACATATTCGCCATGACGATCATCAGGGCTGACGTTATGATGTACCCTGCAATGGGATTCGAATCTTCGGCCAGAGAGGTCAGATATACACGGCAGAGTTTCCCAGATAACTGCGCATAGATGACAGTGGTTCAGAGTTCAACCAATCAAGTTCAAAGTTATTTTCTTAAAAGTCAGAGTTATTTGTACCCAATCTACGTGCCTGTTTAATTATGAAATGTAATTCCCAATCTCAAAATTCTTTGACCATCGATTATCTCTACTTCTTGAAGTATGTTTATTCTGTATATGAAACCAGTACCAAAATTAATTTTTCAAGAACACTATACTAGATTTTATCCCCAAGGAGGGCATTATTAATTTTTCCCATATAAAAATATTGCTTAGTCTCTTTGAGATATCTATAATATATCTTCATTTAAAAATATACATTCATGTCTACCTGAAATTAAATTATTCGTAAACATTTTAGTAACGTGCCTAGTCAAAGTGTTAATATTGATTCATTCAATCACTTCTGTATTGTTAAATCACATACAATATATTTATTCACCCTAATATTTTACTTATATATGTAGAATTATAAGCAATAAATTTAAAATATTCACTCCTATAGTGCCAAACCGTGTCTAGTTGCCGGAAGGTCATCGTGTAAGAAAGTTTGTAAAAGTAATGTAGAGCATAAAAAAATATCTTTAAATCGGTATGTTTGAAACGTGCGCCTTTTTTGTTATAAACGGTAGTAAATAGTTGTAATAAAAACGCGATCTTTACCGCGATAAATAAATTAGGAAAAACATTGGCACCTTTTTAAGGTCAGCATATCTCCGCCCGCGGGTTGGGAAAACATTAAGCATAACAAAGGAATTAAACATAAGATGTGGGTAAATGTTTTTCTTAAGCGACTGTAGGGGTGAAAGTTCACTTAAGCAAGGGAAAAAAGGATTACGGGGTTTAGAAACACGCACGACCACGTGAATACAAACAACCTTTTTATTTTCTTCCACCAGCTTACATTTCCAGGGGTTTTATTGCCTCGTTAATGGATTTGATGAAAAAAAATACTTTTAGAATATGTTCCACACAAGCGAACGTTTTCGCGGATTTTTCTCACGTATTAACTCCCCTTTATGTGGAATTTTTAACAAACCGAAATTTTAACGTTTTCGTGTAAGTTGTTCTGGTGCGTTCGCAGGGAGCATTCTACGTCTACTCGTATAGGTAAGAATACGCCTGTCACTCTCTATAACGAAATCCAATGGACCGACCATTTTATTTCGTTAAAGAGAGTTTACGTTAAGCGAAGTGAAGAAAAAAATTAAACGTTCTGAGAACATAATTACTGTACTGTGTCCACAAAGAGATAATAATTTATTAAGATAAATTATAGATGTCTCACAAAAACGACTCTATTTGTATGGGAAAAGTGTACGGAAGTCTTTATAGGATAGCCACAGGGTTTATGCGTGAGATGTCTTTCTAGAGACCTACATTCTACCGTAAGAATATCCACACATTAAAATTTTTAAAATTGTATATATTTAAAATATCATTTCATTTTGGTGGTCTGTGATAGACACCAATGTGATAGTAATAGAAGCCTTCTATTAAAATCTCCGGAGGTTACTTAATCCACCTTGTTTAATTAAATATCCCTTAATTAAATAGCTGCACCAGGACGTGAAGGGTGGTCCATGTCCCCCGATAGTTCTCGCGTCCCGCTACCCATAAGCCATGGCGAAAGAAAGGTTCTACTCACGTGGAAAGCAATATTTTTATTACATATTTTTACAGGGGCCTGTTAAAACAACTGAGTATTGGAAACGTGAGGGGAGGGTGTGTCAATAGTTGGGGATGAACTTTTCTTATTTACGGTTCACTCACGATATAACGTTCTTCGCTCGGACTAAAGAGGACAATGACATCAAAGCTATATTATAAAACTTTGATAGGTTATATTCACTTCGTTTGTTGCAATGATAAAATAAATACTGTTACATGACGTGGCTATGGAACGCAAATGAAAAAGAACCAAAACATTTAAAAAAATTATTATCACTGAACACAAATTAAGTCGGAACACTTTTCTTAAATTTATAGTAACTTAATGTTTCTAGAATATTCAACACTCTTATTATTACACTATTTCAATACTTCTGACTTATTTTTTGTAAAACGTTGGACTATCATTACATTAACTTATATCAAATACAAAAGAAATTATTATCTTTAATACAAGTCAAATAAAATGATTAAAACCTTCCAATTGCGTATGGAAAACATTCTAATTGGAATTTTTACAGGGCTTTTATTATTTAATTTAACTTTTATTAAAAGGAATGAATTTTTCGTAATCGATGTAAGTAACTGTAATTATTATTCAACATTTTGTAAAAATAAGTCAGAAATATTGAAAAAAATATTGAATAACTTCATAACTAGTGATCATGGTTTCTTTAACATTTTCTACTTAAAGTTAAGGCTCTGTTATACCCTGTATATGACAATGCCCCTCATTTTAAACACGAGAATAAACTTTTCTATTAAAAGTGGGTAAGCGTTATTATTCTGTTATTCAAATATATTATATGTTATTAACTCCGTTACGTACAGTAATTAAATTAATTAACATGTAATTGTAATTATTAACATGTAACATGTAATAAACATGTAATTAAATTAATTCTTTTTTAAATATATAAGTACTAGTTTTATCTCACTATTATAAAATTCTACTCTGATTCATGTAGTTTTGTCATACAAACTCACACCACTCCATTTACTTTACGAAACAAAATACCTAATAAATATTCATTCTTTCAAAAAAAAAATTATATTGCCTAATATTTTTTGTTAGAGAACATTTGTATGGGCCCAGAATATTCGCTCTATGCTCGAAACTACACCTTCGTGGAGTTTTTACATTACAGTTTGAAAATGTATAACTCCAAAGGACAATAGGGTAAATGTAGGGGAAAACACTAATACTACAAAGAGAAGGAAAGCTACGAAATTTGAAACGCTTTTTAACCACATTGTACCAAAACTCAATTAACTACAATAACCTCTCGCTTGAAATGAGAAACATCATTCAAAACAAAATTATTATATCCAAATTATAAAATGTCTGGTATCTGTTTATTACCTCTTTACATTATATTATACGTAATTTTTTATGTACTCATGTCATATTTCTCTTTCTGTATAGCCTTATCTAAATAAGATAATTTCATTGTTTGTCTGTCTGTCCGTAAATTGGTAACTTGCTGGAATTAAAACCTAAGATAATTAGAGCGTGACGCGCAATCAGCTCGCGGCTAATATTGCTCGGTCACGCAAGGGTCTTTTCACGGGTATACTGCTAGTAAGACAAAATATTTTTCGCAAATATTTTACCCTCTGGTTATTCATTCGAGTCACTGTCTTCAGTCCTGTCCTAAAAATATTTCCAAGAATTTCTAGTATTTAATATCATTTTCGAATATCTTTGCATCGTACCTACTATGCTTTTATGTTTATATTTTTGCATACTACAATTATAAATTTTATTTCAAATAGGTTTTTGTAAAGGAAAGATAAAAATTGTCAATTTAGGATAACGTCTTTATGACTATGGTAAAATGATTCATTAAAAATATACTTCAAATGTCGATTTTTATTCCACAATTTAATACCATTTTCCCATAGCCTTGCATTGTATCTACAATGTTTTTATATTTATATTTTCGCATGTTATAAATATTATTTTAATTTCAATTTGAGTTTTAAAAAGGAAGTATAAAAATTATATATATATATTATTTTCTACTATATTTTTATAACTTTACTTTCGCAAATTACCTATTTTTTTTAATTGGGTTATGTAAAATAAGATATTGTTAATTTAGGATAACTTATTTATCACCCTGGTAAAATGATTATTTTTAAATATATTTTAAATGTCGAAACATGTATTTTTTCTTATTTAATCAATATTAATATTTTTTAAATATAACATATGATAAATCATGATATTTTTCACTTTATAAGTTTGTATTCAATGCTTAAAGCAGGACTCTTAAATGCTTTAACGTGTTAATCATTAACCCTTAAAAACATTATTAAAGCAATTTACCACCCCTCTGTTCCGTGCAGTGTTTTCTGTATCGAGGCTTTGTGTAAATCGTCCAGACACAAAGCCTTGATTGCGCCACTTTTCATTTGAAAGGCTCATACAACTTTTAAAATTAGCCCCGTGTAAGCTGCGAGGCTCCAGTCTAAATAAATTGAGTGCCGACTGCGCGGCGATTAATATCCCTCGGCGTGCGGTATACATTTCTTTCATCCCACAAAACTGGATTACCTAAAGATATCTGATAAATTACCGCGGTCCCATAATTAACTGCTCGGATTCCTGCACAATTCTTATTGTTGAATAAAACAATTCGTGATATTTTTAGAACTCTCTGAGAAATAATTAATATTCTCTTGTATCTGTGAATATCGTTTTGAATGAAGACAACCTTGTCTGTTTCTACGACATGCAAGTAAAAAATAAAATGATGTAAATAATGTAATTAAACGAATTAACTTAATTTATCACCACTTAATTTTTGGTAAAAACCAACCGGTTTCGGAAACAACATTCCTTCATCAGGGTATACTTAATACTTATTAAGTATAGTATTAAGTATACCCTGACAAAGGAACGTTGTTTCCGAAACCGGTTGGTTTTTACCAAAAACTAGGTGGAAATAAACTAAGTTAATTCACTTAATTATATTCAAAATGAATAACCACAAAGTAATAGCAAAATACAATAGTATATAAATAATAAATTAAGCGTTGTTTCATTAATTAACAGAGTGGAAGTTCATGATTAACAGAATAATTTATACACAACGTTTTATTCCAATTATTTGATTTATAAAAGCCTAAGCGCTTTCGATGAGCACAACCTCATCTTAATCCTCATCTTCAGAGGCAATATGAGAACTCATCGTAAATCAATATGGCTAAAAAATTGAAAGTAAAGGGAATACGGAGGGGGCACAAGAATAAAAGAATATCCAAGAGCACTCAAAGGACTATCCGGATACTCTGAGATGGACCACTGTATTGAACATGATCACTTGTTTGACCAAAATAATGGTTGACCAAAATAATGTAATAACATCTAGAGGCGAAGGGTAGTAAATTGGTTCCTCTAGAATTCTAGAAATTAATAAAGCAGTTAAAAATAAAAAATAACCTAATAAACATTCAAATACCTGCGTTATTCCCATTATTAAAATAAGTATTATTGTATGTAAAAATTAATAACTGTTGTATATGTCAATAAATAACTGCCCTCTGTCCTCCGTCCTCCCTTTACTTTCGATTTATCGGCCATATTGATTTACAAATGATAGTTGTGCCTATTGAAAGCGCTTAGGCTTATATAACGCAAATAAGTGAAAAAAACGTTGTGTTTAAATTATTGTTTTGATATAAATAATTAAAATATTATTTTTCAACAAATCATTATCTTTGAAATCTACGTACAGTTGAATTGAGAACGATTAAATGGGGAACTCTTATATTTCCGCACCAGGTAATGTAGGGAGCCAAATAAAAGTAGATTAATTCAGATGATCACCAATATATTACTTCGATTATAATTTGTCGACCGACCCACAGTATACCTTGCTGGGTATGCGCCAGCTTATTAAAGAGAAAGTCTGTACTCATTTTTTATAGCGATGTCACCTCTACAATTGCTGTGAAGTGGTCTCCTAAATACACTACAAAAACGAATGTAGAGCTGCCAGTAGCAAAGATAATAGAATAAAAAAAGGGTCGCTGAGATGTTTTGGTGGTAGTGTGAGAAACTTTTTGGCCTAAAAAGCGTTTACTCCTTTTTATCTGTTCACCTAAAATCCCTGTAATTTAAAGATAAGTATTTACAAAATCAAATGCTGTGCTGATAGGAACAGTTCCCTTGTTTACTTGGATAAATCTTCCGTTTGGGAAACGAAAAACTACAGTTTTTTTCATCAGTGCCAAAAGGTAGAAGACCTATAAGACGACTCAGAAGAACACAGAAAAGGCAAATGGAAAGATTCTCCGAAGGAAAGTTTAACTATTGATGGCCACAAATAATCGACACATCGTAGAACAGAGTGGTGGAAGAGTGCTTTCCAAAGGATAGGCCTCCGATCCGATTAGAATAAAGGGGATGAAGAAGAACCTAATGCAAGAAGGTTTTTTTTATATAGTATTCTGGTTAAAATTGACTTCCAGGACTGTTTCCAAAAATGAGGACGCCATTCAAGTCCGAGTGTAGGATAATGGGGACAGGGGCAAGGGAATAATTTAGATGGCGATTTTTGCGTACATAGTTTTTAACGGCGCATATAGGGAATTAAAACATTACGGATTTGATGCAAATAATTTAAAAAAATATATTCTAAATAATTTGGTGTAATAACATAAAATTAATAAAATGATTTGGACTGATAAGGTAAATGTAAAAGTACGCATATTTCATCATGTGCGTTTCAGAAATAATGACCTAATTTTTTTATTAAAATACCTTCTGCATTTATCATCGTAACACACTCTAACAATGTATAAATAAAACATTTGTACATACACAAAAATAACCTTGCAAATAACAAATATAAACAAGGAAAAAATAAGTTGCTGTATCTATTTACGAAACCATTTTTTCATTTCGAGTTTGTTTATCAAACACACATAAAGTTTCAAACACGCGACCAGTTCAACATTGAATTTGAAAATAATTTGAATAAATAAAAGATTCAGGTTGCTGTTTGCGTGTCCTTACGGCCCGCCGCAGGCAAAATAATAACAGATCCTGAAAAAGGTCCTCTCGACTACATACATACATTATTACGTGTGTTTTTTCTTCCCTTCGTGTGTGAACCCTTTTACTAACAGCGAAAGACATTTTCTCGGATTAATGACGCAATTTATTCAACTCAGTCCATGATGACTTTTGTTTGACATTGGTGGAGATATTACATTCCACGGATTCTTGCCTTTAAATGTGCGTATTATGAGAATATTTATAATCCACTGTGTTTCTTGTTTAAATTATTTTCTATACATTTATATACTTTTATTATAGCCTAACAGCTGCAAGCTTGTGTCTCCTACTACTAGTGTGGAAACCATGGAAAAAATGGGTTCCAAATAATAATTTTAAAAAATATATGAATTTATAATGCTTTATATTATAATTTCAGGTGTACTCTTATAAAGTTATTTATTTTTGTATCTACTTAAATTTTTATTTTAACTTTTTATTTATATTTTCTTTTCTTTTAGATTCATTTATATTTTTGTTTGTATCTACTAATAAATTGTTATCCTGTTTCTAGATTTATTTTCACTTTTCTTATTCCTTACTAATGTTATTTATTACTATTATATGTTTCTGTTGCATAATTCTTAAGTGAGAATAACTGCAACAGAACAAGTTTTACCTAGTAAGAAGTTATTAGTAATTTATGCTAAACAAATGTAAAATCAACAATAAATAAAACAAATAAGTCAATAAATAATTGCTATTAAATTGTGACCTTTGTGAAAGCACTCAGAAAGTTATGACTTTTAAGTAAAAATAAATTGTTTTTCTTATAATTAATGTATTCTTTTAGATAGATATTTTGTATTAACTATATGAAACAAAACTATGAAATAATTCTATTATATCCGATGGGAATTTCTTTTATGTGGACAATTTATATATATTATAATGATGTGTTAATATATATTTTGAATATGGAGTTGAGACACTTTGTTATATTCCTTATTTTATATGTATTTTATCCCAATTATCATAATTTCGTTGTATGTCCATCGTAACTTCGTGTAACTTTTTTATAGTAGAAAACTTTTTTCTTATTTTTTTTCATTTTTTTATAAAGATAAATAAATAAATACTTATTCTTTAGGAACCGACATGTAAAAGTACCATATTTGACGGTTTACAGCTAGTTATACCTATATTAAACATTGGAACATTTTTGGGAACATCTTCCCATTATCAATTATAAAATTCAACTAAAATTAAAAACATTATCAGACAGTAATTAAGAGCGCTGGTGCCGGTGGTGGGCGAGGTGAGAGTGGAGTTTAAGTGGAGACGAGAGGGGATATAATATAATAACGTAATATTGTATTAATCTTAAATATGAAAATTGTATTTTTTTGGTTAATGGTATCACGCGACGTATAAATAAATTAATTGATAGGTAAATTTTTGTACAAATATCCACACATCTTACATCTATAGCCGTGGTACGGTGGTCATAGCTTTTGATTAGAAATCAGATTTCCTCTGGGAGTTTTAAATACCACCGACCGCGAGTTTTTTTTTAACTTGGTGTTTTTCATTCATTCATCTTCATCCCTTTGTCCTCCTAGTAGGGTGGGGGGCCCAAAGACTCGACAAGGTGTTTCCATGTTCCGCTGTCTTGCGCTGCTTCTCCACGAGTCAACCAGTCTAGACCCATTCTGTTTTCATACACTTTTTTCTGTTGCTTCCCCAGCTTAATCGGGGGGCACCGGCCGTCTTCGGGTTTCCAGGAGAATTTTTCTTGCATTCTTAGCACATGTCCAAGCCTTTTGTAATTTTTCTATGTCTAGGAGTAGGGGCTCCGTGCCGAGTGTGCGCCTTGTGTCGGCACTTCTCACTCTGTCCATCAATGTGACTCCCGCTACCTTCTTATAAAACTCATCTTGGCAGCCTGGATCCTTGCTCTCATTCTCTCTGTTAGGATACAAACTTGTTGGCCATATATTAGGGTGGGCCTGTCCACAGATTTGAAAACAGTCAGTTTTGTCTTAATTTTTTTATCATCGCACTATATAGAGAACGTGGAATGCCGGCTGTCCTCCGATTCTTCTATCTATTTCACATTCCTGCCTCCCGTTTTTTGTTGTTTTTCAAAACTTACGTACTTATCATAGTCACTCAAATATTTCTAGATTGAATTTGGATCATAATATACTTTATTACACTACTAGTGTACACTTTAGGTACTACATAAAAGCTTTTTATATCTTTCCAAATCAAAATACATATTGTGAATTTCTCTATGTAATAATGTCAATCACTGACACAACCAGGTGGCGCGAATTATGATATGGTTTTTATAACATCGAGGTATAAAAAGCAAAATTATCTATGAAACATTTTCCATCATTATCGTTCTTACAGCTTTAATTTGCAGCTGAAATATACAATAAGAGTATATAATTTTTCACTTGTATGCTACTAACTAACATAGCTATTGAAGTAAAATTTACAAGTATATTTTAAAGTATAAATTTACCAAATATAATATTTATGCCTTAATTTTAATATTTTTTATATTAATTTATTTTTTACTTGCTTTTTATATTTCCGACTTTGTTTGACGGCTTCTTTGCTTGCAAATTGGTGGAATTCCGAACCAATATTGACACGTATCTCAAGAGTTAGTGGGGTGGGACCGATCTCGTCTATTTTCTGCCAAAGTACTTGAACGACGGCCTAGTGTCCTTCAACGGCTTGACGCCACTAAAGCTTGCAAACAAAGTCTTTCTAAAAATGCTAATCGCCTCGAGTACATACTCGAGATGGAAAAAAGGCAGAGGAAAACCTTAAGATGTTTAATTTGGAGGGCTCAATTAAAATTGTTGAACTCGTATCACCATTAGTCAATTTACTATTTTCGTTTTTAATTATATTTATTTAAATAAATACCCAGCAGACGCATGCAGTGATTACATTTTTATTCATTTATTTATGTTATTTTTATTATCAACAGGTCATTATTGACCTTGATAGATGGCCCTAGAGTAACATTACAGTACAATGTATAAATATTTTATGAACATTTTAAATGTGATATAAATATACAATACACTTTTTATGATAAATAATCCAGAACAAAGCAAATCAATAAATATAATTTTTTAATGTGTTCTAGATTAACAAGTTTTACGATGAGTACGCGGATTCCAAGGTCAACACCGTGTGTCTATAGTTTAGATATAGTTTTGTCTACGATAAGCATGTATTACATGCTCAAGTGACTGTCAACCAAGTTTATCAATATTTTGCTTTTGAGCCAAGCCTGTGTTATAAATAACACTAAAAAATCAAGGTTTCCGTCTTTGGATTATATCTCTTTATGGTGGTTGATTATTCTAGGTAAAGGACAGAAATAGCCTAGATTGGTATAATAAAATTTAGTGTGAAATAGGTTTAGAGATCTCGTTGATCAGACAGGGATGTTAATGTATATTTGTGACAATATTGAAGGAGTTGTGACAGTACTTTATGATGCATTATTAGGTGTAATTGGTCTCTCTCATTTCTTATTATGTCAATTACACCTAATAATGAGAGAGACTCCTCTCGAAACTATAGTAGTGATAAATTTAATGCAACATGTGTGCATTACAGTGTGAAATTTAGTGCTGATTAAAATATTAATCTTTCACCACAAAGAAAGTACTATATCAATTATATTACCTACCTACAATTTTTTTTGTTTACAAAATTTTGCAGCTTTTATAACTTTAAAGTATATAAATATACCAATTGTACGTTCATACCTAATTGACATTCGCCAATTTAAATTTTATTTATAAAATACCACCAGAAATAAGTGATATTGGAGTAGAAACATGGAAGTTAGGAAATATGTTATATTGCCCAACCAAGAAAACCTGTTCTAGAGCAAGTTGCTGTAGAAAAAAAACATTACAATACTCTAACATCGCAATACCATTTCTCTTACAGCCCAAGATCCACACATTTATACCCTAAACATACACAAATTCACGCATACCTATCCTCAACTTTATTATTAGATCAATGGATTTCATTTGTGGTCTAAAGTCACATATAAAATTTACTTTACAATAGACAATACACAATTTTATAGGCCAGTTTAAGTTATTTCTAAAAACTCTCATATAACTTAAGTCTTCGATGTTATTTTCAACTTGATTATATATTCCGGGAGCATAAAATGTGAATAACTTTGACCAAAAGTAGTTTTCATTCTTGGGACGAAAGAATATTATTTTCTCTTGAGAGATAAGATCTTCCAGTCCGCACAGACGGAGAATTTATTTTTCTATGAAAACTAGATACCATATTCAGCACATATAAATGTCTTGTATCCGTAATCTGAAATTCTCTTAAAATATTGAAGCGTTACTTAAACATATACCTGACAGAATATTATGATATTGTAACGAGGCTAAAAATAATTACGCATTTTTTTGTTGTTTGAAGTTGGCACAACACTATCGAAGGATCTCGAATTATCTACAGCTTTCGAGAGACGTCTTAAACTTTCCAGAAACACCTAGAAGTCACGAGAATTTTTTTCATAAACACTAGATAAGACTAGAGAACTCTCGAGGATTCGGAATTTCGACGTGATTGTGTATAAATAAATGGATTCAGGCCGCGGAGCATCAATTTTATTCTTACGACGCGACTCTGGCGACGAATCGCGAAGCAAAAACAGTGTTACCATCGGGCCTGTAAATCAAGCGACAGATAATTAAGTGAGTTTTTTCATTCATTATTCCCGCCGCGACGACATGTGACAATATATTAAAATCATATATATTAGAATATACTAGAAATTAGACAATATATTAGAACAATATGGTTATAATTGTGATTATTTATAGCTTTTATTCACAATATGTGTTTAAGTAAAACTAAGCCCCCGAATAGGAGGCGTAGTTTTAGACTATTTTGCCTTTTCGATTTATGCATAAAATACTCGGATGTTTAATACAATAAGTAGTTCTTGAAAGTGTCAACTGTAGTAGAATAGGCATTCTATTTGCTTGTGCAGTACTCATTGTAGACTCTAAAGAATTTGAATTATTTTACTTCTTCTTCAAATGTAGCAAATTTATTTTGTGGTAACATAATTATAATTAATATAAATTAACTTTGTTTAAACCACTTATTTATTGAAAAAAATCAACATGTTTCAAAGCCAATGGCTTCTTCATCAGGAAAACAAAAATAATATTTAAAAATCGAAGTATAGATCAAAATTTATATATGGAATTAAATGAAAAAAGTTATATATGGAAAATAATAATATAAAGTACCTAATTAAAATGAAAATAAATTTAAAAGATAACTATTTGCAAAAAGGACCTGATTATTTATAATATTCAATTTACTATTTACACTCTTTCTTATTTCCAAAATTTCTAATTTATCAAATTGTGATTCTGTATAATTTGTATGTAAAATTTGTAAACCCTTATTAATATCAAAAGAATGACCCGTAGCCAAAAGATGGTTAGAAAATTCAGAATAATTATTACTATTTAAACACCTTAAGTGTTCTTTAATTCTAATTTCAAAATTTCTACACGTTTTTCCTATATAAAAATAATCACAATCATTACAAATTAATGTATAAACACCCGATTTTTTTTAAAAATTATCCTTATCTTTATTATTTAATATGTATTTTTTAAATTTATTATTAGTATAAAAAGCTGTTTAAATTTAAATATTATTTTTGTTTTCCTGATGAAGAAGCCATTGGCTTTGAAACATGTTGATTTTTTTCAATAAATAAGTGGTTTAAACAAAGTTAATTTATATGAATTATTTTATTTTGAATAGATGTATAAAGTCTAGAATTCAGTACATTTTAAATATGTAATTCTTGGTGACTGCAATCATCATATTTTTTTATTTTTTGGATATTGCTGCCTTTGCTTTTTTACCCTACATATGAGATATGTCTAGTATTCATCAAAATTTCATTCAAGAACACATTTTTATTTGTAAAGTTGTATTTTTCAGAACAAAGCTCTGTGAAATATTTTTAGTAACCAAATTAATTAATCAATTTGAAAGACATACAGAAAAATCTAATTCACGAAAAAGCGCATATTATACGGAAAGGAATATTATTTCGTGGTTATTAAAAATCTTCATATGATTATTCTTCATAGTCATAGAAACAGCGCTTGACTTATTTGATATTGAAGTGACGACTTGATATTTTCAATTCCATTATATAAACTTGTCTTCAAAAAAATTCAACAAATTATCCATCGTTGAAGAAATCTCGTCGACAGAAAAAACTTCTACTTCAAGAATATTTTACCCAATTTACGAAATATATTCAAAAATTTCTAGGAAACGTTTTAAAAGATTTTGCGAAAGATATTACAAGCTTTGTGTCTTTTCATTTTAAAATTTTAATGCTGGACAAAGCTGGTAATCATTTTAACGAATCTGAATTAATTTCACAGAAGTATATTTATTTCGCGAATGCCATTTTTCCGCTACGATTTTCCCGCTCATAATAATTCATACAGATACGGGGTAACGCGTGTAACCATTTTAATGAAAAGTTGATGTACATATCTTGTTTACGAAATTTTTCAATTAAGTTTAAAATACCGCTATCTCGATTTATGACATATCAAATACACCCTCGTATATCACGATATTATTCGAGGTATGAAAACCGACCGCGGTGCCTTTTTACGTTTCCGTTCAGAAAAAAATTACGTTTTTTAAATCTCGGCGTACTGCGATAGAACATATCCGTACGCTTACATAATATCTTTCGTATTACCGTTAGAAATCGGATAAACGAAGCATTTTAAATGAAAAAAAATAATTTTCCTTGCACTAATGGCTTTTAAATAATGTATACATTTACTTAAAACTTTCAAAATTTGAAATGAAAAAATTATAATAATATTGTCGAGTCTTCTGTGTATAGTTTTCTGGGATATTCTGCCGTGTATATATGACCTCTCTGGCCACCATTTCGGATCCCATTGCAGGGTCCATCATCAGGGCTGATGTGATGAGTGAGTGTTGAAGTGTAGGTTAAGTATTGCCTTGCAATGCCGTACCGAAGTCAGGGTGTCTCCAAGTTTGTATTATGTTAAATACTGAATTGCAGTACCGTCTTGAAAGCAAGGTGTGTGTCTTGATGTAGTGTGTTATGTATCTACTAACGGATGTCGGACTGTGCGGATCGTCGATTTGATTTATCCTGCAGCGCCGGATACCACGAGGTTTTTAACTTAAGACCGTCATCCCTATTAATGTTTACCGGGTGCTCGTATATTTCAATTGCTTCTTTGACCAGGCACGTGTGATGACTTTTGGGCTTTCCTAAGATTTTCGGCTCAAATGAAAAATGGTGGCCCGTATCTAGAAAGTGCTCAGCCAATGCCGATTTTTCCGGGTGACCGAGTTTGCATGCTCTTTTAAAAGAGCCACATCACATCAGCCCTGATGATGGACCCTGCAATGGGATCCAAAACGTTGGCCAGAGAGGTCACATATACACGGCAGAATATCCCAGAAAACTATACGCAGAAGATTCTGAACGGCCGTGAAAACCTAAAGACATTTTTAATATTGTCGAGTATGAGCTTCGAGTAAATTATTTCGATACTAGCTGTAACCCGTAAAAAATGAGAAGTATCGTCACTTTATCAAGTTTTTATAAAAGAGGACAGACAACGAAATAATTATTACAGACAGACAAAAAGATAAGCAGACAGACAACGAAATAATTATTATTGGGATCAGAAATTTATTTGGTTACGATAAAACTACAGTGATGAACTAAACCCATTATTTAGGAAAGGGTTTAGGATCTTAGCCAAAGAATGTCCCTCACGTGTGTTCAGGACGCTTTAAGGCCGGCGCCACACTGCGCGAATCTTCCGCCGCGCTTACTCCGTCGCGTAAAATCGGCAAAGCAAGTGGGTCGACCGATCATCAACATTGATAAGCGCATATTATGTGGAAAGAAATGTGGCGGCGTTCCGCGACCAAACATCTAGGGCCGTCCTTATACCGCAGTTTAAGTGTTTATTTATTCTTGCATAAGCAACTCGTAAACAAAACGTATTTTTTACAGTAGACTTTATTATTCTATGTAAAAAAGTATTCTTACAATAAAGCGCGACTTATTTTCTAAGACATTATATTTTTTAGAGTTCTTAGTTTATCTTTTTTCATAATTATTTGAAAATTTTCAAGTTCATAGTAATTTTTACTTCCTTTCTTTTAACTCGTAGCGTCTGCTTGTCTACTTGTCGTCTTGTCTGCTTGTCTGACGAAAAAACTTTGGATCGATTTTTAACCCTTTTCCCGTGATCCAATCGAGCTGAAATTTTGCAAGTAGACTCGTGGCGAGGATCAAAAAGATCTTTCAAATTTTTGTGAAAAAAATTAATAATTATAGTATAATTTCGGATTTTTATAAATTTTAATGGTTTTTTCAAACTGGAATCATTACAAAAGTTTGATTACTAGCAACGGCGGCCCGATAACGTCGCGGAATATTTTCTAAATTTGAATTACTCCGTCGGTATACATATTAGGTACTTCACTACGAATATCGAAAACCTAAATTGACTGACAAATGTTTTTAGAATTTAATCTTCAAAGTGTCTTATCAAAGCTCAAAATATCTGACATTTTAGAAATATATTAAATTACTGTTTAGTGTTATGTTATATGTTTTAATTCGTCTTTAATTGTTATATTTTACAAAGAAAGGGAGTATAATAAAAACTTGGTTTTTAGGGGTTAGTTTTTTCAAAAAATTCAAACGTTTCAGAACCAGCTGTGGCACTAATTTTTGTACCCAGAAATTTACATCAGTTCATGTTTATTATATTTTGGTGTTATGTGGTTATAATTAACAAATATATATACCTACATCAGATATTACCATAATGTTGAAATCACTTGAAAAAATCGTTCGCTGATATCGCAAGCCGTCTCCATATTAGATGGCAGAATCTTAAATTTTATCTCCTTGACCACCCGGCGGTGTGTTATTTATAGCTATCTACGCCTCGCAGAGTATTCCATGTGTTTTGGAACTCTTCAGAAGGCTCTGGATATGAGACGTTACTTGACTACTGTTTTAGAACTTTCTATAGAAGGTTTCCTTAGAAAGTTCCAAAACTGTAGTGAACAACATAATTTGTTCGTTATATTCGCAATGCAGAAAACGTGTTCCGTTTTAATTAATTTGGATTGTTTGGGAGATTATCTGCCTAATTTAAGTAATGAAAGTAGAAAATATAATTATATTTTTTGGTTTATTATTAATTTTACTTTAAATCAATGTATGTTCTCTTTTTGGCTTACATTGCATAGTACAAGTTGTATTTTTGTATGAATAATTGAAAATCAAAACCTACTTAAGAATTTTTTGACAAATCGAAGAAAACAGGTTTAAGTCTTATTTATAACTTGAATTAGTTCATTTTTAAAAGCTATGACTCCATATATTTATATGATAGTTAAGTAATATTTAAACTGTAGGAACGATTTAAAAAATATATAGGCATTCTAATGTAAAAAACAATATATTTTTACACTCAACTACTGGTATTGTAGCTACCATCCATTGTATCAAATCAAACATAATAATTCCGTCGTCTGTCCGTCCGTCTACCTTTCCATCTGTTCGTCTGTCCGTCTACATATCTGTCCAATCTGTCTGTCTCTCTGTTCCAAGTAACTTTGTGTAACGTCCGTAATTTCGTTCGTATTCACGGCTAAAAAAATGAAATTAAGCGGCCGAAGATGGGGCTTGAAACCATATATACGGGCCAGCAAACCCGAAGGCTTTACCCGTAAAAAATACAGTACATGTACAACTTAGCAAAGACGCGAATTTCATGTTCCGCCCAGCACAATTGCCGGGGATTAAAATAATACCACTTGTATTTTCGGCGACAGGGGAAATATTGAAAAATAAGCTCGAATATTTTGATAAAAGTCGTTATTACTATTTCATGGGTGTCGACTATAAATAAGTAAATACTTATTTTTTAGAAACCGCCCTGTAAAAATACCGCCATTTTTTAAATAAATAAATAAATATAACTTTATTCCAGAATGTGGGGAGGTTCGTGCAATCCCACACATTCCATATAAAAGAAAATACACACATTAAAAATATTACATAAAACAAAAGAGAAATAGGAAAATCATATAAAATAGAAGAGAAGTCTTATAAGTATTAAAAGTATTAAAAGAAATATATGGTACGTCTTTGCCTGTCAATATCGTCGTCGTCCATTAGCTTTTACGGATCACAGCTAGTTTACATTATTTTTAAAGGATTCGCTATTTATAGTTGTTTTTCTTCTAGATATTTCTAAGCGTATTTTTTTTGAATTAGCTAAAATATCATTCTATTGCACACATTAACGGAAACGTAGATTTGACGAGCTCGGTAAGCCCGTACGGCCGTGGAAGGCTCGTATTTTTTAGCTTTTAATTGGACAGACGTTTATTTTACTCGTAATCCTTGCATTTTTTTTAATAAACCGCCTACAGATTAGTTGTAGCGTTGTAGGAAACGGTCGGCCGCGGGCCCGAATAAATATGTACCATTCGTGCAGCGTATTTATTAAATCCGCGCTCCCTCGCTTCGACAAGCGGCATTCCCAACGGTTGGCAAATATGGAGTATATTAATTTTGCATCAATCTCCCGCCAGCGGCCCGCCACGGCGTGACTGAGAAAAATAACCCGAGTATAATTATTACCCGCCCGCGGTGTACATATTTATGAAAATTCCGACGGCGGGCCGAACGGAAAATTTACGCTCGCGCTTCCTGTTCTCCGGGCAAATCGCCTCATTGTGGATTCCGCCGACAGAGCTGACTCCGAAGTGGTGCACGACCGGTATCGAAAACCTGGAAAAGGTGGAAGATTATTAGCATCGTAAAGCAGTTCAAAGCTTCCCTAATGTGGTATCGGGCGCTATAGCTCTCCGCCGCGCCGTCCTGAAAGCCCGGCTTTTCAGTTTTCCTGAAAAACATCTCGTTAACCCTGCGCTTTGAGAGGCCCCGACCGAGACTTTAAGCATTTGCAGCTTAATGAACTAGTGCGGGAGGTTTATTAATAATTTGCGCCGGTTTTGTGTCGCATAATTGAATTCGTTCGCGCGGCGTGCCGCCCTTGTGTGGCAGACGGGCTCCCGCAATTTCGCCATTTTATGTTGCAACTTCGAATTGTGTTTCCGACAGCTCGCGTTCATTCACTGCGTTGAGCATTCTTTGTTTGCGTGCTCGAAATGATGGCTCAAAGGGGTGTTTTGTAAACTTTAAACGCTAATAAAAGGGTCCTCTGCGTATTTCCTGCTCAGGTTATTTTTATTTAACCCCTCGAACAATCTGATTTTTTATTTTAGAAAAAATATAAATTCATTTCTGATGTACTATTTTAATTAAGATATATTATAAAAATCTCACAGAGACGAAGCTACGTATATGAGAAACATGAATGGAAGTATTTTATACAACATTCTAAGGCTTACAAAGAATATCCATACATTATCCATTTTTTTAATATTGTATATACAAGTATGTTCCAAATTAAAACCTTCCCAAAATTTTTAGGGACTATGCTAAAAACATCTTAAGTCCTCTTAATGAAATAGTATACATCAATTTTGTAGCTGCTAATGATATCTATATTTTTAAATTAAAACATTAAATATTAAAATTGCAACACAAAATAACTTCCATGCGAATTATTAAACAAAAGCTGTATCCGCAGCTTTTCCTGCGTTGATTTCAGTTTGAGACTGTAAGAGTATTAGTGGAAAATCAATATAATCTAAACACTCACTCAAACAATGTTGTGTGAAAGGCTATTTTTCTTTACATAAAATTTCCTCGATAAGAAAATTTATTTTGATAATAATTTAACATTACATACTTAAATTACCCCCTACAGATTAAAATTAATTTTTAATATATATTTTATCAATTTGTATATTAACCTTAAAATATAGATATATGCAATCCAAGATTTTTTTATAGAACTTTTTGCGTTCTACAACTTCATCATTGAAAGTATTTAAATATCTCTTACCGTTAAGGCAGCGTTCGTAAAAAACGCATCCTTTGACAATTTTTTCGTCGACAAAGCCCGTTAGTTTAAACGGGATAATATAAACACTCTGGAAGTCCATTCAAAATAATGGTGAAAGAATTTATAAAATCGAATTATTAGTTTCGGAGATTACTTCCTAAATCCAAACTTACAAACTCACAAACTTTACCTCTTTATATACATAATCATTTAATTAGTATATAATATATAGATATACATTTAAAGTGCTACTGTTCTAATTCTAATCTAATCCTGCATCTCAATTAAAAAAATATTTTGTTTGGATATATTTTCCCGCGTGCCGAACAAAGACCTTTCTGATTTTAAAATTATTCATAATAATTTGCTTAGTAACGTAAACATTAAGAAACATATAATTTCAGCCAGGGCAAAAGTCTGTGTCCAAATAAATTATGAAGTCTCTGATAAAGTTGCCGATTAATTTCCATAGCATTAAGCACGCAACTCATTAATCACGGTAGGCGAATCTACTCATATTGATTTTGTATATATTCGAATTCCGGTCAACTAAATTACACCCAGATTACCATCGGAAAATATTTATTGTATCAAATGCAACTGAGAAGGAATTTAGCCGTACAATTAATTTTCTAGAATTTCTTTTATTTTTGTATTTGAATCCATAACTTTGCGATTAGTTATGCTATGTTTGTGATAATTTTATAGCGCCGTTTTTGCGTGAAACAGCAACAAAGGCGCTTTACAGATATAACTTCTTGAAGAAGTGAGTTTTTATCCTTTAGCTTTGTGGCTCCAGGTTTCCTTGGTACTACCAGCTTGCAGAGTGCCTCCGATTTAGCTGACCGCAGTGTGAGCGGCTTTCTGTGATATTGTCCGGGATACAGAGATTCATTAAATATTGCGGTGCATTTCTTTGAAGACTTTTGTACACCATCAGAGAGAATTTGAAATTTATATGCTCCGTCAGGCGAAGCCAATGTAGCTGCTTCAGCGTTGAAGATATCCGCGAGAACTTTGAGGCCTTAAATAAAAGTCTTGCCGCAAAATTTACAACTGACTGAAGTCTGTCCAGCTGAGTTCTAGGCTGTCCTGCATATATTGCGTTACAGTAGTCCAGCCGCGAGATAAATCAATGACTTGCATCCTAGGGAAGGCATTTCTTCACAGACTAGATCTGTCTTAAATCATAGAAGCCAATGCTGACAGCTTCGTTAATCTGATTTCTAAGGGTGAGATCTTCCTCTATATTGATTCCCAAGAGCTTTACCTGTGACGAAGGTTTAATTATAATGCCAATATAATTATACGTTTAAGGAATACGTTACGTACTTGTAACCCATACTTGGAATACTTGTTTCCCGTACCCGCATTTCTCGGAACTGCCATGTCGTGATGGGTAAGATTCTAGATTTAGAAACCAGATCACATCTGGGTGCGTGGTTTCAAATCCTAGGTCAGCTGGTATTTAAATTTTAAGTTAGCTTAGACATTAACTACTTTTCTCAGCGAAGTACCGTCAAAAATGGTTGGTAGCTTTGAAAAAAAAATAGTAATGAAAAACTTCCCGAATTGTATGTGTCCACTGTTTACCTTTCTGCTTATCTTTACGCTTTCTGCTAGACTTATAATGATTATCAATTATTCATTGTACCTACTGTTAATTTAAAAAGGCGTTTAATTTTTCCACTCAACCAACAGAAAATGTGTAATATTTATTTTATATTCTGAATATTATTTTCTAATGTTCTGAGTTTTAATTGACGTTATACAACTTTTATAATTAATTTAAAACATCTTTCGTGTGCGTTTCATCAGCACTATAAACCAACCTGTTGCTGTCAAATTTCTTAGAAACAATTATGTTTTACCACATATCATATATACATACGTGTTAGACAGATGATCAATCAATAAATTACAATTATTATTTGGGTACATAATGTAGAATACATACACATTGAATATTGTGGTTGCACGCTGCGTGTCGTGGTGTATACTATATACATGCGCATGTTCTAGAGAGTAGATTATGTATATTTGAATGTATATTTTATTCTTAAAATCTGAAAATATTAAAGATAAAATAACCTAAACAAAGTTTGAACGTCCTTATATTTTTTAGTTATTCAGACCATGAACACATTGCTTATAAAAAAACATCATAATCATCATAGGCTCGAATCCAGAAGTCTCCATTATTGTCTGTTTTATTCTCTCTCTCCAACAAGGACTGTTTCCTGAGAATATATTTTAAAACGAAACCGAAATAAGATATATATCTTGTAATATTTCTATCATTAATATATTTAATTGTGCCAAATAAATATTTAATTTCGATTTTTTTCCAAATATTTGTTTAAATGACAGTCATTCTTCTTGTTCTCAATGCACGTCCGTTCATCCATCGGGGCTTCCTG
Source organism: Agrypnia vestita (assembly GCA_016648135.1). Lineage (NCBI taxonomy): Eukaryota > Metazoa > Arthropoda > Insecta > Trichoptera > Phryganeidae > Agrypnia > Agrypnia vestita. The sequence continues at coordinate 28,969 of JADDOH010024846.1, forward strand.
GTCTTCTTCATCCTTGTGGTGTGGAAATTGTATTTCGTTCACTGTCGCTCCAACCAGCCGTCGTTCCGCAGCGTACTTCACACCGATACAAATTTCAAACAAGACTCATATGCAGTGGGGCGGTCCCGCTATGTATTCCCAAACGCAGGTTTTTATAACCTTCTAGAGTATTCTTGTGTTTATGAGAATTATTATTTAAGCCTGGAATCAAATACTTAATTTAAAAATTAGTAGGTACTTGATGAAATAGTGATGTAAGCGTTCTTATAATTTAGAATTCTACGTCAACAAATATCCATCAAATTATTCAATTTAAAACCCATCAGTGAGTAAATATTCTCGCATATTACATTTCATTTATAAAGTTCCTATGTACATTTGAACCAATCAAAACAAACTATTTGATAATAGAGGTCAAAAGTTAAATAATAAGGCTCAATTATAATTTCTAAATTAATGTGTACATGGGTTAAATATTTGATGAGAACTGCCGTAATTCTCATCATTTTCGAATAATAAATATTGATAAATCTCACAGATATATTAGATCTATGCAAATATGCGAGAAATATTATATCCACATTATTGTGACAAATGACATTGAAATATGATAAATATTAAATCCATGGTAATAGGCGAGAAATATTCAATCTATTTTTAAATTTGTGGTACAGAAATATTTATACACTTCACTTCAAATATGTGGAATTGGCGCAATGTAACATGCCTAAAGCGATGCTGAAAATCGGTTCTCGGAATGTTACGATTTTAACCGGTTTACCAGCCCACCATCATATGTGGCCATTAATTTAGATCCAAACCGAGAGAGTGAGAGGATCCAGGCTACCGAGATGAGAAATCTAAGGGGAGTAGCGGGAGTCATACTGGTGGACAGAGTGAGAAGTGCCGACATATGGTCACGTACTCAACATGGAGCCCCTACTTCTATATATAGAGAGGTCATAAATGAGGTGTATTGGTGAGTTTTTTTTATTTATTAAATTAACGTCCCTCAGGACCTTTATACACTACGCTGGTAAGGTAATACAAAATTAAACAATAATGCGAGCCACATCAAGTGTTAGCAGCACTATTCATAGGTACAACTAGCAGGTACTATACAAAACATCCCCCAAACCCTATCAATAACTGACACCGAGACCATGAAAGCCAGCGCACAAAAACAATCGAGATGTTGGCAGCTACCGAAAAAATTGGAAGAGCCTTCCACAACGACTCTTGAGTATCTAAACTCTATTTCTTTATATCCTAATAGACGATGTCTAGTTATCCTTCAATGTACATTTTAAATAATCTTCTTCTTCTTCTTCTTCTTCTTCTTCTTCTTCTTCTTCTTCTTCTTCTTCTTCTTCTTCTTCTTCTTCTTCTTCTTCTTCTTCTTCTTCTTCTTCTTCTTCTTCTTCCTCTTCTTCTTCTTCTTCTTCTTCTTATTCTTCTTCTTCTTCTTCTCTTCTCTTATTCTTATTCTTAGGGATCATTAATTATTTCTGCTGTCTTGTCTTCTTCTTCTTGCTTCTTATCTTCTTTCTTCTCTTTTGCTTATTCTTCCTTCTTTTCTGCTTCTTTTCTTCTCATTCTAGGACTGCGTCCTGTCATTGCTCGGAGCCTGTTCCTGGGATACAGATGTCCAGCTATCTCGCCATCTTTTATGCGGTCTTCCTGGGAGTCTGGTACCAGACGGCAGTTTATTCGCTGCTACGCTCACTACTCTCTCAGAACAAGCTCTCTCCACATGATCTCTCCAGTAACGTCTTCTATATCTTCCCCGTCGGACAATATCCTCGACGTCACAAGCCCTCCGTACTTCGGAATTACTCACTCGGTCTCGGATTGTCAGTCCCGCAATGGGTCGGAGAGTCTTCAACTCAATTGTTCTTAGGAGATTTTTAGTTCTGGTACCTTGTCTCGATACCGTACGTCATGATTGGGCGGACACAGGTCTTATATATCTTCACTTTGCTCTCCTTGAGCATGTGTTCGTTTCTCAAGACAGCATTTCTCAAGCATCCAGCAACAGTTGCGGCTTTGTTTGCTTGTTCTCTTACTTCCTTTAAAATATATTTAAATATAATAATATTGGTGACATACGCTAAGAACCCCAGAGAAAAAATTACCAACAAGCATCCTCTTGCCTATCCCGAAGGAAGGCGACCGGCGGGCTGCCCTAGATTAATTAAGTTGGGAGAAATAACACAAAAAATGTAGGAACACAGGATGGGTCTTGACTAATTTACATATATGTAAGCAGCACAAGACAGGGGAATACGGAAGCAACTTGTCGAGTCTTTGAACCCCCTATCCTACTAGAACGAGAAGATGAAGGTGATGATGATGATTTATATGTGATGAATATTGAATTGAAGAAGAAATCATCAAATTCCACAAAAATACTTGGCTGTAAATATCATTGGACAGGGATAAATGAAAGGCATTTGGGGAAGCCATCATCCAGCAGAGGATAAAGAACAGCTGATAATAAAATATTGTTTCCACAATAATACAAGTATGTGAGAAATGTTCAATCATCATTTATATTTGAGAAACATTGAATCAACATTAATATTTGGAAAATTATTGACCCTGCATTAATGTGAAATAAATATTAAATTCACATTAATGTGTAAAAAAATGTAATCTACGTTGTCGTGTAAGCGCTTTGGTGTTACATTACAACAATAGCTATTAATCACGATATTCTGTTATTTTCACGACCTCGCTTTCAGTGAATATGGAACCGCCCATTGCCACCGTAAATCTTCTCTTTGACAAAAACTTATTTTCCAAATTAAATTTTCTTTATTATTATGTTAATAATTTATTCTATATTACTAAATAATTTATTCATTCACAAAATTTATTTTCGAAACATTTATATGACTCATTTTACATATGATATCCCAATATCTTTTTTAGTCTCACGCGTAGGAAATTTGAAAGGAAACCGATACATTTGATTGGAGTGGAGTGTCAATTTCCTGTGTATGGCATTTTGAACTGAAAGTACAAATAGAAAACAAAAATGACAATTTGTGTCGACGAAATTTTAAAATTGGATTTGGAATACAGTAATATTAATTTCTGAAACAAACATCAAAGAAGTGAGATGATTATTATTTTGTAGATAACCTACCTTATTTTTTGGCTAACAATGATAATAAAATAGTTTTTATTAATATGTGGCTGAGTGTGGATGATGATTTATTTTTTTAAAACTATTTGTAAAAATGTATCTATTTTGTATAAAGAGAACTTTTCATGCAGGTAACAAATTGTATTAGGGTATATTTACATGTGGCTGAGTGTAGACGATCATTTTTTTTTAACCTTTTAACCTTATAAAATCTACTTTTTTTAACCTATTTTGTATAAAATGTAAAATGTATTTTGTATTAAATGTACTTGCATATAAGTTAGTTATAATTGTAAACTTTGCCTGTCTCAACATAGAGCTCTCTAGTGAGACAGGCATAGTAAAATCAAAACTTACTAAATGTTTCAAACGCAGTCAAATAAATAGTTTAATTATTTTTTTATTATGTTCATTCGGTGAATTTCTAAATAGGAATAAATCAAATTAATACAAAATTTAAGGTGTGTACACGGAATACATACCACATCAATATTTTGAATAATTGCTTGTTCTATAAAATTAGGACCTATTTACTCGTTTTAGAACGATGTGTTGCTTTTATGGCAAAATCGATTTTTTTTCTCCATTTCATAACTTTAATTTCTTTCGGAATTTTCACCGAAGTTTTGTCTCTTTTTTGAATAAATTTATAAGTATATCAGTATTTTGTTGATTAGGTTTACAGATATATTACATTACTTCTGACTAGTCATTTTTAAAACTGAAAGCCGCGGAAAACATGAACGAGTGGATATTGCAACACGATACGCCGTGACGCTAAAAATATATTTTCCCGAAGCGAAACGATTTTAATCAAGAATATTGCGTTTGCCACGTGTGCGAGCGTATGTATAAAATGTCTCTAGTAAGACCTTAAGTACCAAGGGAAAATTCACACTGTGTTTCGGAAAAACAAAACACAAAGTCAAACATCACGTGCGGACAAAAAATATTTGTTTTTTTTTGCCGGAAATACACTTTTCTAACTTTGGTATATGTGTTTAGTGGGTAACTTCAGTTCAGCTTGAGCTTGGCAAAAATGTAACACATATCAAATTTTCGCTAGCAACAGAATATTTATATTTTATAACTAGCTGGTCACACCCGGCGTTGCACAGGTTAAAGATTAAGTAAAAAATAAGTTTGTGAGGGAAAACAAAGGTTCCCCTGTTCTCTAAAAAAACAATTTTTCCATTCGATGTTAACATAAGTTATTGTAACATAACTGTAATACTTAGATGTATGGTATTCCAGATTTTTTTGTAGATATTAATGTCCTCTATAAAACTGTAGTACATCACTTTGACCTATTGTCAAAAATTTCCGCAGTGTACGCGATATAAGTTTTTTTTTGGTATTTTTTTCACACGTTGGGTTACATTATGGAAGTTTTCATAAACATAAATTCATTCTAATTTTTTTGAAAATATTCTATAGCCTATGTTCATCAGAGATAATGTAGGATTCTAAATGTGAAAGAATTTTTCAAATCGATCCAGTAGTTTCGGAGCCTATTCAATTCAAACACACAATCAAATCTTTCCTCTTTATAATATTAGTATAGATATAGATGAAAACCTATTTTATTGTGGAATTGAAATATTAAGAACATCTTTGATATTTTTTTTGGGTCGCAATCCTAGGATTGGTCTGCAACAAGCACTCGCTTTCTCCACTCCTCTCTGTCACCTGCCTGCCGCTTCATTTCTTGGTAAGTGCTACAGCGTACATCTCCGATAATATGATCTACGTAGCTTAATCTCGGGTGGCCTCTACGATTATTGCCTTCAACATTTCCCTCGACGACGGTAAAAAGCAGGCCTTATATTATGGCCTATTCAAATTGCTCGCTGTTGGGCGATTCTTTTAAGGAGCCGACTCTTTCCGCTCGTCCTGCTCAACAACTCGTCGTTTCGGATATGTTCTAACCAATGGATCCTCGCCATGCGCCTGTAGCACCACATCTCAAAGGCCGCTAGCCTCCCGGACATGCTCTGACCGATGGTCCATGTTTCGCTGCCATACATTAACACACTTTGATATTTAAAACACTTTAAATGGATCAATTGGAAAGATATGTAGAAAAAAACGACAATAAATATGTTTACTACCGGAATATGGAGAAATACCTTTTATTTCATTCTATGTACCGTCTAGAAATATCCGTCCATTAACGTTATTTCATTGTAACAAAAATTAATACTTATCATGGAATCACACATTAGTAATCTAGTGGCGTGTGTATACTATTTAAATATTGCCTCTGACGTTCCGCTAGATAGCGGTAAGGGGTGATAGTCCACCCTCAGGGTGTACCATTATTAGACATTATGAACGTTTAAATGAATGAATACTCATTCTTTACGAGCCTTAATGGCTATTCGTTTTTTAAAAGGCAAATTTTGTCTATGAAGAAAGGTAAAAACCCTCAGCAGTTGTGTTATGTTCTTGATCACTTAGTAATAAACAAGAATTTATCCAAAATGTTTTCCATTAACCTAGCATTAAATGTTCTTTAATTGTTCGATTAATTTTCTGGGAATGAGAATGTAGTTCATTCAATATTTTTATAATTTTTTTTCTTTTATTACGTATCAATTTTGTCACGTATCGTGGCTACAGGAGAAATGAATGAAAGTCTGGAATGAATTAGCGATTTATTATTTAATGATTAACTAACTATTCAGTATACAAAGTTACTTAAAACGAATTAAACTTAACGCTTTTCCTTGAACAACACCATTTCGCAGTGTATCACTCGAAAATGAACACTTTATTATCACTGGGTAACACGCGTATTTAACATTCACTAGACCATTCCATCCAATTCCCGCTCGTACGTAAGTAGTATTTATCGCATTTTTTTTTTCAACGTCAATTAGGTACTTCGCTCGATTAATCGCTTTATTTATCGCTTTGTAATTCACGACTGCCCACACTGCGCGTCGTCTCGCACGTACTTCGCGACTGATTTTGCACTGAACGAACTGTCAAATACGACCACTGCACCACAGCACAGTTCCGTATTTATACTCGAAAATGCTGCTATTTTTGTATTTCTAGATTATTCTAGTATTTAAGATAAGGTACTCGTTGCTTCTCGATTGGAGCAGACGTTTTCAGACGTCTTTAGACGTTTTCCAAAGTTTGTTGATCACTTTTGATTATTATAAGCGGTTTTCGATCCTTCGATAGTGTTTTGAAATATTACAAGGAATTCGGGCAGTGCGTTAATTAATTTTAGCATCTCGTTACAATATAATACCCTTTAGATTGTTTTGCACTATTTTTAGTTTCTTTAGCAATCTTTATTGCTTATAAATAATATGCTGGAACAGTAATCAATGTCTGGGAGAATCGTAGCGTTAAATATTATTATTATCATTAATGCTTTATGTAACCCGTTAAAAATGGCGGTACTTTTACATGTCGGCTCCTAAAGAATAATATTTATTTAATTATTTTTAAAAAATAAATATAATTATACTATAAAGAAGTAACGGACGGACGGACAAACGGATGGACGTATTTTTGACTGTCGAGTTTCTAATTCTCCCAAGAAAAGACAATATTAATGAATCGGGCTCTCGTTTCATTTACGAATCATCCCTTAATTCATAAACATCAATTTTCACTTCGCCCCTTCGGTGACAAGGCTCCGAAATAAATACAGGGACGAGAGGTCCCCGCGGCAGTGGCGTGCCGATGCACACCCCCTCCAGAAAATTTAATAAAAGCTTATTAATTAAATGGCGTAATTATTTCCCGCTCCTTGAAAATAAACGCCACGCCAATTTGAAGCGGCCCGTGTTGCGGGCACCGAGGCATAAAATATACAAGGTCACATGAACACACGCATGAATAATGTGTATACCTTTTCTACAGGGGCGGTCCGATAAATGGGGCCGCTGCATTTTAAATTTATGAACGTTTTCGTAAATGAATATTTTACCGCCAAACGGGGTGAATTTTTTTATACTTCGCCACTTCCGTTCTCTAATTTTAGGTAATCATCGTAAAAAAGTAACCCATAAAGACCATGTTTTTATTATACTCCCTTTCTTTGTAAAATATAACAACAATTAAAGACGAATTAAAACATGTAACATAACACGTAGGTAATTTAATATTTTTCTAAAATGTCAGATGTTTTGAGCTTTGATAAGACACTTCATGCTTTGTGTAGTGAAGCACCTGTTATGTATACCGACGGAGTAATTCAAATTTAGAAAATATTCCGCGACGTTATCGGGCCGCCGTTGCTAATAATCAAACTTTTGTAATGATTCCAATTTGAAAAAACTATTAAAAATTTGAAAAATCCAAAATTATACTATAATTATTATTATTTTTTAACGAAAATTTGAACGATCTTCTTGATCGTCGCCACGAGTCTGCTTGCAAAGTTTCAGCTCGATTGGATCACGGGAAAAGGGTCAAAAATCGATCCAAATTTTTTTCGACGGCAAGCCGGCAAGCAAGCAAGCAGACGCCACGAGTTAATATAAGGGGAGTAAAAATACAGGATTTTGTATATAAGGTAAGAGACGGGAACTTTTTTATTCATTGCCTTATTCGTAATAAAGTATTTCGAATCATAACTTGTTGGCGTAGTGGTCATGACGCTCGCCTAGTGATCTGGAGATCGGTGGTTCAAGCCCCACTCTAGGACACCACCAACAAGCATTTATTTCGCTTAGTTTGAAAATAGTAAGAATAATGCAACATTTATTCCGTGTTCACATATCTATTTAAAAAAATAATAAATGAAGCAATCTTGAGTTGTTAACATTTTTTAGCTTTAATAAAAATATTTTTCAGAATATTTCAGGATTTTTGTCACATGGACATCATTAATCAATCAAAGTATATTATAGATGTCTCACAGAGATGAAACTGTATTTTTATGGGAAAGTGGGTATAGAAAGTGGGTATAGAAGTGAGTCTCATTAGCGACATCTGTGGTCATTTAAGGGGAATGAAAAAGCTTTGGTGTCGGCCGCGCTGAGAATCGTTACAACTCGTACGTGAAACGTGGTGTATAAGTTAAATGTATACAACTTCAAAAATTATTAGACATGGTATTCTATCGTGGGTGGAAAATGGCGAACGTTACATTGTGTAAAGTGATTACTTAAGCCAGCCGTACGATATTTCATAAGCCCTATGTACACCCAAAACACTTCTATACCTGCTTTCCCATAAAAATACAGTTTCGTATCTGTGAGACATCTATAATATATATTGATTGAAAAATATTTTTGGTAATAGTTTTATATATTGTCACGAGACTCTTAAACAATAATAACTACACATTATCGCAGTCTTTCTAACATTTTACATGAATTTAGAATCATCTAACTATTCTCCAAGAAACCGTTGTCACTGGAAATGTAGAGAAATCAGTCGATCATTCTCGATGTATCCCGAACCTGCTTTTTTCAAATTGGAATCAATACAAATTAGTCATGACCCCGACGCGTGCAGTAGTCATGAAACCTGATTCAATGAGAAAGGAAGTGTAATATAAACTTGATTTTTATGGGTTAGTTTTTTTTCAAATTTTATACCATTTTGTCGGTGCGCTCAAACTCTATTATTTAATTTGGTCGATGGTAACAAGCAATTTGAATCCAGCGCTTTGTGTTGTGCTTGGCTAATTTTGTATCACATTTTTTTGTCTCTAAGCACGCATTGACAGTATGTTTTTTTCTGATGTAGTGATATATCCATAGCGTAATGACATAACACATGATTAATTTTACAAGATGATGACATGTTCAAAAACACTCAAAGTCATCCTCGACAGCAGAAACAGAAAGAATTACTTAAAATCGTGGATTTCCAAGCTCTCTGATCGTTTTACAGAAAATTAGAAATTACTAGAAAGGTCTAGAATAAACGGTGGAAATTCCGAAATGTCTGAAAACCCGAAACTGTACATAAACGGGATGACGCAATTACCGAATACAGTTTATTGTGACAGTTCTACGATTCCATAGAAAGCGGGTGAGTAGTGCGGCAGTGGATAAATTAAGAGAGTACCAACCGAGCGTACGACAGCGATCAGTGTAATAAGAAACAGCGTAATAAAGTATTTACAGGCGTGCAAATATACTAGAAGATGAGTATAAAGTGTTACACAATAGAGGGATTAGTGTGAATTAAGCAAGAGTTAAATTTTTCCACTGACTGTGCATAAAATGAGTAGCTTGTTGGTCTTATGGTTAGCACTCTCGCCTCGTGATCCAAACGTCGCTGGTTCGAACACCACTCTAGACCAGCAAATTACTCCTTTTATTACCAATTATTTGCTTGTTGGTGTAGTGGTCATGATGCTTTTCTAGTGATCTGGTTAGTCGATGGTTCGAGCCGCATTCCAGGACACGAGTAAATAAGTCCTATTTTCATAGCACAAGCATGAAACTTAATTTGAAAATAGTACGAATATTGATGTGCCACGTATTCCGTGTTCGAATCTCTATTTAAAAAATATATATATTATTTCCAAGTGTTTAATTTTTCTCCTAACGCCATCATCCAGTAACAATACTTTCATTCCTCTAAATTTTCTTCTTTATCTAAGCACATAAAGTTATCATTTTTTTTACTATAATCCGTAGTGTGTAAAAAATATTGGAAAAATGCGGAGACTGTAATACCTTAATTATATTATAAAAAATTATAAGTTATAAAAAATATGTCATTAGCATTAGAACCACGTCAACTCTAATTACTTTTTTTATAACTTTTTATAACTTTCAACTCAGCTGCAGACTTCATGGGATACTAAACTACACAGTGTTGTACGAAGTCGCCTTATAAATAATTAATCATAAAGTCTTGTAAGTGTGAAAATTAATGTCCCTGCGCCAGCATACTTTTTTATACACTAGCTGTCATACAATATTTGTATTACAATGAAATTTATTTAAAATGGTTAGCGGCTTGTGGCTGTCCTTGACGTGTTTCATTTTATAAATTTTAAACATGAAATTGTATTGAAAAATTTTACATAATTTTTTCTTTGTTATAAAACATGAAAGCTTATGTGTAGATTATCGTATAATGTTTCTGAAGTATTATGGTAACGTCCATTTATGTTAAAAATGTTCTTAGGTTTTCACGGCCGTTCAGAATCTTCTGTGTATACGTCGGCCAGAGAGGTTACATATACACGGCATAATATCCCAGAAAACTATTCACAGAAGACCATTTATGTATTTTCAGTTTTAATAAAGAGTAAATGTTTGATTTTCTATTGAGAAAACATTGAATTATTTACAATTTTCCAGAATTTTCGATACATTGTCTGTGCGGAAGTATGAAAAAAATATTAGAATTTAGTTTATGAAATACACTAGCAACTAATCCTACCATTAAAAAATCTCATAAAAAGACTCGCTTTCTGTGAACTGGAACAATGGAAATATTCATTCTACGTATTTCAGTAAAAAATCTCAAATTTCTTCAAGAGAATTATTGGTTTAAAAAACTACTTAACCTTTCCCATACGGTGCTTAAATAAAAATGCGAGTTCCGGTTTTATAAATTCAATGTACATGCAGACTGTTTCGATCTTTAACTTTTGACTCAAATATATATAAATATTTTACATTTATCGCTTATATGAATCATTAATATAATAATGGATATGTATGTAAATGAATATATGCATCAATTATTGCGATAAAATGCTTAAAATTACAAAAAACATTGATTACAAAGCGATGTAGGTATATACTCCTTATGGCTAAAAATATTAGAAAACAATTTATGTTTAAATATTTTTATTAAAATATTTTAAGATAATTCCAAATTTTCTGAAGATGTGCCAACTAAGCAATATCATTCCAATTAAATTCACAAATTTAACATTCGGTAATCAGATAAATAGAGAAAACATCAATTTATGTACAAAAAATTTAAATCTCTCAGAACCGTTTAAAATTCACGTTTTTAATAAAATACTTGTATTTGATTGCTAAAATATTTTATAACGTTGAATTTCTGAAGCTTTTGAACGTTATCTTATGAACTAAAGCTGTTAATGTGACTGCACTATTATGGTGTGTAGAGAGGTATATGAATAAGTTACTCCTACGTTCGACATTTGACAGATTTTTATATGTATAAATAAATAAATAATACTCGAATTATGTTCCTTGATTTTGCACGGGTGTACTGCTAATTTTAATTTAATATCGTTTTCACTAAATTGCGACACTCAAATCAATAAAATATTATTCAACATTTTCCATTTACAAATATTTTTGTGTCAGTCATCACTATTCAAGAATATTTTATAATGGAAAGCGGTCATCGGGAAAATCAGTTTATAACATATTTAATATGTACCTATGTGTATATGTCTAAGCATAATAATTTAAAAATACTTTTCTTTATTACAGGTAAGCTATGGGATACATCATAATGTTCAGAAAACTCTTTCGTTCGACAAGACTTCAGTTCACAGTGAGTAGATTTTGTACTCCACGTCTCGAAATCTCAATTGTTATGGAATTTCACTATTCAAAAATTGTAATAAGATGTAAACAATCTTCATTCTGCATTAATTTTATGCACCTCTAAATAAGAATGGTCATGAATAACACTTGAATTATTATATTAAATTATATAACATTATAAGGGTAATAATTATTAAATTAGATGAAAAACATTAATTTTGTTACCCTTAGGTGAGTTTATTATTATTTTATATTTTACTACTCAAGTTTCGAGAGAACAGAATCTATTATCGACAGGTGTTCACCTGTAAAGTATTAAACTGACTACTTTTAATTATAGAATTTTCACATTGATTAGGCTCAAATACAAATAATGAATTGATTAGGTAATGACAAAACGAGCTGAAGTTGCTGGTGTAAGGGTGATTATCAGGAATATTAAGAGAAGAGTTAATTAAAGTAATTTTGTTAAGCAAATTAATAGCCGAGTTCAAATTAAATTAAATTCGCGTTTAGGTAACAAACACCAAGAGAACCAAAATACCCAAGCTTGATTAAATCACATAGATTTATTGTGACATCATCGGGAATCGAACCCGAAATCTTTGGTGTGAGAAGCCAATGTCATATCCAGTGGGCCACGAGAGCCGCTGTGATTATAATATTTAATATAATCATAGCGGCCTTCGTAGCCAAGTGGGTATGACACTGGCTTCTCACGCCGAGGGCTACGGGTTCGATTCCCAGGGAGGTCACAATTAATCTGTATAAATTACTCAAGCCTAAATGTTTCGTAATAGTTTTTCTTTTGTAATTGGCCCTCTTGGCCTCTTGAAGCGTAAATAAAAGAGAAAAAGGGAAAAAAGAGCAATTGAAAATTGAACAATTAATAATTTCTACAGTGTTAACACCAAATCCATTAATATTATAAGGATAGCTCACATTAATATAAAATGCTACACTTTAGAATCATGTAAATATGGAATGATATTTTTAATGAAGAAATATCTGCCATATATTTTGAAGCTAAGAAATTTAGGGTGTGTCAGTGAGAAAATTTCCAAAAACGGCCCCACAATTTGGCCTGCTTCTAGACTAGTGTGTAAATGTTATTTAGTATGTTCACGGTACATTTTAATTTGTCGCTCGGGGGCTGCCACACAAAACAGCCCCCTCACGAAATTCGCCCACCGTATTTTGATGTGTGTTTTCATGAACCGTAAGCCAGGGAAGCTTTGATAACGCTGAAAAAATGCTGTTAACCCTTGAAACGTTTCTTGAAAGGCTCATTAATTAACCCTTTTTTTCACCCCTTTTTGTTGAAACACTCAATATTTTTTGTACGAGACCTGCACACAAAAACACCCCTGTAGATATTACGGCCATTTAATTAATAAAGTTGAAGCGTAGAGATGTTGTCGGTGAATGTATACTTTTACTTATTCATCACGTTTTTGCGGCATTTTTCACTTTCAGTATGATAATTATATAACCCGTGAAAGCGTTCGGTTTTTTCATCTGAGTGTTGTGAAATATACCGATCAATCCAGAACCTACCCTTTAAAAATTCAATTCCCCGGGCACCAAAATGATTCTTCGAATTTTAAAATATTTATAAATTATACAATTTCATTTTCGAACGTATTCCCCAAGCTCACATGTGTTCGTAAGTTTTTTTTATAATAAATTTATAGAATAGCACGATATATGAAAACATAATATTGCTCTTATAAACAGGCAATGTAAATATATTTATACGTGGGTGGAAAAACACATTTCAAAATGAAGACTACAACACACACTCGTTCACTTGTGTGAAGACACAAAGTGTACACTACATTTGTAGTATAAACTACATGAAGTATAAAATTGTAGAACTATAAAATTGTAGTTACTAATGAAGTGAACTTATTGTAGTACTACAAAGTTGTGTCGACTATAATCACCTACAAGAAGTGCTACATGAAAAGTGTACTACTACAATGATATTTTCAAATCCATGCCATGGGGTGGGGGTTGTTTCGGTTTCTATACATTTTTTCGTTCTGTACCAAAATTTTTCTATTCCATCCATATTTATCTACATCGACTTCCCAGAGATACCTGCCAAAAATTTCACATATGAAAAACATTACACTTCAATTTAAAATTTGAATTATGCGATTTGAAGTGTGTAGTTTGTAGTGTGCACTTTAAAGTAAAATAAACTATTTTAAGTATGTACTTTAAATAACTTTGAAGTGTGTGTATTTTGTAGTGTGAACTACACTTCAATATAATGTTGTACTATTTTTAGTACAGAGCGGACCCATCACTAGTGTATAGTACGGTCGACAAGCAATAGCGAATAGTGAACAACATTTTCTATTGGTATTTTAATTTAATTTGGGTGATTGGGTTTAAATTAAAAAATCTAAGTTAAATTTATTTACATACTACAATGCTTCTGCTTAATTTTATAATGAAACTGAGTTGAAATTGGGTTGATTGTATTCTTACGAATTCGAGAAATCACAGTTTCGGTGGTTGGGACATATCTTGCACATGCCGGCAGATAGACTGCCAAATCGGATATTCCAGGTAAAACCAGAAGGCAGAAGACCAAGGAGCCTTCCTAGGAGGAGCTGGTGGAAACAGTTGGAGGACTGCTGCGAAGCGAGGTTACAAATATATTGGGCTGACGTGGGGAGCGAAGCCCAAAATAGGAAAAGATGGAACCTTTTATGCGGTGCATTGACCCCGACCCAATCGGATAAGGGATAGAAGAGGAAAAAGAATATCTTTATTCAGTGAGACAATCAGTAAATTCCAAACAGTAAAAATTCAAAACAGAACACATCCTTACAGTTTAAGCACTATTGAGAAAAAGTATACAAACAAGCAATCAAAATAGCAATCATAAATAAAACTAAATTTAAATAAACTCATTAAAAAAAACTCACTAGACTACAAAAAATAACAATTATGTAAATAAAAAATATATACAGAAAAACAATCGAATACAATACGATATGATGTAAAAAATCAAAAAGTCAACAAAGCTATGAGTAAAATAGTGAAACATTAGCAGATTTTAATATTGAAACTATCATTGTCTCAGAATCGACAGCACGTTTCCCTTTAAAGTAGTCAAGCTGTCATGGTATACGTCTACAAACTCACTCTACTCATTTCCCAGTCTGTGTAGTCTAGGTAGTAAATACCTATAAAACTCAATGTCTGTCTGTCTGTCTGTCTGTCTGTCTGTCTATTCTCTATACAATTCCACACCACTTATCCGATTCGAATCAAATTTTGCATACTTATACTTTGGGACCCGGCGGGTAACATAGGCAACATTTCCCCCTTATTCTCATACCCCTTCCCCTCCCCCTGACATATGTTTGATGCAAATCTGTACCGTTTGACCGATCGGACTCAAAATTTGGAAACTTATTTTTTAGGACTCAGCGGCTAACACAGGCGATATTCCCCCCCTATTCTTATTCCTTCTATTTCTCCCCTATCCCCTGTATTTCCCCCCTATTCCCCCCTTCCCTTCCCCCTGACATATATTCGATGCAAATCTGTACCGTTCGACCGATCGGACTCAAAATTTGAAAACGTATTCTTTAGGACTCAGCGGGTAACATAGGCGATATTTCTTGCCTATTCTCATACTCCTTCCCCTTCTCCTGACATATTTTCGATGCAAATCTGTACCGCTTGACCGAATACACTCAAAATTTGGAAACTTATTCTTTAGGACTTAGCGGGTAACATAGGCTATATTTCCTCCCTCCCATTTTCCCTTTTCTCCTCCCCCTGATATATTTTCGATGCAAATCTATGCCTTTCGAATCAAACCTTTATTTCCCCCACAAATTTATTTTCAACTTAATCCTTAACCCGTGAAACGCCGGGTACGATCAGCTAGTTTATAATAAAAAATATCCTTTGAGCTCGTTGAAAACGGAATTCTGAGACATAACTTAGACAATAGATCAGGACTGTCACTCAAACTGATTATTTTGTGCGGAAACATGAAGTCTATTAATTTCTTTCTATCTGATGTTGAGTTCTTATATAAGCATGCTGTAGTCAATTGAAGAAATGGGTAGATTTAATTTAAAATTGACAAATCTTAAGAAATATATTAAAAAATGATAACTTTGTTTACTTTCACTATTTATTTATAACGATTAGGATGTTTTTGATGCTAACGCATCATCTTCAATAATGTTACTAACACCAAACTTAAGACTAAAGGACAGCGTGAGGAGAGGAGTGGAGATTAGATTCCGGTGGGTGTGTGGCTGTGGTCATTAGGCGCTGAAGAGAAATCTTGAGAATTTATGGTGAATTCTCTCTATGGTTTGTACTTGTGCATCATAACATCTTCTGTGTATGTCACTTCGACCACAATATATTGCGATATTTAAGAAATATGTCTAAATCATCTTGCATGAGATTTTTTTTTTTTTATATTTGAAATTTTTTTTTTTTTTTTAAAAAATAGAGATGCGAACACGGAATACGTGTCACATCAATATTCTTACTATTTTCAAACTAAGCTAAACGCTTGTGCTATGAAAATAGGACTAACTTGCTAGTCTGGAGTGAGGTTCGAAACCGCGACCTTTGGATCACGAATTTCTTAATAAATATTACATACATTTTACATTGAATATTACATACATTTTTTTTATTCATGTTTAGCTGTCCCCAGTAAAGTAAAACTTGTGTTTGGGGACAGGAGTATGAAACATAAGACCATGAATGAATAAGTATGTATAAGTTGATAATGGAATAGTGTAGAGAAATACAAACATAATAAGACAAATATTAGTGACTCAAGTATACTAAGTATTTTGGAGTATCGTTATTTTTTATAATTGTAACTATTTTTTGTTTTAATTATATATATTCTATATGTTTTATGTGTTTCTTGAATTTTGCATAGTGTTCTTCAGTTCTAATATTCATTGGTAAGTTATTGAAATATTTGACACCTAGATAAGTGTAATGGTGTTATGTGGCTGTTTTGTTATATTTAGGAATGTTTAAGCCTCCTATTATTTGCGCTCTTTGGCTATGACTATGAGTATTATGAGTTTGTGGTGTATTTATATTTTGTTGAGTGAATTTTTCTTTATGTATTTGTAAAATTGAGGTGTTTTTGTATAATATGTCTAATGTTGGTACATTAATTTCTTTAAAAAGTAAATATTACTTTGATTATTAATTTTTGAGTTGTTTAAGTCTGTAAGTTACTTTTATAAGAGCCCCCCCCCAACCTATTATTCCGTATTGTAATATATATTGTAAAAAACCATGATATAAATGATTCAATTGTTAAAATGTTGCGTAATCTTAAAAATATGTATATCATTTTTCTTAAAAAAATATAAAAATAAAATATATATATATCAAGATAGATAGAAGAAGAAAAACCTATAAGAATAATATCATCAGTGGCGCGTCGAAAGATTGTCAAATAAAAAAATTCCACTGACTTTGAAAAACACGCTCCGTTTTAATATCGCCTGTCCTTGGTAATCCAAACACAACACGTGTTTATCCCTTCATACCTTTACGCTGTCGTTGTAATGCCACGTTAATTTACCGGATTACGGGGCAAGTAATGGACACGCAACAAGCAAAGCAAATCCCCGTTTGCTTTGATACCAGCAAACAAAACAAAGTTATTCGTTGTTGCGAACTTTGTGTTTCGTTAACCGCGCCGCGTCTCTTTCAGTAGAGGGAGTATATCATATTTTTTTTAATATTCCGCTGACCTTTTCAACAACGAAATAATTTAATCTCCCCCTCATCCGTAATCCCTTATGAATATGACAATAGTACTTTGCCCTTTAAGTACGTATAAATCTTCGTTCAAACACATCTGCTTGTAATAGGGTACCCATGAATAATATCGTTTTATAAATTAAATTTTTATAACCACGCTCAGCTCTTATAGAAGTGCATGTAAACCGGTCTTATTTCAATGTGTTTTCTTTCGTTGATATAGTTTTCAGTATTCTTTATGGTTTTGGATGTTTAAGAACGATTTGAAACAAATACAAATGATCACATAACAATCGACAAATATCATTTTGGCACAATGTGTTTGTATTTGGTGTTAACATGAGAAAAGAAGAAAATAAGATACAACAAAAATTACAACAAATAATACATTATTATTAACAACGTATTGCCAACGTTCTATAAGTTTTTCTCCTTTGCGATAAAAACCATCCAGTTTTGATTCGAAAAACTTCGAAAATATGAAGGAGATATCAAAAGTGCTCACTGTTGTCTACTTTACATTATATTTTGAAGGCTTGTAATTAAATTAAATAATAAATTTAATGTCAGAGCAAACACACTATCTTGTAATCGTTACCAATTTGTTTTACTTTGGCGCGCGTCATAAAATTTAAAAAAACGGATATGTTATATGTTAACATCTTAAATAAGATGTAAAACGCATTGAAAAAAATGTGAAAATTTAGTGGAGTATGTGCAACATTCGAATGTGTCAGAGATTTCGAAATAATAATAAAGATAATAATTATAATAGTAATTATCAACAATGTACGTTCTGAGAATGCAATTACTGGATATATACACTGCAATGTGGCTTAATACTCCACAATAAAAATACAGAGGTATCATTACCAGTTGCGAAATATATGCATACTATTTGATAAGAAAGACTACAGATGTTTTTAGCATATTCCTTTCAAATATATGGAAAGTTTGAATTCGGAACATACATATAACTTTCAAATATTCGGTAATGTGTGGATGTTTTTACGATGGAATTAGTGAATTTTGCATTATGTAGAGTAATCCCTTAAGCCAGTTCATATAGGTTTTGAGCCCTGGGCCGTCGTATAAAAAGACTTCCATTTATTACATTACATTTCTCATATAAATAACTTCGTCCCTGTGAGACTAATAATTTATCTTAATTTGATAAATGACGATAGATAATTAGATAAATGACAAAGAACAGTAATATGAGTAATCTTGCAATGGAGAAAATTATTCCATCATTGTAGCATTCCTTCATTGCAGCATTCAAAGGCAACTAAAACAAACAATAAAATAAAATATTTAAAAGAAAATTATTCTAGAAATTATTTAAGGATTCCCCTAATGTACACGTACACCTTTCTATAATTTATTATTTCATACAGGCTTTCGACGCCCTCGAGTTTCCGGATTATAGAAAATTAAAGTGGATGGTGTCGACCTACAACCTTTCCGTAACATTTCCACTAAAAAATTAAACACGTAATTTCTATAGTAAGTTTTCATTTAAAGTGAATATCAAATTTTATATAATACTATCTACCAATATCTACAGAGTTTCCCGGATTCAGAATCGTTTATACTTTAAAATGAGAATTGTATGGGAAGGATGTTTCTTTCATTTTCGCAGGCTCTAAATATTTAATACCGCTGTCTACTGTTCTTAGTTCGGTCCAGAGTAAGATCGGATGACTATATTTTCCTAAGGATCCTAGAGCGCAACAGAATAAAATTTTAATAGTTCGAACATTGAAATCATATTGAGGGATGGTAGTGTGATGGTAAGGATAAGAGATGTGGGTAAAGGGAAAAATATAGAATACATGAAATCGAGAGTCTTAAAATAATAGGAGCTGCACATAATCGTAAGCTTCTTGTAATAATTTCGTTGTCTGTCCGTCCGTTCGTCTGTCTGTCCCCGTAACTTCGTGTAACGTCCGTAATTTCGTTCAAATTCACGGCAAAGAAAACGGCTGGAGATGGAGCTTGAACCCTGGGCCACCAAACTCGAACCAGCCGTTTACCGCATATATATTTATAGGATCTTTTTGGCGGTCTAAGAAAAGGCGGCCGTAGCCTTTCCGTAGCTATAAATATATATATAAGGACTTAGCAAAGACGCGAACCAATGTTCCACCATTTTTGACGGTTTACAACTGGTTCAAACATAAATAATTCCAGATCAAGGATATCGGGTCTTAAGAATACGCGACGTCGTCGCGCCAATCACAGTTTTTGTTGTGACGTTACAGCGATTACACAGAAAAATCAAATAGCGGCGATTCAGTGGAGATAAAATCTAATGCCCTCATAAGGTGAAATGCGTCTCATAAAAATTTAAAAAAGTAGAACATAAAAACAAGAAATTTGATAACGCGCCATTCCCGGATAAAGTTGGAGGTCTGTTGGTTTGAATCCCGATAGCAACTAAAATATTTTTTCGTTTATTTGTTTTTCTGTATGTTTTTTCTAATTGATTTTTTATTTTTTTTATTTTATTTATTTAACGCCCTTATGGGCTTTTACAAATATACAGAATAATTTTTTTTTTAAATAACATAACACAGTCAAAATAATAATACAGTTAAAAGTTACAATAATAATAGTTAAAAGGTAATAACAATACTAATAATAATACAGAAAAACACAAAAACATAAGATAAAATAATAATAAAGTTAAAGGTACAAATAATAATAGTTAAAGGTAAAATAGAAAAATTTATTGTCCATTTCCATTTCGTTGAGATGTAAACAATTGTATTAGCTTTGTCCTATAAACAGTTATACTATCAGCAAAAATGTCAGCCGCCTCTGCATGTTCATTCCCTAATGAGTGTAATCTGGGAATTACAGAGTTTACTAATGCATTAGTTCTGACATTTCCACTATAATAGAATAATGCACTGTGTCTTGATGACCTCGATGGAGCATATAAGTCGATCAGACTAATAATCTAGGGGCAATCAATCAAACTATTTACGATCCTATAAAGAAATATAAAAGAAAGATTTATAAATTAAAAAAAAAACAATTGTTTTCATATCCATATATGTGATTATTGAGTTCTATAACCTTGCTTCCAAAATAATAAATTTATTAAAATATAACATGGTTTATATTTTCCCCAATTTATACGATCATCAAGAATAGTGTCTTCAATTTTAACGCCAAATACATAAATAATATAAATTATTTGTGTTCTTTCAAATGATATTAAAAATTGACACAGATAAATGTGTTTTATAATTTCTTAATAATAATAACACTACACAAATAAAACTGCATATTGAAAATATTTGCAGAAAATTTTAAAATCAATGTATCTCTGTTCCGTTCCGAATATCGCATTTTCATACTTTCGTACTAGTATGTGTGTAATCTTTGCGGATACGCGAAAATGAACCTTACGACGTTCCCCTTTATGCAATCTGGGGCTCCTTTCGCTTTAGCACTAGAAATATGATTACATGTTTACACTGATTCTTTTTTATGTTTTATTACGCCATTTTCATAAAACGTGTTCGCAAAATTTATATACAGGGTAGCGAGAAATGAATGAATATGTGGGTGTAAATGGTACCTATCTCGGAAATTTACCGGAAAAGTCGTTATTACCCCGATTCTCTTCTGCTTTTTAGGTGTTTATTATTTTTGTATAAAACTCCATCTCTATTTTAATACTAGCGGTCTGCGCCCGGCGTTGCTCGGAATTTATTTAAAATATTTTTAATGTGTGGGAAGTCAGAATGGGTGGTTGGGGTACTTTTGTTTCGTGAACGCTGAAAAGAGTAGCGATGTATGCAAACTGCAAACCGAGCCGCGGAAGGGTTGGATGTCCGAGAGAATGAGGTCGTCTTTATTTTTTTCAGATTCCTAGAGTGCAACTGTGCAAAAATTTTGAATTGCATTGAATACAATACATATTTTTAGGGACAAACAAGAAGTCTGCGTGATGTCTTCACAGGATTCTAAAGAGTTGAAAGATCTGATTGTTAATCAGCAGAAGTCCAAATACATGGCTGTTGGATGCACCCAACAAACCCCAATATTATTGTATGGAAACCAAAATATTGAGACCTTACCACATAACAGATTCGTATAACACCACAGAAGATATCCAAAACGCATAGTATGCGCGAATTGAAGTTATGTCCGCCTCCGAAATCATGAAAATAAAATTTAGACTGCTGTCAAAAATATCAAAATATTGGTGTACAAAACGCTTATCGGACCAGTGTTCACATACTCAGTTGAGACGTGGGTAGGTACTGACTAAGAAGAACGAGCACTTTTGAAAGGAAAATTTTGAGGCGTATCTTTGAACCGGCTCTAGATAATGGAGCAGGCACTACAACAATGGGCTCTATACTCTGCAACAATGTTTAAGGAGCTAAGCGTCACAAAATTTATGAAATTTGAAGACTTTAGTGGTTTAAATCAGGTGGAAAGAATGATTAAACAACAAGCATCGAATTGTCTCTTGAATTCAAGACCAAAAGAAGGCCAAAACTAAGGTGAAGTGATGACGTGTCCAAAGACATATTATCAGTCTTGGAGATCCAGAACTGGATAGAGCTGGCGCAGGACCGAGATACGAAGAGGAAGACTCTTGGGGAGTCTAAGACCCACCAGGGATAGTAGAACCAACAGAAAAGAGTAACTAAGCAAAAAAAAAATAGACTAATCAAAGATTGTAGGACATAGAACGTAGAAAAATAGACATTAATGAAGATATATTATTTTATATTTTTTTTACACAAATTAATAAATGGTACTATCAAATGTCCTCAACTACTATAACGTATCTGTTTGCGCATTCCGTCTCAGTAGGAAAATAGACATTAATAAAGATGTATTATTTTATATATTTTTTACACAAATTAATAAATGGTACTATCGAATGTCTTCACCTACTAGAACGTATCTGCTTGCGCATTTCGTCTCACGTAACTAGAAGTCATGCAAGTTTTGCCGTGGAAACTTCAGCTACCAACTACGTCTTTAATTTCCCACTGCAAAAGCTCCCTAGACTAGCAAACAAATTCGAGCAACCTGACGTCTTTGCCAACAATTTTATAATATTGAAACATATTTTAAAGGTGTATTGAAAGATTACTAGCATTTGTCAAATTGGACTTACATAATTGATTTGTATTTGTTTTCATTGTTAGTTGAGTGAGATAACTAACTCTTATGTAACATTTTTATTATATTGTGACTTTCTAAGATTGTGCTATTGCTTTTCACTCTATATTATTACTTTTTATTTTTTGAATTTTTATTATATTTTTTTTTCTTATGCTTCTGCTTTGTTATATACTTGCTTTTATATTATATTTATATATTTGTATTCGTATTTTAAGTATTTGATTTCCAATTAGTGCATTATTATTTTTATATGTTATTATTTTTATCTTTCAAGTATCCATTATATAAATGTACACTTTACCTTTTTGTTTGTAAATAGGGTTTGCCTTATAGGGTGTTAATAAATAAATAAATTAACATATAGTGGTATCAAAACCGGCAGACGTACAGTTACTAGTTAAGTGTTTAGTTAAAATTAATAATTATGTCCAACCACAAAGTTAACACTATAAACATCGAAAAAATTCTCATACATATTTTTTTGTATGGTATTGAATTATTTTATATTTTTTCATTTAACGTCCGATAATAAATTAGAAACACCAGATATTTTATTAGAAGGGTGTTTGTTCTCTGAGATTGGATTTGAATATTTGATTCATAGTCTTATTTTACTTGCATTGCACGCTTAACCACCAAGTTATGATTATCAAAAATGTATGCGCAATCAGCGACACAAAAAATGCCTCGGTGCTGTTTAAAAAATATATAAACGATGTCGTAACTCTCAACTTGTAAACGAAAAAATACCTTTTTGGTGACGAGCCTAAATTAGGTAACAAACTTATAATTACGTTGTAATAATATGGTTACATTATCCTCCGTAATGGGTAATTTAATGTTTTCGCCCATCCCTATAATAACTCGTCCTTTTAAGGATGCTAGACTCGTAAAGAATGACTCATGTTTATTTTTATAATTTCAGTAATTATAAGAAGTTAGTCAATCCTGTCGTTATATTTTATTTATTACCTCGTAGATATTTATTTTGTGCGTATTTAACTAATAAAATAATAATAAAATTGTGTTATCAAACCGCGCACACCTTATATACGTACGTCGTAACGTATTTTGATGACAGACTTTCCCCATAGGAAATACCGCCATCCGCTTCTCGGTTGATATATTTTCGTTAAATTTATTAAAGTGTTATCCGTTATAAATTATTATTATGTACTTAATTTTATCATACTAAATTTCTTATGTCGTCGCTTGGTGCTACAGCGTTCGTTATTTAATAATTACGAGCACATTGTTATATAAATTGCGATGTGATCGTTGTCTAATATGATCTTTGTCTTGAACTCAAATAGAAATAACTATGCCTCAAACTCACCAATGACGCGAATGCAACGCCTCGGTAATAAGATTTCGAAACTCATAAAATAATTACTTAGACTTGGAATGTGAATTTAGTAGAGTTTTATTTTATTTTTTCTACTTGAATTAGTATCTTTCTATTGAATTGCTTTATTATTAATATTTTTTATAGACACTATCATTGAGAGATTTGGCGGATACTTCGTGGCGCAACATTACGATTTAAAATATGTTTTATTTTAAAGATTGATAAATTTTGTATTAAAGTTAGTTATTATCTAAACCTAATGATGAGAGGTTTCTGCTTCTCTCAAAACTATTGTAGTAATTAATAACGCATATTGCATGTGTGTATTGCTAAGTTAAAATAAAACATATTTAAAACGATTTAGTTTTACTTTTTATTTTGATTTTATATTGGTTTTATTATTATCGTTTACCTTTTAAATATGTTTTCTAATTATAATTGCTTTTCTATTTTTTATTTTTCTAAAAGTTTTTTTACTTTAAACTGCTTAGTTTTTTAATTGGCTTTTTATTCACTCTTCTTTATTTTATTAATTAGTATTATTTTGCCCAAAACTTTAAACTAAAAATTAAAACAAACTGTTATAAACAATCTGGACATCTCCTCACCACATTAACAATTAAACTTTAATATCTCTAACCCATTAATGAGATTCTCAACCCTATTTCACATTAAGTTTTACAACAATCGGGCTATTTCTCTCATTCAATTACAATATTTAACTCCTACAGTTAAATCTCATCCATTAATGTTGGTTAACCTGCATATTTTTTTCATAGTTCAGGTTATGTTTAAATGTGAAATTAAACTATACATGTTGAAGAGTCATTCCAGTGTACAAAACACGCTTGCCGTAAGCTAAGTTGGCACTATTTAGTTTGGAACTGGTGTTTAGACCGCGTTGATCTTTTAACCCACGCATTTCTATACTAGTGTGGTAGTTTTAAAATCTTGTATACTTAATTTATAACTGTAATAAAACTTTTATTTTATTGCTAACTGTAACCCGTAAAAAATGACGGTACTTTTGCATGCATGTAAATGTAAAATGTAAAGATACTCCTCTTCTACACACGAGTCTATGTCACTCATGTAGAAGAGAAAAATACAACATATGTAATTAGCTCTATCTTGTAAAAAAATGTATTTGTTAAAAATTGTTAAAGTTTTTATAAAAGAAGTAAGGACGTTACATGAAGTTACGGATAGACAGCAGACAACGAAATTATTATTATTCTGATTTTATTGACTTTCTAATTCTCTCAAAGCGATTCGACTCTGCATACTACGATAGAAGCCAATAGTTGAGGTTTCTGATAGGTGGTCCACGAATAGGTGACCGAGCTATCTATTCAGTTACTAAAATCGCTGTTCATTGAGTACATTCTGCGGTACAGTGCCGTTAATTATCGAAACTTTGATTGATAACAGCTTTGTTATGTTTTGTAGCCCAGACTTGAATTTCCATTATTCAAACATTACCAATTCAGTTAAATAAATAAAATTAAAATTAAAATTTTCCAAGCGAAAACCGAACCCTGGTCTCCCGCGTGACAGGCAACTGTCTAATCACCACGCCACGGAGGAATCAAAGCTTATCACGAAATTTAGAAATATCTGCCATTTTTAGCTTATCAAAAAGTTCAGCAGAGGTATTTTTTTGTACAATATTATATTTATTATGTTCATACTCGGCGTTGCCCTGGTTTAGGACTTAGCTTATAATAAATTTCTGGTTCCATTTTTTGAAAAGTCTTTAATAAAAACAATGTTTCCATTTAATTTAGGCTGGGATGGAAGGAGCGTTTAAGGGGGAAATTAGACCTGTGTTACCCGCCGAGTTCCAAAGAATAAGTATGCAAAATTTGGGTCAGATCGGACAAATGGTGTAGATTTGTGTGGAAAACAGACAGACAGACATTGAGATTTATTGGTATAGATAAAAACACGCGCGTATTCCAATGCAAGGACTGTCAAAATTTCAATCGGCCGACTACTTTTCGAGGTTTGTGATCACAAAAGTACGCAGGTTGAATTTTTATATATAAAGATAATAAAGTATGTCTATATGTATGTATCTAAACCAAAAATTTAAATCAGTACATTAAATGCTATCTCAAAAATAAGTATCTTATTCGAACATTTAACACAATCTACTAGATTGTAACTAAGGTACCGGCTTAGTATGCTAGAGGTACCGTGATCAGTACTCAGCGGCTCCAAAATCTTGTTGGTTTCAAAAACCGAGGCGGGCCTAGTAGCCCTGTGGGTGACACTGGCTTCTCACATCGAGGGTTCCGGGTTCGATTCCCGGTGAGGTCACAATTATTAATCTTTGTGATTTACTCAAGCTCAGGTGTTTTGTGATGTGTTTCGCTTCTGTAATTGAGCCTCTTGGGCTATTAAAGGGTAAATAAAATAAAAAATATAAAGTTTACTGTTGCCTCCTATTGATCCCAATATTGGTAATGATGAAAATAAAACACAATATAAAAACGATCTTTTCTAAAAATTTCTAACACTGTCCTCGATGAGTTTTTACTAGAGGACCCAACAAATAAACATACTATGTTTGACTTTAAATTCTCATGGGAAGAATTTTCGTTTGTGATTTTATGCGTGCTCATGCTAATCCATCCCAATTATAACAATTTCGTTATCTGTCTGTCTGTCCGTCTGTCTGTCTGTCTGTCTGCCCGTCTCTTTTTTACAAAAAAAAATTTTCAATTTATGTTTTCAATTTTTTTAATTTAATAAAATAAATACTTATTCTTTAGGAATCGGCATGTTAGAGTACCGTCATTTTACATGCGTTACAGCTAATATCTTACGTTATTTTTGTCTGTTTGATTAATACGTGTTCAAATATTCCGCCAAAATAGGTACACACTAGATTTTGCATTGTCATGTGTAGCGATGGGGTCCGAATAATCTCAATTCGACTATCTCAAGGAATCTCTTGAATAAATACCCCGAAATATGTCGCTCGCTGAACACAGCTTTAACATCTCTGGATCACAGAAACTTGTATTAAGATATATTATGGGTGTCTCATAGAGTCGAAGATATTTTTTATATGGGAATGTAGGTATGGAAGTCTTTTGGCTGTTGGCTTACAATCTATATCGTATGAATGGCTTAAGTGATTACTTTACACATTGAAACATTTATCAATTCCACCCATTATAGACTGCCAGACCATAAAAATTTTGGAAGTCGTGTACATGTTTAATTTGCGCACCTTGTTTCATTCGTGAAATGTATTTTAATGCCGCCACCTGTAGTTGAAATTTGCCAATCGCATGTACTTGTACAGATTTCGCCGTTGGTTATGAAATATCTATATTTTGATTAGAGTTTTAAACACAATATTTATTTTAATTGTATAAATTTATTTTAATATTAACAATAGATATATACATATATGACAATGCACCCCACTTTTAAACACGAGAATAAATTCTCATTTAAAAATGGGTAAGCGTGTAATATAAATGTGTATTAATCATATTATCACAATGATTTATACACAACGTTTTATTCCACTAATTTGAGTTATATTATGTATAAATCATTGTTTTATTCCATAATATGAGTTACATTGTGTTATTATGTGTATATATATGTGTATAAATCATTATTTTATTCCATAATATGAGTTACATTGTGTATAAATCATTGTGTTAATCATGAACTTCCACTCTGTAAACGAAACAACGCTTAATTTATTTTATTTTATTATATTATATTGAATACAGCCACTCTTAAGTTTGTACATTTACCAAATAAATTTAATAAAAATAAAAAAATATTACATTCTTCCGAATTATTAATATTTACCATATAATACACCCGAAAATCATTTCAATTTTTAACTAAAATATTCTGAACTATTTTATGTGTTTAACTACAGTTGCAACAACTAATTTTAAGCACACGTATATTTTAATTGATAAAGTATAAGTATTAATTAATAGAAATTTCCTATTATTCCTCTTCTCCTTCTCATGCCATATCCGGTTACCGGACGTTGGCTATAATTATCTTGTTGACAGTCGACCGGAAAAGCTGCACCGTTGTCTGTTCAAAACATTCTCCTAGATTCTTCAGCCATGGAGCTTTGCGTCTTCCAGGGCTGCGCTTTCTAGTAATAAAGAAACGACAAACGGTACAAAACAAAATTGAAATGCAATAGAACAATAAAAATTAGAAAAATGTCGAGTGATCTAAAATTAGAATCAGTGAACCAGAAAATAAAATATGTTTTGCAGCAAATATCTAAAAATTATTCATGGAATATTGCCAGAAGAGTGAAGCTTAAAGTGGATCTATATATAATATAGATGTACCACAGAAGCGAAGCTATTTATATGGGAAACTAGGTATGGAAGTCTTTGGGTGTTCTTAGAGCTTTGTCGGATTATGTATAGATGTCCGGAAGATGATGCCCACCCCACCAGAGGCATCTTCTTGTGTCGGCATGTGTCATGCATTGTGTAAGTATCGCGTGATATGTGTGAGATGAATCATCGGAGGAGTGGATATAGAGCGCAAACGATACGCACGGTTAACTGAGGTATTTATTGGTTACAATTTACAGATATGGTGTTGATTACAGAAATATCACTTACTTTTGCTAGGGTGCTAGAGTGCTAGTATCAATTGGTGACCGGAACCGGGTTAACTGCATCTGATTGGTGAATATGTATCTCTCGATGCGTGCGGCTAGAATCGCGACGGCTCTGGACTCCCACAGGACTTATGACTTATCATATGTCTAGCTTAAGTGATAGCTTTATACTATGAAAATTTCACAAATACAAACTTTTGGGAAGTTTTATATAATATGTTATTTCTGTCACATGTTTCACTTCAACTTATGCTAACGCCATCAATGGCTTTAATACCCGTGGACCATATGATAGCTTTCCATATAAATAGCTTCGTGTCTGTGAGGCATCTATAATTTAACTTGATTAATGACGATCGATCCCTCTGTCTACACAATCCAATAATTTTGTTTTTATAAAATTTAAATTTTAAATAAATTCTAAAAAGTATCAATACAAGTGGCAAGAATAAAAGACTACAGAAGAAATACAAAAATACTTCACAAAATTGTGTAATGCACAAAGGAGTTGAAATCTACAACTTACCAAAGACAATACAAAATGTAGACAAAATAAAAGATTTAAACTTACAATGCATGAATTTTATTGTGAAAAAATTTAAATGACTATTGTTAATATTTATTTTTTTAATATAAAAACATGTATACAATCTTATATATTGTAGAATCTGAAATTTTCTGCAATAAACCCAACGTGTTGCAATTTTAGGGTAGTCTTACCTTTTTTAGTATATTTATTGACCAGCTTCATTGTCTTTTAACAATATTTTTATACGTTTGTTCTGAGGACACAATTACTGGATTTTATCAACGGAAAGATAATTATTTATTAAGCTAAATTATAGAAGTCTCACGAAATATTTATGTGGGAAACATGTTGGGAAGGTGTATCGTAAGTGATCACTTTACACAATGCAACGTTCACCAATTCAACCGTAAGAACATCCGTACATTATCAATTTTAAAAATATAGAGGTATTATTACCAGTTGTCAAATCTATGAATTCTATATAATAGCAAGGACCATAGCATATTATGTTCGAATATATGAAAGAAACTGAATTATAGCACATATGAAACTTTCAAAAAAATTGATAATGTGTGGATGTTTTTACGGCGGAATTCGTGAACGTTGCACCGTGTGAAGTGATCACTTTAACCAGATCATGCAGGTCGTAAGCCTATCATCATCATTAATGGCTCCACAGCCCATTGTGGGCCTTGACCTCCTCCAAAACTTCTCTCCATCTTCCTCTATCCTGACATGTACTCTTCCAATCCCTGATGTTTATAGTTTTCACGTCTTTCTGCACTCCATCCAGCCATCGAGTTTGGGTCTACTAACGCTGCGTGTACCTTTAGGCTTTGTATGGTGAATCTTTCACAAGCCCTGTGGCCGCCTTTTAAAGATTTCCATACACATTTTCTATATAAGTAGTTTCGTCTCTGTGAGACTTCTATAATTTATCTTCATTATCTTCATGTTTGTTTGCCATCCAATGAACTAGTTTGAAGGGCGATGGTTCTGATCGGGTCTGTGTGTCGATTTATGTTCAGACCACAAATGTTTAGCCGCTAATTTCGGCCATTTATTTACTGCATGTTTCAATCTGCTCGAAATTTGTACTTCCACACAGGACGTAATCATTTACGACCATACATTTATGTGCGGCCGGCCCAGGGGCGTACTCTGTATATAACAACGAAAGGGCATTATTTAAATCACCACACTACTAGTAGTACTAGGTGTAACCCGTCTAAAATGACGCTACTTTTACATATCGGTTCCGAAAGAATAATTTTGTATTTATTTTATAAAAAAAAATTCGAAAATAACTTTCGGAAAAAGAATTTCGAAAAAAAGTTTACTATAAAGAAGAAATACGATGCATCAGTAACCTCTCAGAGCAAATCAAAAAAATTAAAATTTTCCTAAAATCAAACTTAAATTCATAAATCTTTTAAACCTATAGCTTTTTTCAAAATAACTCCTATACTTTAATTATCAATTTACCTTTTTACTGTATTAATAAATAACTTGTATACACTATGTACCTATATATTATAACAAGGAATAAGAACTGTGGCTCCCTCATCAGACTCAAGAGCTTCTCTTTACTGATGAGGTATGTCTACATGACTAACAATTATTTTAAAAAAATGTTTAATCTGATATGTTATATATAAGAACTGTATTTGTACCATAAATTAAATAATGAAAAATAAATAAATAATAATAGTAATAAAGTTGCGGACTGTTACACGAAGTTACAGCTATTACACGAAGTTATGGGGACAGATGGACGGACGGACGGACGGGCGGATAGACATTGAAATTATTATAATTGGGATGATATATATGGTCGTACAATATTAAAAAGAGACGCTAGATTGAGATCGACCTATAACAATCTAGGGGGATCTACAACCTTCGGAAAACGTCTAAAAATGCCTGGTTCAACGGAGACCCAACGAGAACCTATTTTCGGAGAAATTTTCGGGTATAAATACGGCGCCGGCGCAGTAGTTGTCATATTGACAGTTCGTTCAGTGCGAAATCGTTGCGAAGTATGTAAGTAAGTAATCAACGAATAATTTGCATTAACAGAAACAGAAAAAGTTGATTTCATTCAAATAGTATTGTGTGTTAATGTTAAGATTAATTTGTTTACATTTTAGATTTTTTTTGTTGTGACTAATTAATGTACCTATAACTAATTTATGCTAAGCTGAAATTCAAAAATAAAAAGTACAACAATTTTAAAGGGTTAAAGCTAGTAATATTATAATTACGTACACTAAACCACCACGGTGTAGTGACTAGATTATTTGGTCCTGGCGGCTGGCGCTGGGTCTACATATGCGTCCGTGTCCCTTGCTAGCCACGGATAATATATCGTCCTAGTTAAGCCATATAAATAATTGCTACTGAATTGAATATTTGAGTAATGGCGCTCCGCGTTGTACAAACACCTTCATATCTTGTTCCTTCGAAATATATTTAACTATGTGTTAAATATGTATGAAGGATGACATCCTTGAATATTATATCATGATACTATGGAAGGATGACAATCCTTGAATATTATTATCAAACTAAACATTTTCTAAACAAATTTATTGACCAATTAGAAAATACATAAAAAAAAATGTATATCGTCTCTTTTTAATTAATTAACACACATTATTATTTCATTTTTTTAGCAATCTACTTTTTATAATGCGATAGTAACAAATTACTTTGTGTATCTACCGCTGGAGGACGCCAGAATTGACTTGATTCATTTTCATTTTGGAAGCATGTGATACAACACATATATAGGTTTAATTAAAGAAAATACGTTATTATTGTTCAGTTATGTGAATTTTTAAATAAATGTATTAATCACTTATTATATGTATATAAATCAATCCCGGTAGCAGCTAAAATCTCTTTTCGTTGATTTGATTATTTTGTATGTTTTTTCTAATATATTTTTATTTATGGTTTTTGTGTTTAATTTGTAGAACTCCATATTTATTTTTAGCGAAATTTAAAATAAAATAAATTTTAATAAATATTATTATTAAGTTCTACGGGTTAAGTATTTTTATGTGTTACAGCTGTTTCGGCTTGTAAGGCCATTATCAAACAGTCCAGCTGTAACACATAAAAATACTTAACCCGTAGAACTTAATAATAATATTTATTAAAATTTAATTTTTTCTAATAATTGATTAAATTTGTTCAAAAATTCATAGAACTTTGTTCTAAAATTACAACTTCATAATAATAATGCGATTTCTTTAATAAATATTTTCTTTCCTTGTTTGTTTTTTGAATTCAATAAGGCCTTTGGTGTCTTTCAGTTTAAGAGGTTTTGATTGATACCTTTTTTTAATATTAATTAAATGGCTATCTAGCCAAGGGCTAGATATTGGGTGATTTTTTAGAAGAATCTGATTAATCCTTGTTTTTTCAATGGCACATATTAAAAAAAAAATTACCCGCGTCATATTCATTCTCTTGGAGCTCCTCTACCCTGACTAAAATGCAACATTATCTGAGACAGAAAATATCATGTTTTTATAAAAAAAATGATAAATCCATAATATAGTATTTCGATCTTTCGATTCGATACGTAATTTGCTGATAACAATCGTTTACAACATAAATATGTAAGGTATAAAAGCAAAGGCAGCCATATGCAAAAAAAAAATTGAATGCAGTCATCGAGGTTTATTAAATCAATGAATTTATTGAAAACATGATTTTGAAACGGATGGATATCTAAAATCTACAATTCAGTAGGTACATTTTAAATTAGTAATACTGGGTAACTCTATTCAAAACATTTTTTAATTTTTTTGCATATTATTGCCTTTATTTTTATACCCTGAATAGGTATAACGAAAAAAAAATTATGTGTATTTTTTTTCATTTGCTCCCAATTTTACAAAAAACATTTTGTTTCCCAAAACGAATTAAATAAAGTCAATCGATTATTATATACAACGTTCATTATAAATTTTGTAATATTTCTTTTATAAAAATTAAACTCCTCCAGCGTTTCCAAAAAGGTGGCCGACACCCCTGCAAGCCAGTCACATTTTGGAAACTGCTGGCATATATTATAATGGTTGGTAACAATATGACCCGTGTATAGCCGCTCCGGCTATTTACGTAATGTTGTATTATGTATTTTGTTGTTGCGGATAGTATTCCAATGGCATCAACCCGATGCTCGTGCACGGTAATTGGCATTTGCACTTTCTGCTTCGGCGGCAGGTGATTTGATTAGCCGGCTGAGCATTGAAAGCAATAATTATCTCTTTACCATTTTCCCAACTTTCCACCTGGTAATGGACAGGTAGCTCGCGCGGTTATTAATGTTGCAGCTATTTTCATTTGGCTTTGCAGAATCACAGAAGGAAATTGCGGAAAATTTTACTCAGATTCTAGCACGCATTGTTTTATGCACTTGTGCAAGTCGTGTACTTTAGTGCTTACCCTCACGCCGTTTCTTCGTGGAGGTGGGCAGAGAGTTTTGTCTTGATGCACAACTCTTTCTCATCCACATTCATACATCTTCTTATTTATAACGAAGATCTTTGAATTGTTTAAACTTTGGCGGGTTATGTATGCAAAACAATGGAACGATGTGTGTTTCCATAAACTTATTTTTAGATAAATCCTGAACCCGGTCAACGCCAAGCTAGTTATATATAAAACTACCGGGGGATATTAGAGATAAAAATTATAAAGCAACCTATAGAAGAAATACCGGACACCAACTGAAACTGTATACCGTATAACACAACAATTAAACATCGAAAGCATGACAAAAATCGAAACACTTAAAATCATTCACAAACTAGCAATTGGCGAAATACAAGACGGAGACATAAAATTAGACAAAATACACGAAAAAAACCAACATAACGCTAGAATGGCTCAAAACTATCACATAACACACGCCAAAACAAAAACAGGACAATCCCGACTAATTTGCAACGGACTAAAACTGTACAATGACCTGCCACAACAGACCAAACAACTGACCACTGACAAATTCAAAACAGATGTGACAAAAATATTAAAACTCGGCCAAGTATAAAAAATGCCTTTGTATCTATATTATATTAATATATTTTCTTATATTGAATCATGTAAAAATGTTACCCATAAACCTCTTAGGTTTCCATTACTTTTTAAATAAAAAAATAAAAAAATGTGTGTGCGCTGAGAGGAACAATATTTCCACTCTTCCAGAGGCATATCACTCGTGTCGGCACCCGACGTGTATTGTATGAGTGCGCGTGTAGTGTGTAATGTGAGATGAGTCGGCAGAGGCAGGATACATAGACTTTGAATTATACTCACGTGTAACAGTGAAAATATTGTAATAGTTCAAAATCAACAATGTTGATTTATTGTTAGCGTGAAGTACAGAACGTAATACGTGCAATGTCTACGGCTGTCGGCAAAAGAGTGGTTGTACTTATACTAGTAGGCGGGTAACCGGGATCTAGTTACCAAGAGTGTGCAGTGGGAACATTGAATAATGACTTTTTTGTAAACATATATTTTGGAAAAATATAGAAATTAAATATTTATGTGACAGATTATTATGGTATATCAAAATATGAATACAATGATACTTATTGTGATAGAAATGTGACGAAATATATGTTGTGTTTCAATTTTTTTTCAAAATAATTGGTTACGTAAAAGTCATGCTGCGATGTTTCCACTGCACGCCCCTGGTAGTTGTGAGCATCGAACCTCCGATTGGTGGATGCTGGCTAGATGTGAGAAACGCCGCGGGCACTGACCACCACAAGACCTAATTGAAGGAAATTTAAAAACGTTGCATTTAGAATTTAAATAAATATGAGTGAGTTGGTAGTTACTGAGAAAGTTATTCCCGTGAGTATGCGAATGGTCCGACGTAATGTAAGTGGAAGCAAAAATGCTCACAGAAGCATTGTCAGGCCGTTAAGATATGGTTTAACAGCAGTATTTACAAAAATATAGCTTTATGGACAATATAAAAATTATTCAAATCCAGAAAGGAATCTTCTGTGTATAGTTTTCTGGGATATTTTGCCGTGTATATGTGACCTCTCTGATCGACGTTTCATCATCAGGACTGAGGGACCCTGCAATGGGATCCGAAACGTCGGCCAGAGAGGTCGCATATACAGGGCAGAATATCCCAGAAAACTATACACAAAAGATTCTGAACGGCCGTGAAAACCTGAAAACATTTTTAAAACAAGGAATCTCATAATCATCTTTCATCTTCAAGTGAAATCATATACTAACCCACACAACATTATGTGTGAAACTAAATAATTAAGACAAATAAATAAATCCGGGACAGTCAGTTGCTAGACACCGTAGTCCAAGGTGACGCCGAACTTCAGTAAATACTTAATTAATGTAAAGTATTATGTAAAGTATATAAAGAGTAAAGAATTAAATACAACGATACGCACAGACAATAGTGCAGCTTTTCAATGAAATAATAATAGCATGATAGCCAACCGCTTGTTATCAGGGATCCTAGGTATGTAAATCTTGGTACCGTTTCAAAATTTTGACTTCCACACAAGAGAGTTGGGATTTGTTGGACGCATCCTACGGCCATATATTTGGTCTTCTGCTGGTTTACTATGAGACCCATGTTTTTGGCAGAACTTTCAAGATTTATCAAGGCATTACAAACAGCACGGAGTTTTCGCAATTATGTCGATATCATCAGCGTAAGCTAATAGTTACACAGAGTTGTCAAATATCGTTGCTCTTATCTCAATTCCTGAGTCACGAATAACTTTTTCTAAGGCTATGTTGAATAAGAGGCAGGCCAATCCATCTCCTTGTCTCACTCCGTGGAGTGCTTCAAAGGGCTCGGACAGATCAATGGGGCGAAGGAGCTTAGGAAGGCCAAAATTGAGATGGAGTGACAACGTCCTCAAAGATATCTCTGCCTTAGAGCTTCGAAACTGGAGAGAGCTGGCACTAGACCGAGATGAGTGGAGGAAAATTGTTGAGGAGGCCAAGACCCACCAAGGGTTGTAGTGCCAAGAATGATGATGATGATAGCCAATCGATAACCGGATACAACATAAGAAGAAGAATCAATATTCTGATAATTTTTTACATTAAACTAAGCGCTTATAATATGAAATACAAAAATTTATTTATATATGGACTTCCGAGATGAATCGTGAAACCTACCCGATAAGTAAAATTGTATAAACTCACTTTCTTACCATTAGATCAGACAAACACATTTTAAACAAGACTATTTTTTTTAAGTACGTAACAATATCGCAAAACCTTTGGTCTATTTTTATCAAAACAAATGCTTTCAAATTAATTATTTTCAGAATAAAGTTTCCATTCAATGTCGTATTTGATTGAATTACGTAATTCTGTTGAAAATTCTATCTTTGAAAGAAATATATGTGGCCTAAAAGTGGTCCCTTATCCCTCGCTAGATGTTTTAGATAGATTTCGGAGAGGAAATTACCTATTACAGGGGGTCTCATGACGTTACTTCAACAAAATGGCAATTGTTTGTAAATTCAAGAAAATCTCTTCTTAATTTAATTTAATTTCATAGATGATGGGCTTGGATAGAGGAGACTACTCGTACGGTGAAATTGAGTCAATGTTAAAAATTTATTACCTCCAAAAACCTAGAGAAAACACTGACTTAATCACCATATTTAAAATATTAAACGACCACGCTGATGTTCATTACTGGGCCAAATAAAATTCAATATCCCTTCCCATAGACTCAGAAATAATGACATGTTGTTCCTTAGCCATCATAGAACTAATTATGGATTCCATGCTCCTATGATGCAGTTATATCGTCATATAAACTCAAGACAGGATCTGGACTACCTCGGTGTAAGTCTGTCCAGATTCAAACAATCTCTAATTAGATAGTCCAAAACTTGTCTCCATCTTGTTAGTACTGTGGACTGTGTCCGTTAATTTCAGTAAATAAATAAATTAATTAAAAAATTTCAAATTTATTCTGCGCCACCATTTTATAAATAAAATAATCAACACATTGTTTTTAACTAAAAGGTTATCTCTCAAATGCTCATATTAACTTTCGAGATGTACAGCTAATATATAAGCAGTAAAAAACATTCAGAATTTGCGAATCATAACAATAATAATAAAAATTAGTTATTATATAGCACCATTTTAGTAAAAATTTCAAGGACGCTATACACAAACATTGCTTAGTCCTACACTAGTCCCAACTATAATAATTTCATTGTCTGTCTGTCCGTTCAACTGTCTGTCTGTCTGTCCCCATAATTTTGTGTAACGTTCGTAAATTCTTTATAGTAAAAATGTTCTTAGATTTTCACGGCCACTCAGAATCTTCTGGTTTGTGTCTTCTGGGGTATTATGCCGTGTTATTATGGGTCCATCATCAAGGCTGATGTGATCATCATCATCAGTCCTGATGATGGAAAAGGCCTATATCCAGCAGCGGAAAGATGAAAACTGTAGAAGAATAAGAAAAAGACAAAATCTGGCTTCTTATTTAGTTGAATTGTCATATGTTTTTTACACTTTCTTGTGAATCGTTTCTTTTATACTTATTAATGTTTTTTATAATTTTTCATTTTATGCATTCGACTTTTCTAGAATTTTAAGTGAGAGATCATCAGAATTACCAACTTACCTGTAAATAATTTTTGTGAACACTTAAAAAAAAAAGATTAAATAATAAGTTTTCGAGGAGATAGCGTATTTTTATTTTGAATAGTTATGGGTCTAGGTTATGTTGAAAATTTCAGTGGAAGTTAGTTCATTTTTATGTTATTTTATTATTTTTTTATATTCGAACATGGTTACCCGCCTAGAGTTAGGAGACGAAGATTATGACGATAATAAAGATCCCTATTACCCTTGTCAACCTCGCAGTAATATTAATATACAATAATATTTAATAGTAATATTAATATACAATAATATAAGCATACTGAAGTACGCATTTTAAATTATCACTCTCACAGTGTATTTTAAATTAACTCGTATTCGTAAACCGGTAAATGTAAAAACTAGCGAAACTATAATGCAAGCAGGATTGTTATTTATGTTCATGTCTCTGCAAAAAGTTTTTGTTTTATGGGAGCGGCATGATGGCATCACATGATGGTAAAATAATTCATTACTCGCAAGGAAAATATTTCTAGCAAATCTCCAGAGATAAGGATAAATGGCTTGACATTATTTTCGGTGAGTTTTGGAAAGTTTCCATTTATTTTGATGAATTTTCGTATTAATACTTCGACTGACTGTTTTGTTTTGATTAATATATTTATTTTCTTGTCTTTTATATTCTTAAACTAGTTGCCACCCGTCAAAAATGACGGAACATAGCTTCGCGTCTTTTCTAAGCCCTAGTATATTTATAGCAACTTTTTGGCACTCCACGGAGAGGCGGCCATGGCAATATGCGTGAATAATGGTCCGGGGTTCAAGCCCCATCCCCGGCCGTTTTTTTAGCCGTGAATTCGAACGAATTTACTGACGTTACACGACGGACGGACAGATAACGAAATTATTATGTTTGATATCGTCACGAGAGTCTTAAACAACGGAAATTACACATTTTAGAAGGCTCTTGAACAGTCCACATGAATCGACTTCACTATTCTCGAATCTGTAAAACACTAGAAATATGGAAAAACTAGTCGAACGTTCTCATTGCACCGCGAAGCCGACGTTTTTGTATAAAAGCGAGCAACCGCGCGCGGCGTATCAATTATTGTGACATTTCTGCGATTACACAGATAAAAGCGTTACCGTGCAACGATGACTCAGTATGGTGAGATTGTCACGGGATCCTAATTGTTGAAGGCAAAAAAAAACACGTCAATAAACTTTTATTTATTATACTGTAAAGTTACTGGACACTGGACTTCACACTAATTCGCTTCACTAGAATCTTCGCTTTACTTTTTGTCTATCGCTAGGTTGTTCCTCTCAATTTTGCGCGTAAGTACTCTGTCACACCGGATGTCTGTTGCTTGTTCACACTGCTTGCTGGCCACATTGAATTGCCGCCGCATGGTTCGCTTTTATCTGTGTATCGCAGAAATGTCACAAAATTTCTGCTCACGCGCGCGCCCGTCTTTATTTTTACAATTTTTCGAGAATATTGAAGAACGTTTGACAAGTTTCTCCATATTTCTAAAGTCTAATTGATTCTAGATTCAAGTGGACCATTCGGAAGACTTCAATAATGCTCGGTTACCATTTTTTTAGACTATAGCTACAATTTTATGCTAAAAATGCTAAAATTACTTAAAGTATTTGAGATGTAGATTTCTAGAAGACTTCTTTAAATTAGTTAGATTGATATGGTTACATAGGACATTGGCGTTATTGGTGTGAGAAAGGAAAAATAAATATTTAGAATAAAAACCTGGAAATCGAAATACTTTGGCCTTATCATGAGACACCCTGGGAAGCACTTCTGCATCTCATTGTTCACGGGAAAATAGCGAGCAGAAAAGGTACTGAAGACAAAAGACATCTTTTGTGAAGAATCTGCGGCATTGGTTCGGGAAATCTATGGTCCACGATATGAAGATCATGGACCATGGATTTTCTATGGTCCATGATCATCATATCGTTAACGTTCCATAATCAAGCAAGCACTCCAAGTTGAAGAATATAATGACATTTTTACAAAATAATGTATAATGTTCTAAATATGTTCACGAACATGATCGTTTTAATGGGAAAGTGATGATAAATAATTATGAAGAAATAAATCGCAACCTCCAATAACACATAGCTCAACAAAATTCCGTTGCTGTATTACTTTGGAACCACTTGTCCAAGTAATCTTCGCTTGTAAAACGTGATTGGCTGGCCCAACAGTTAAATATTATTGTGTTATTTAAATATTACTTTGATTTTCTTTTTTACAAATTTTCCACTAGATTTTTTAAAATATTTATTAGAGACACCAACAGGATAAAAGGTACATGATAGATACTCTTATAATAAAACATTATAAATGAAGACTATGCCCATTATCCCAATTACAAGTGTCTTCGGCACGCTTTAGTAGCACGTATGTTTACATTTATGTATATTTTACACATACATTTATGTGTTTTATATATTAATTATGTTTGAATGTAGTGTGATCATATAATAATATGTGAATATATAATTGATTTAATGGATCTATAGGTTAAGGTCATCGTTTAGAAAATGGATGTTGTCTATGAGTGAATTTTCGAACGATGATAAGGCATCTCTAAGAATATCAGCATCAATTTTAGGGTCAGCACAATACACATTATATGTGCGACACAATCCTGTAATGGGAGAAAAGTAACCAACATTATTAGTGTGCTGGCTTTCACACAAATGACAAAAAATTATTATTTCGTTAAATAAAATATCACTTTGTTTGGCACCAACCACTTTACTGAGTTACTTACTACCAACTAGTTTCACCTCACAGCTGAGCCATCAGGAATGGATATAACTATTTAAAAAATATTAATCATTCTTTTTTAATCAATAAAATAATAATAATAATAATATATATACTTTTAACTGTTATTACAATACCTTCTTAATTATTAATTTTTATAACTTAATTTATTGTATCCTTATGTATACCTTATCTACTTATTCTAATGTCTAACATTTTTGTATTCTTGTATTGTTTATATCTTACTTATTTAATTTAATGTCTTAATTTTTATAACTTAATCTAATGTTTCTTTTTCTATATCTTACTTATTTAATCTAATGTCTTACACTAACGATTTCATTAATAATAGATATATACATGTATGACAATGCCCCCACTTTTAAACACGAGAATAAATTCTCATTTAAAAGTGGATAAGCGTGTAATATAAATGTGTATTAATTAAAGTATATTGAATACTCTTAAGTTTGTACATTTTACCAAATAAATTAAATAAAAAAAAATAAAAAAATTAAGAAATCTTTTTTTTTTTGGTAGTTACTATGTGTCATCACAATGTGTTTGCTTCGTGTGAAAATTCTTTAACATTTCTGTTTATAAAATCCGGAAAGAGAGGTCTCCGTCGGCCACATCAAACAAGTTCCGCAGCCTTTTTCGCCAAGCCCTGTCACAAGGTATAATATATCGATTTACGTAATAAAATTTCAACCCTTAATAAAAACATCACAAAACACGCGATACTTAAAGTGGACTTAAATAAAACACTCGACAAGAATGCAACTAAAGCTGTCGTAGACGGCGGCGTTCCTTAGCATCCGCAGTTTAGTCCCAATTACACGACAAAGTACCCCGTCACGCCAGGGTGCATTCCACCCCCACCCTCGCGTATTTTTTAAAGAAAAAACAGATCCACAAAGTCGACAAACGTCTCGTTTGTGCGATTTTTCTGAAATAGAATCGAGGATTCCGACCTAGACTCGGACTTCTACCGAGAATGCATTTTTGAAAATATGATGTCAGCTTCTCCAAATACCCAACATGATACTTAAAAAAACTTGTGGAATTTGTAAAAAATAATGAACTATAGCTAGACCGCATTCAAAAGAATGTGCACAAAAAATATGTGTTTTGTTACGATGCAAAAAAAAACACAAAATAAGTTTTTCTAGGAGTTAAGTAACCTTTTTTAAACTAAAATATTCAAGAACACATTCATATTTGTGAAGCTGTAATTTTTCAGAAAAAAGTTCTGTGAAATTTTTTTTTTTTAAAAAAAAAAAATTCGCAGTACTTTGTTCTGAAAAATTACAACTTCACAAATATGAATGTGTTCTTGAATATATATAATATCTGTTGTATAAATGAATGTCCGAATAAAAAATGAATTATCCGATTAATTCTGACGTCCATCTAGCGGTAGCATTGCAAAGTAATTTCAACTACCGTATCAAAAAAGTGGATTGCTCTATGGACAAAAATAAAAATTAATCAATTAATAAAAATAAGAACTACATATAAGGTCGATATATTCACGGAAACATAGAGGGTTGCTATTGCTTAGTGGTGAGAGCACCGGCCCCGGAAAAGAGGTGACCTGGGTTCGAATTCCAGTAGTAACCTAATATTTTTCGTGAATCAGATTTTTCTGTACGTCTTTCTAATTGATTAATTAAGTAGGCATTAAAAATTATATATTTATTTGGAATATCATATTAAGGCTTGTAATACGGGCATACCAGGCAACTTCCCCCCGCTTTCTTCTTACCGAACAAAGCTAGGGAATGGTCTTTTGATTGTGGTCGACCTATAAAACAACATCTGTTTTAACCAATACCATTTTACTTGATTAAATTTTCAATTTTAAGCACAAAAAATATTGTCTATTTTCTTTTGTTGACAAACAAACCGATTTATTTTTAGAAACGTAACCCAAAACTTTATTACTGGTAGGAGTGAGGGTGTTAGGACGAAATAACTTAGACCACTGTGTAAATAGCATAGAATAAACAAGATATTTACTGATGTAATGGATGCCAAAAAACTAACTCTCAAATATTCGTAATTATATTTGTCTCAAAAAATAACCGTGACGATATTTTAAGATTCTTTAATAAATTTTTATTATCTCAATTAATTTTATTCCTTAATTTTTTTGTTTTTAGGGTTTTCTATGCTATTCTGCCGTATATACAGAAGCTTCAATGGTACTTTCAGGTATGATCGACTGACTTCTAAACCTATCCAGTAATTTCTAATGATTGAAAAATCCTCGATAATTTCTTATTCTTTCATTTTCTACAAACTTGTGACTGTAGGCATAAATCTCTTTTGTTTTTCCAGTTAAATTATTATTTTTGGTATAATAGTTTATAGTGTTTCATGACAGAAAATTATTTAAATTATTTGTAACGAGTTAAAATTAAATCACATTGAAAAAACAGCCTTGCCAAAAAGTAACATTTGAAATGAAATTAATGTTTCGTTATGAAAAAGGTTTTAGTGGAAATGTCTATTTTAATTATCTCCTCTCGCATATGTAAATCGCTAATAACAGGTATTCAGCTCATAATTACAAGTTCTGGAATAATAAATACAATTTACGCACTTCTGAATTTAATGAAAAAAATGATTTAATACTCACAATTGCATCGTAAATTTATTTAATGCGCATCGATAGTTTTCCATTATATAAAATTCAGAATTACGTTTTGAATAGCTCGCCAAGTGAATTTGAAAAATTCACCTGACATATTGTTGGGAAATTAATTTGGTTTATGGACACCACCTGGCTACGCAACAAAAACTTTTCAATTTATTTGTCGCTATTCTGTTCAGCCGAATTCAATAATTTTTCATTGTTTTAAATGGATTTGATAAATTTTCTGATATTTATTTATTTATCTACAAATAATTTATGCCTTGAATTAGTATTTAATATACTAGGAAACACAAAGTTTTACGTACCTACTAATATAGCAAAGATATACGTACGTTGGAAGAAAATTACAAAGAAATAATGAATACCATCAAGATAAATACAATAAATAAAAGATAAAGTATGTAGGCACATTATAAAACAGTAGATAAGTAGATCATTTTTTTATATATCTAGATTATACAGCATTAAATATGTCACAGAGTTATATTGATTATCTAGGCGGCGCAATCTACGTATAGGTGAATTCATCATATAAATATTACGCATTTTCTGCTTATTGCGACGGCAAATTGGTACCCATTACTGGAAGGTGACTGTTAAAAATTTCAATAACGGTACAGTTTGCATAAAAATTATCCCTTCTTTTCACAGCAAAATTTATTTGTAATACCTCAAGACAAAATAGACCGGCTGTACTGATTTACGTATCCGTAAAGTTTTGTATGAGAAATCTCAAGTCATCTGTCAAATATTATTTCATTTTCTTTAATATTTGAACATTTTACATGAAGAAATTTATAAATGTGCATAAAACAAACTAATTCATAGGAACTTTTAATATATCTGGCGATAACCCGTAAAAAATGATGTGTCTACTTTTTAATTCATTAGTTTGATTTCTGAGAGAATGTCAAATTTCAAATTTTACTCCATATTGTGTTTAAGGTTGTATGTTTGGAAGTAACCACATGATATTATATAATTGGTGTAATATATAAAACCCGATGATTGCATTTCACGAAAAAGATTCGTTGAGATGATGTTCAAATGGTTCACGAACTTCAACAACAATAAAATTTGTTCTCCAACGAACCCCTTTTTCATTTGAAAGTGCATAGTGGTAAACAGTAGTGATGTAACAAATATTCGCATATTTTTGCATATTCGCATTCGCAAAGTTCGAGCAAATGTTTTGCGAATATAAATATCAGAAAAAAACATAGTATTAGGTTCATAAAAAAATCCATTCATTTCTTATTTTATTATTAGAAAAAGTAGCTTTACCTCGTAATCACATTATCAGTCTTTACTTTATCATTTGGTATTATTTATTTACCATCTACTTCCACATTGGGTAATAAAGCTTAAGATTTTCCAGATCACTACTAAATAACAATAAACTTCTCATTAGCTTAGAAAACAAAAAATATAATAATGCAATGTAAACAAACAA
Organism: Agrypnia vestita; assembly: GCA_016648135.1. NCBI lineage: Eukaryota > Metazoa > Arthropoda > Insecta > Trichoptera > Phryganeidae > Agrypnia > Agrypnia vestita. Next base: position 73,606 of record JADDOH010024846.1, read on the forward strand.
AAACAAAATCTTCTCTGAAACTTTTATCAGTCTTTACATAAGTTTTTAATGTTAGGTAATCATCTTCTTGAACGAAACTAAAAACAAAAATCAAACAGAAACTTTGTTCTTCAATTACAAACTATAAATAATTTATGTTTTATAAGAAAACACTTTAAACAAACAAAAACAAAATTATTCTTTATGCTTCTATTAGATCAACTCGGAAATTCTCGGAACAAGATGCAAACGGAACGCGTCTTGCGCGAAACTGTGCCGCTAAGCCATACATAATTGGCGCCAAATTAAAAAAAACTCAATATTCGTATTTGCATTCGCATTCACGAATATCGGTAGCAGATATTCGCATTCGCATTCGCGAATGCTCAAAAAATGACATTCGTTACATCACAGCAGAATTGCAGTTTCTGGAGTTTGGGTCACTGTGTCATCAAAGGGCATAACGGCCTTTGTGTCATTGATGTTTCAACACCTAGACCCCTGCGGCAGATGATGAGAATTTAGACAACATTATTTTTAGGACATTATTTTGCTAATTGTGTTCTTTCAGAGAGATAAGCATTCGATATCATACGACCTGTAGTTTTTTATTGAATTTTTAGTAGTTCTTCCCTGAAGAGTTATAAATACCTTACACGATTACCCTTTCAACATTTTTTACTTCAGGTTGATAAAAAAACTGCCGACCGGGTACCAGATGTCGCCTTATGCAAAATGTTATAATTGGGGTGACATTTGCTAGATGTCACCCTGACATATTTTGCGATGTAATGTGTGATGCTTTATTTAATTCTCTTATATCTTATATATATCTTCCTTTTTTTGAAGAGCTGATCACGGCCTTTCAAACTACGAAGACTCTTTCGGAATCGAGATATTTTATAGATGTCTCATAGAAACGAAGCTACTTTTTATTTGAGAAAATAGATATGGAAGTATTTTTAAATGTCCATAGGAGAATTTGACGGGCAAACTTTGGTTGTTATATGTCAGTTACCAATCTACGATACAATCGGATACAAATCTAGAATAACAGTAATATGTGTAACCGATTAAAATAACGGTTTCACCATCACTAGTCGATTAATTATATAGTTTCGGTCGTCGGCTATACTAATGGTATACAACGGAACAACTTCTTTTGTATCCTCGTTTCCTCCTGACTTATCTTATCAATGGCAACAAAAAAAAAATAAGGAAAAAAAATCCTTTGTCGACTAATGGATGCAGCAGTAGCATAAACTAATACAAAATCAAGAAATAATATTATAGGTTTGAATTTGAACTTGTCTATCACCAAAAAATATCTGTATATTTTAAGCTTTAAGAGTAAATAGTTTAAAGTAAAAGAGTTGCGTGAATATTTATGTTTAGTGCACTGGATTTAATAATTAATATTAGGTGAAACAATTAAAAACTAATTTAAAAATAAACGAACTCTTTACATTTTAGATATTCATGTGGGAAATTTCTAAAAATTTTTTTTCATACGTGAATATGTTATCTCTCTCGTGTATTTTATATTAATTTTTGAAGATATCTTCTTTTGATGCATGAGGGTAAAATTTTTATTGTAACGAAAAAAATGCACGCGCAGCGTGTAACGAAAATGCGTGCAGTGGAATGCAGCATTTAGCGATAATGCGAGACTACGAAATGCGCGCACATCCATTAAACTGTCAAAAATTTAAATCCAAATTATCAAAACCAAAACTTTAAAATCAATTAGAAAGACATACACAAAAATCAAATCCATGAAAAAATATTTGGCTGCTACCGGGATTCGAACCACGGATCTCCTCCTATCCGGGGAGGCGCATTATCCAATTACGCTATAGTGGCCTCGTATATTTCCGTGAATATATCTAATTATCTGTAAGTCTCATTATTAATTGATAAACATTTATTATACATTTATTTTAGAGCAATCCACTTTTTCTGGTACGGTAGGCACAAATTACTTTGTGTTCCTGCGCTAGAGGACGTCAGAATTAACCATTTAATTCATTTTTTATGATACAACATCAGAAAAAATGGATTGCTCTAAAAAATGGATAATAAATGTTAATCAATCAATAAATGAGACTTACAAATCGTCCCCTTAGAGGTAAAACTCACTAAGTGACATTAGAGTACTTTTGAGATAATGAGGTTTAAACATTCAAAACGTGATATTAAATAAAGTACAAATAATTTGTTGTTTATTTTTTTGCAGTGTTATAAATAATTTAAGAGTGCACAACATACAATAAAAATATTCAGGATAAATTTATATTTCATATTAATAAAAAGGTTTTTTGCACTTAGTGACTTTTACCTGGACAGAAAAAAAAGATGTTTTGCTAAATATTTTTTTCTAGGGAATAATACATTCTCATTTCATATTAATAAGTGTTATTTTAGTTTAAAAATAACATATCAAATGTGAAAAAAAAACATATTAATAACATTTTTACAATATATCTAATAATCTTCCCCGCTAACACTTTTTTCATAATCGGCTGGCTGTGGAGTCTTTTAATTTCATTTCATTCTGAAATAATAATGATAATAATAAATTATGATCAATAAATATGATAAAACTTTACTACTATTATTAGAAATATTTTTTTAATCTATCTTTAATCTAATGACGATCCAGATATAGTGAAACTGCGCAGCGCCTAGTTAAATGGGCTATGATTTCTCCGAATACGGAATATTATCGAATTTCGAATATATTTATATGGATATTTGGAAATCCCATAGTAAATATAATTAGGGTAAGAACAAAAAAAATGTTAATGCACATAACTAATGTTCTAGGAAATGAATGGTAAAACTTATCTTGAAAGGTAATCTGATCATAAGCAACTCGATTCTATTCTAAGAATTGGGTTTGACTAACTAGGCAATTAAGAATATTTGTATAATGAAATATAAACGTAAATAATTGTGGGGATTATCCGGATTATATTATTTGCACTTGCAAGAATTTACAGGGGCCTTTCATTGTTTGGATATTTGGCATTACCTTTATAAATAAACTATTTTTGTTGATGTGTACACAACGGGACTCATTTTATCTTTCCGTGTTCCTAAAAACGTATTATGCTGGTTTATTTCGAAGTTGAAATGAAATTTATATAAACTGTAGGTATAACTTTGAGCAGTCATTTCATAGTTACAATTATACAATAATGTAGGCATATTCTAGATTAACCGTACTTGGTGGTTTCTGTCGTAATTATTAACTTCATCCATAAGAAAGTTTTCTGAAGATACGTATGGGAGGTTTTTAACATGTTAATGTTAAGGGATGGTTAATTTTTGGTTCCTTATTCTTGTGCCAATGGGTGATTCTGTATAGCTTGAATTTTTCAAAATTATATACTTTTTTACTTTAAAAATTTACTCCAGGTACCTACTCCAAATTCTGGCTAGAAGTGGTATTTTGAGTGTCCTTAACGTATTGAAAATAGAAAATTATGACATAGAGTGCTAATCGTCATAAAAATTTTAACACATTATAAAGTAAACTTATTGTAAAGAGTATCAACTTACCCTTTCTTTTCATTCATTTTGAATTCTTCTTTTGATTTCTTTTTCTTTTTTTTTTCTTTTTTTCTTCATTTTGAAACATATAATACATTAGCTTCCACAGGAGAGAAAAAAATTGTTTTTATATATTAAATAATAACGATTAGGCATAATAAATTTTTTCACATTGCAAAAAACACTATATAAAAGAATCCCACGAAGAGGAATAAATTTTAAAACCATAAAAAAAAACTATAGAAGTTCATAAAGTAATTATAACATCATCTAACTCTTTTTATCTATTAACCATGAAAAACCACACTATATAACAATATTTAATTAGACTTTACACAGGTAAAAGTAACTAAATGATTTGATGAGTTTTACCTGGACAGAATTATTGAAAAAGTTCAAATGATGAGTTTTACCACTGAATAACTTTGAATAGAAAAGGAATATTTACTTTTTGATTTTTTCCTAGGATAGAGGTTGAAAAAATATGAATGTTGGTATTCATAACTCATTTTTGCCCAAAAGTGCACTTAGTGAGTTTTCCTCTAAAGGGACGAAATAAGGTCGATAAATATATCGAAAATACACGGAAATATACAAGGCCGCTATCCGTAACGCGGATAAGAGGAGATCCGTGGTTCGAATCCCGGTAGCAGCCAAATATTTTTTCGTGCATTTGATTTTTCTATATGTCTTTCTAATTGATTAATTAATTTGGTATCAAAAATTTATTCATTTGAAATTAGTGCTCCATGAATATAAATAATATATTGTCAACCATTTTGAATCGAGTACCAATCATAAAGATACTCAATTCAAAAGCTGACGAATGATTGGTTATTGAATTGAAAATTAGAACTTTTAATTGAATCACAATTCTACGTGCGTATGAGGATATCATGTTATTATCGATGTTTTTGCGAAAACGACGTAATTGTCAGATATTCGTTTTCAAAACAAAAAACACATTCATTCATTTAACATACAATGTGGCTGTCAAAATAGTTTCGAAACATTTGAATACGAAACCGTTGTTGGACGAAAATCGATAAAACATGAACGTTGGTAGGCACTTAGACTTCGTTTGAAAATACTGAGTTTTTTGATAAGTCGCATCATGTATCTGCAACGTAGCGGCCATCGACGTCTCGTGACGATTCGAAGACATTTATCTCTTATTTTAGGTATTAGAAATATTTCTACGACTTAATAAAATTATATTAAAGAGTTATCAATTATATTTATCATCTCCCTAGACATCGGATTATTGTATTAATGTACATTTTTAACTAGTATGTTAATATCAATAATCACAATGACGCCGCCAATAAAGTATAACTTCTACCGCGTGTCTGTGAGTACACGCTCCTCCAATTTATTTATATGTACATGAATTTGAATAGGGTAATTTCACATTTTACACATATCTATGAAAATATATGAAACAGATTCATAAAAATAGATGCTGTGGGATTCTTTCCTATTTTTTCTTTTTTTTCATATTTTTGTTCTTTCTTCTTCTTCTTTCATATTTTTTATAATAAAAAAACTTATACTAAAAAATAAAAAATATAATTGCATTAAAACGCGATATGATTGGTTGTGACGTCATTTAGAAGGAATTATAGATAAAGCATATATTCTATGGTGTTTGTCACTGTAATTTGTTTCGTTTCTGCGGTCAGTTTTCGTCTTTGCTTTTTTTTACTCGTATTTGCTTGGTGTTTGTATAGATTTTGCGGTGTTTGTGACATATTTTAATAAAATAAACTATCTAATAACTCATACAAAATTATGGAGGACGGATTTCGACATGGAAAATCCGATAAATTACCGAAAGTTGACGCCTTAATGTTGGCTTTAACTAAGCTTTAACTAAGCTTCTCTAACAATATGAAATATGTAAGTGCAGAAAATGTTTTTGCCCAGACATTGTGGATGCACTATACAAAAAAGCCGACCTATTTTGTAAAAAAATGAATGAATGTCTAAATTATTACGTGTTAAACGTCAGATGGTCAGATTGACGTGAAAATTGATTCATACACGTCACTTGCGAAAAGAAGCGTTTTGGCGGGAGTTTAAAATGGTTACATTCAAAACCGTTTTTTAATGTTAATATACAAATAAAAAAATCTTTTTCATGGAAGTATTTTTTTAACCTTATTATCTTAATTTTCTTTACCGTATTATTTTCTCAACCTTATTGAAGAAAAATGTGATATTACCCTATTATTAAAAAATATTTTGGTGTATTGAAACTTTTCGTGCATAGGCGAATATTTTAAGATTTTATTATTTGATACTCCAGTACTTAATGATGTCGATAATGTCGAGTAATCGAAGTCTTTACATAAGTCTCTACGAAGTCTCTACACATTTGTCTATTGAAGAAAAATATGATATTACCCTATTATTAAAAGATATTTTGGCGTATTGAAACTATTCGAGTATAGGCGAATATTTTAAGATTTTATTATTCGATACTCAATACTTAATGATTTCGATAATGTCGAGTAATCGATGTCTCTACATAGGTCTCTACGAAATATCTACCCATTTGTCTTTTGAAGAAAAATGTGATACTACTCTATTATCTATACTAATATTATAAAGAGGAAAGATTTGAATGTGTGTTTGAATTGAATAAGCTCCGAAACTACTGGAAGATTCTTTCACATTCAGAATTTTACATTATCCCTAATGAACATAGGCTATAGAATATTTTAAAAAATATTAGGGATCCGTATGAAAACTTCGATAATGTAACCCAACGTCTGAAAAAATTACGAAAAAAAAACCTTATATTGCGTACGCTGCGGAAATTATTGCCAATAGAGCAAAGTAATGTACTACAGTTTTATAGAGGACATTAATATCTACAAAAAAGTCTACGATACCATATAATCTAAGTATTACAGTTATGTTACAATAACTTATGTTAACATTAGATGGAAACATTGTTTTTTAGAGAACAGCGGATCCTTTGTTTTCCCTCACAAACTTATTTTTTACTTAAACCTTCACCCGTGCAACGCCGGGTACGACCAGCTAGTTAAAAGATATTTTGGTGTATTGAAACTTCGAGTACAGGCGAATATTTTAAGATTTTATTATTCGATACTCGAGTACTTGATGATGCCGAGTAATCGAAGTCTCTGCATAGGACGCCAACACTACACCTTGAAGGCGCCACAATTTATCTAAATTCAAGTCTATTCGAATGCTAAATCTTGACATTCCCGCGGTGCGTGAAATATCTCAGCCGGGGCGCGCTTTGTCGAGTGAAATCATAATAAATGTATTAATTCCAGAATATTTCCTCGCATTTTTACATCCCAGTAATCCGCAAATCCCCCGGCAGCACCCTGTGTATATATTCCATAACTTTCCATTAGAAATTCTTCTTTTGAAATGTTTGCCGACTCGGGGGAATAAATCTCCGCGCGCTGATTGGTGCCTGGCACGGTCACGTGACGGCGGCGGCATTAATATTTCATAAGGCCCTAAATATGATCATGATTGATAGGGCGGTCGTTTCCCGGCCGCGGAAGCATTTATGTCGCGTTTGCGCGGCCGGCGGTCATTTTTTTTACATTTCTCTCCATCTTTGCGCCATTTGTGGCGTGCGCCGCTCTGTGGGCGCTTGCTTCCCGTACACGGCTGTATTAAAATTTCGTAAATGATTTTTTAACGCAACGCAACAAGCCAAACGGCCCCAGAATAGGATTATTTTACATACTGTCGCGTATTATATTTATAATGTAATAAAAAAATGTACGCTCATTAGGACCTTATATTTTTTATTATCAAGGTAAGCAATACAAACAAGAATCCATCAAAGACAATTCTCCTTCAACGAATAAAAAATCTTAAATACAATACCCACAACAGAGTATAAAATTATACAGAATTCGAATAAACCTTTTCTTTAGACGAAGGGATTGGGGCCCAGCAGAAGTACGTCCCCCGTGCATATATTTAAGACACATTTATAATGCAGTAAATATTTACTGTGCATAATTAAATCCCTTATTTAACAAAGCGTATTTTCTACAATAGATATTGTCATTTTTTTTATATTCATTCCAAACTGAGTCTCGAGTAAAAACGCAATTTTGTAATAACGCTTAACTTATAAGAAATTAAATTTTTAAGAGTATTAATTTTTACCATTTTATAGTTGTTTCAGCACCCGGAACGGAGAATGGTAACCAATGTTTACCCAGAACCATAATTATATGAGCAAAAGCTCCCATATCACTCCTGCTCATTCTTCGCCCTGTTGACATTTTTAACACTACTTAGCGCCCGGAATACGTGCAATTTTCATAACATAATTTTAATATCGTCACATAAAGAATAGGGCAATTTCAAAATATATGAAATAGATTTAGAAAAATTAATTATATTTCGTAACTCAGTATATCTTAAAAAATACGTTTCCTTCAAAACGCGATGTGATTGGTCGTGACGTTGTTTGGCAAGAATTAAAGACAAACATACGTGATCTATTGTATTTGTCACTGTAATTTGTTTCGTTTCTATGGTAACCGTACGTCTTCGTACATTCTAAATAATACTTACATTAAAATGATCTTCACAACAAAACAGAGTGGAATAATAAGAAAGTACTTCATTTTTCTTCTCGTCTCGTCTCATTGCACGACACCACTCCTGTCTTAAGGGAGCACTCTTAGGCACAGTTACAAATAGTTTATCGGGAGTTTTCAGGAAAGAATTTCTACATTTGGGTACCATACAATATTTACAATACTTTTTACCAGAAATTATGGATGACATACAAAAAAACTAACCCATAAAAACCAAGTTTTTATTATACTCCCTTTCTCATTTACTAGTGGAAACCGGTTTGGCACTTATCCTACGCGTTGGGCTCGAGTCGGGTGACGCTACGAAAGCGAGTAATAAAAAATTTAGAAAAATCCAAAATTATTTTAAACAAAAATTTGTAAGATCATTTTTATCGTCGCCATGAGTCTGTCTGCAAAGTTTCAGCTCGATTGGATCACGGGAAAAGGGTTTAAAATCGATCCAAAGTTTTTTCGAGAAATAAGCAAGCGAGCAAACGCTACGAGTTAAAAGAAAGGGAGTAAAAAGCCGGCTTGTTTTGTAAAAAAAAAAATACGCGAATGTGCTATTACGTGGTAAAAGTCAGATTGACATAAAAACTGCCAAATTAGGACACTTGCGAAGCGTTTTGGCGGGAGTTTAAAATCGTGATTTTCAAAATCGTTTTTTAATGTTAAAATATTTTTAAAAAAATCTTTTTCATAACCTTTTTTTCTAAATCATAGTTAAGATTTTTCTATAAAAAAAAAAAAAATTACCCCATTGCTATTACTTAAATATCACTCGGCAAACCGCCATCTTAGCTTTTGATTGGTGACTTGTGACGTGATGCGCGCACATTTTGTACGTACAGTACGTACGTACGTACAAAACAGTAATACGTCTTCATACAAACTGGTCGCTACCCATTAGACGGTGTGCGTGCGTGCTCGGCGCCGTGTACGCACGCACTGTGACGCACACATTGACATAGAATATGGGGGCACGATGCGGCGGCAGTAAGGGCCGTGCCTTCGGTGCCATTCACGCTCGCAGCCGCCGCTTTAGAAAAAAAATGCGCTTCCTGAAAAAAATGCCTTTTTTATGTTTGTGGTGCTTTACTAAAAAGGTGTGTTGATTATCACAAAGACTGAGTTTTTAAAAGTCTGCGTTTATGTTAATCAGCGTTCTTGCAATTTAAGTGCAGAAACTAGGTATACTAATTACAGAAATTTTCGGGTTTCGGGTTTCGTGTCTACCTTATGCGTCGGAATCTCAGACGTTACGAGTCAAAAGAAAGGGAGTAAAAATAAAGTGACAACCCTGGCGTCAACGCAAGAGTAGGCTTATAACTCGACGACAGGCCGGAGATAAACTACTGTTTTGGGTATACTGTGGTACAGCTCTGCTAAAATCTTGTTTTGATTTTTGAACATTTGAATTTTAACTCATTGACTGGGCTAACCTGTGAGGATCTTTGTGTGAACGTGACCGTAAAAATCCTTCAGATAAGGAACAAAGTGGACCAGGAGAACACAATGAGACGTAGCGCCCTTCTAATAAGGGAGGAATCAGTCCTTCCACCTGGATTCGGAGCAAAACAAGGTGTGAGCTTGCTTCCTTTCTTTATCCTTGATTCCTCCATAAACGTGTATCAAATTCCTTTCCCAATAACTTATCCATCCCACAATCATTGTTCAAACAAACGGTAACATGATAAAATTAACCGGTTATTTGATGCTGGCTACTGGTTAATCTGTCGCACTTATATATTTTCTAGTATTATAATATAATAATATAACATAAATTGGTTTATCGTTTAATTGCTTTATGGATAGCAAATTAAATAATAATAATCAAATCAACATAATTATAATGACTCTGTCGATTGTCGATGCTCTTCATCTGCAGAAACCTGTAGGTAAAGAAAATATTTTTTTGTTTAAATCTAACAATCTGTTTTATTATATTAATACTAGTTGTAACCCGTCAAAAATGACGGTACTTTTACATGTCGGTTCCTAAGGAATAAGGTTTTAGAAAAAAAGGAACATAAAATGTTTTCTCTAAAGAAGTAACGGGAACAGACAGACGGTTGGACAGACAACAAAATTATTATAATTGGGTCAGTACATAACCACAAAGATGTTATACATTTATTAGTAATCTTTAAAAAATGATTTTATAATCATTATTATCAATATGTTTTTTCAACTTAATCCGTATTTAGTGAGAAACGCCGTGAAACGCCGGGTATGAACAGCTAGTTTATCATATATCCTAAATGAAATTATTTATATTCCAATGTTTTACAGAAAATAAGACAGAAATATTGAAATAAATGCAAAGTTTTGATCTAATGTTTTTGTCTTGTTAAATAATTTCAACACAAGTATTACATTATTCAAGACACAGAAGTTTCAATCTAAATTTATTGTTTGGATTAGAAGTAAGCCGCTTGGCTTTGTGACAAAAAGGCCGCGGTTCCCACTCATCCTAGGAGATCAGAAATTTAGTTCTCATTTCATTCAATTATAGAAAATCATAATTGAAAAATACAGGTAGATTTTTTGGCTATGGCACTCCAGAGATGTGTTATGTAACGAAACACGTAGTGTGCGTATATATATACGAGAAAGAGACAGAGTTATATGACCGCTTCACGTAAGGCAGTAATGCAGCAACGCATTTGACGTGCGCTATCTGTTTTGTACACCACGAGGTGTTGTTTTAAATTTAAATTAACATTTTACAATTTTTCTTACAATTTACTTTTTTTATGCAAAAAAATTGTACTGTGCAAAAAATGGTATCCGTCTCCTTAATTATGTTTACCGTCAATACCAAAGGGAACAGGCTTATTTGTTTTATCCAACGGTATAATTTAAAAATATATATATTTTTAAGATAAATTATTATAGAAGTCTCACAGAGACAAAGCTATTTGTATGGAAAAAGTGTATGGAAGTCTTAATAGGGTGGCCCGGGGCTTGTGCCTTGAATGATCTAGCTTTAGTGATTTTTACACGATACAACGTTCACCAATTCCACCGTAATTGCACATTATCAACATTTTTAAAGTTTTAAATGTTTTAAATCAGTTTCTTTCATATATTTGAATGGATTATGCTAGAGATATTATAGTCTCTCCCATGACATAGTATGCATATATTTTGCAGCTAGTAATGATACCTCTACGTTTTTAATGTGAAATATTTAGCAATATTCTTTTTAACGTATACATGAAATTATTCCGAATTATTTTACGTAGTTCCATTTAAAGACCATTATTTATATTATATATATATCTAATACTTTTTCAAAATGTGCATTAAATTTATAAAATCGAAAATACAAAATGTACAAAAATGAAATATCTTACAAAACGAAATAGATATTTTTGTTTTCCAGTATTTTAAATATAATAAGGATTCATTTTTTATCGTTGCATCTTAATATCTTTTTTTATATATACGTATAATAAGTCAATAAGCCTATTACTCTCAAGTAGTCACTCCATAAATTCTACACCATGAACCATTTACGAAAACCTTGGATAATATTTTTTAAAAAAAGCCCCTTCGCCACCGCAAGAAATTCCCCCAGGAATACACAAGATATTCCTATTTTTGTCCCGGTTTGATGATTTCTATTGCGCAATAGATAAATCTCTTCCCTGTTATTGTTGGCTGGATGTGTAGCTAGGTACCTATCTGGTCCCATTTCCGACACAAAAATATGATTCGATTATTTTCTGACTGAAGTAATGTTATTAATGTCTTTGTGTGGTTAAATATCACTTTCCTTATCCTTTCTCCTTACATTCCTCTAATGTGATCACGTATTCTGGAAAAAGGGTTTGCAAACCATCCCACCAAATTGACTTTCTTTGTGCTTAGAGTAAAAATCGTTTCAGTAATATTGTACATAAAAAAATATATTCGTAGTATCCGTTTTGAAAATAGACCAATTCGCTAAAGATATAGGTAATATATATATATATCCAAAATACAAAAATTCTCTATGTAACAATATCCTACAAAATTATCTACATCCTATCCAATGTCACTAACACTTACTCTACGAAACAATGTTCGTCACTAATAATAAAAAGAAGCAACGCTATCAATATACGTAATTCTCTGTGTAACAATGTCCATCACTAATGCCACCAAGACGCTAAGTTACGCTGTCAAAATACAAAATTATTTGTGTTACAATGTCCGTCGGTAATGTGACAGTTCCCGTTACTAACTCAAACATATGACGCTACGTTATAATGATGATTTAATAATATAATGAATTATTAAGTAATAAAATTTTCGAAAAACATTAATTTCCGACATATTTTATAAATAAATGTTTCAATTTAAAAAAAAAATTATTGAACAGAATTTGGCACCTACGTGTTTTGATTTATTTTGTATACCGCTAGGATATTACAAATACTAACTAACTAACTGACGATCACGCCGTTTCTCCGCAGGGGTAGGCAGAGGGGATTGAACGCCACACTCTTCTATCCTGGCACACCACTTTTGCTTCGGCCACATTCATACAATTTCTACGGTTGTTGCGGCTTTTAACAGGGCCATCCTCAAGTACTTGTAGTATCTGATTATGCCAGGTCTTTCGCGGACGCCCTCTATTTCTGGTACCTTCAACACTCGACTCATATATTTTCTTAACCATCCTTTCCTCGTTCATACGTTCCACATGACCAAACCATTTCAGCGCTCCTTTCTTTATTCTATCTACCACACTACAGCCAGCATTGCGTTCACGACTAATTTGTTCATTCCTCACTCCATCGGCCAAAGATTTTCCACACAAACGTCTTAGTGACCGCATTCAGTCTACTTTCATTCCTCTTTTGCCAATTCCAAGCTTCACTTCCATACATCAGGGTTGGTACTAGCACTCCATTATGCGTAATACTCACTGTTATGAAAATGAATTCCAAACATGTAAGAGAAGCTATTAATTTTTTACAGGTTAAAATCATACTGGGTAGAGTTATAAACTTTAATATTGACTTTTACGACCACATTAAAAGGTGCAATAAAACAAGACTAATGCCAACTAACAAATGTGTGTATGCGCTAAACAAAATATTAAAAAGTGCAAATGTAAGTCGTAAGTCCAAAATTACCACACATAAAACTATTCTCACACAAATTGCATGTCCAAGGACTGCCCCTTCCAAGGTACCCACATATAACACAGTACCGCCAACACCATTGTTCTGTGGTAGAGGTCATCGACACCTTTTGATACTTTCAGGCAAGCTAGCATCAGGCCTGAATTGGCCTAACCAAACACAATCTCTAAGCACAACACAACATCTACGTATGAGGATAGCCAAAATAAATGGGAAGTTAATTCCAAATTTTCTAACGCCATCTTACGGCGACTGGACAAGCTGAGTACGGATAGCCAGGACGCACACCAAAATCTTCAAAGAATCGAGATGACATATCTCGTTCAATTTCATTTTTTTAAATAGAGATTCCAACACGGAATACGTGTCATATCAATATTTTCACTTTTTTCAAACTAAGCTAAATGCTTCAAAATAGGAGTAATTTGCCGGTCTTCTGGAATGAAGCTTGAACTAGCCACCAGTAGACCAATAAGCTAGGTACTTTTGTATTCATTCTTATACATTTTTTCATAATCAGTGTGGACACTACTTTTATTTTTACTAACAAAATAATTCGTGGAGACTTATTGTTAACTACATTTGCACAAATACCCAACTGCAGAAAACAGGTCGCAATTTATTTGCTCAATGAACTGTGTTTTTTCATTATTTCATATACGCACGACTTGTATGTATTTGTTTTACTTATATAATTTTTTACTTTCACTATTGCTTGTGTATTTATTAATACCTACTTGTTTTTTCTATATACATTTTATATTTATGTACATTTACAAATTAATTGATTAAAAATATTGATCGTTTTATTTGTATGTATCTACTTATATAATTTTATTAATTACACCTACATGTTTCGGAAAAACTCTTCCATCGTCAGGGTGTTTTATATATGTCAAAATATCAAAATGAATAATGTCTTTTGTTTTTCTAAATTATAAGAAAAATTATTTTTAAATATTATTGCTGAAGTTCTTCATTACTCGCAATTATTGTGCTAGTAGTTAAAATTAATTGATTAATTATAATATTTTGTTTACTATTTCATGCTTTAATAATTTCTAATAATTATAAATTATTCAATTTCAGACCAAAATTATTTATGTGCAAAATAGAAAGTCTTAATTTGTTTATCAAAACCTTGATCACATTCAGAAAAAAAATTAATTGATTAATTATATATAGTATTTTGTTCCCATTCTATTGTAACGGAATGAGAAAAAATACGATTCTGCTTACCTAACTTACCTAACATATCCTGAACAAAATACATAGTTCAGGATACGTAAAAAAGTACTTGGTTGCATACATTTTTAATGTTCAATTGGTATGATATTACTTATAAAATGAAATGAGATATAAAAAAGTACTACGTGAAGTAATTTCAACACCATATTAGGGTTATTTTACTTCTCTTTTCCGAGAAAATATAGTTGCTAGAGTATAAAGTTTCCTATTTAGTTTAGTTATAGAGTGAAACAGAATGTTAGGGACATAAAGTGTGATGCTTTTAAAATATGTGCAGTAGAATTTTAATGCATGATTATCCGAGCAAAAGTTCATAAACGGTTGTATTTGGCTCAGCTCAGGTGTTCATGTTCCATCCCCGTAAACGTTATGGACAACCCGACTCCCGTTCAGCGGTACCCCCTAGCGGAATGATGATTTCTGTGTAATAATTTCTCAGTTCGTTCAACGAGAAATGACGCAACTACGTATCACAATTCGAATGCAAATTCAGAACTCGTACAATTATGAACGATGTTTTCCGTCCAGCGTACAAATTCAGTTCAAGTTTTATGCACCCCCGTCGAGCTAGTGTTGGTATCCGGAGCATTTGTGGTTCTCGGAATGGTCTCGCGCGCTAATTTCATATAGTGTTTAGTACAGGTACCTACTAAGTGGGGTAAAGCTGTGTGTGGGGTTCCCCAATTGATTATTCCACCCTTGTTCCAGAATTCTCAGCTGAATTGTAAATTACGTTTTTCAATTAAATTTAATTTACTCCATAAAAACACCGTTTTAATCAAGATAAGCCCGGAGGCGAGTGTGTACCGGAGAATTTGAAACTAGCTTAGCAACACAAAAAGAAGCTTAGTTTAAACTTTGGCTAACAACTAAGTTGTACAGTAAATTGAATTAATTTAAGTCTTTCTGATCTTTGGTTGCGATATCTAGTTTCGCGAGTGATCATTTATCAGCCATTTACTACGTTTTTATAGTTAAATAATGACTCATTGCAAGCAACACCTACAAACAGTTTTTTTTGTTAATAAAGTTAAAATAAAGAAGTCTCATAGAGACGAAGCCATTATATGGGAAACATGTATGGAAGTCTATATTGAATGTCCCAGGGCTTACAACCTGTACGAGCTGGCTTAATTGATCACATTACACAATGCAACGTTCACAGTCACAACATTTCACTGTAAGAACATCCACATTATCATTCTTTTTTAAAGTTGGTACATCCGCTCTTTAAAAACTCCAGTGCACTTTTCCCATGTAAATAGCTTCGTCTCTGTGAGACTTAATAATTATCCCTCTGTGGACAAAATCCAGTAATTATGTTTTTTGAACATACATCTATAAGTTTAGTTTTTTTTTTGTTTAAAATGTTTTACGCTGAGTTCGAATCTCTAACCTATTTTGACTCTTTCTATGTAATCCAATACGCTCAACTGAGTGTATTGGTTCTGGGCACACTCGTGGAAATCCTTTTCCATACTTCCCTACCTTCCGCTTCAAGCAAAGTTGCAAAGAATCATTGGTGTAGAAATTTATTTTGCTTGATCCCATCATAACATTAGATTAATTTAACCTAATGCAATACTAATAGCTAATGAAATTGAATCATAATCGCAAAAAAACAGAAACACCTTACTAAGTGAGGAGAGTATATGAAAACCAGTTCCTTTGACAGTTTTGTGGTAATGGTGAATTCGTCTTTCTTGTGAGAAATAGTCCTTTGTTGAGCGTTTAACTTCCTTATCTTCAATATTGCCAACTATAAGCAGTTTCTCTGTGCCATCTTCATAACGTAGCAGCACAACTAAAAAGTATGCGGAATTTTAGTCCTTTCTAAATAAATCTTTATTCAATTAATGTATATTATAGATATCTCACAGAGACGAAACTGTATTAATTATGGGAAAGTAGGTATAGAAGTCATTTGGGTGTAACAGGACTTATGACCTGTCTTTTTATTGGTTGGCTTAAGTGATCACTTTACACAATTGTAACATTCGCCATTTCCACCCATGATAGAATATACCATGCTTATTCATTTTTTGGAAGTTGTATATATGTTCAAATTGCGTGAAGCTTTCATATATGAGTTGTAAGCGCCTTTTCCATGCGGCCTGTACAAAGCCATTTTCATTCCCCTAAATCCCCACAGATGTCGCTAATGAGAAAATCTACAATTGATTTACGGAATTTTGGGAGCAATATACTTTATTAATGTGTAATGAAATTCATCCGAATACTTGCATTACACTAGGATACGCCAGGAAATATTATTTTGTCTCTGTGACATAAATCCAGCACTGTTCTGAAAGATTTGAACAAACTCAAAATATTCTGAAATCTTTATTCATTCATCAATATTACTTTTATCCCTTCAAGGTAGTCCCCATCAGATGTAATACACTTGCACTAATGCTTTTTCCAATCTTCGAAGCATTTCTGAAACGTCATTTATGTTTTCGCAATTCTGTATTTATCTTCTTATTGTTAGTAATACGTTGTCTTTTCGTATTTTTTATTCATCTTTTGAAATAGGAAGAAATTGCAAGAGGCCGTGTTCAGGGAAAATAGAGACTAGAGCATCATTGCGGTATTTTTTGGCCATAAATTTTGAAATCTTTAATAAAGTAAAAAATCGCAACCAAGAAACGGACTTTAGGGTTTTCACTTTGGACACGGTGGACAGCCTATCCTAAATTTTCATCCTGAACTCCTAAAAAATTGACCAATTTTTACGGTATTTGGTAAGGATTCTCTTTGATCACAATGATCCTCAGATGTGAAGAAAAGTGTTGCGCTTCTCTTTGTCACGCTTTATAACAAAATTAATTCACTATAAAAATAATTCATGATTTTTGTTGGAGTACCATTTAGCGGATAGCGCTCAAATGATTTATATAGTTGTAGGAGGGCACCGTAGAAATAATATTTAAAGTGACAAAACATTAAAAGCCTAAGGAAATATGCCCTTCAGATTTGAGCAAAAATTTTTGTCTCGCGGTCCATGTCGCCACATTGCATACTACTATGGAAACATAAGGCAGTCAACCAAACACATATTTTTGCTAAGCTATCTGACATAGCCTAACAATAGGTACGTCTTCACATTGACCATGGTTGATCTCGAATTTTCCATTAGAAGTTTCGTCCCAGGTCCAATCTTCTCGATCTATGGAGCAGCATTAATCGAATCCGAAGCTGCCACGGCCAGTTTGCATATTCAATGCATAATTACGGCTTGGCGGAGTCACCCCAGGGTGAGGGTGGAGTTCCTCAACCTTCGGAACAACCGGGGCTGGTGACCACGATACATAGTGTTACCTGTCAAAGTCACGCCTGCTCCGAATGCTCACATTACAGAAATCTACAAAGTAATCCCTAAGGTATACTGGATACGAAACCTCGTGTGTCATATTACTATATATATATATATATATATATATAATATATATATATATATTATATATATATATTTATATAGTATATTATATATATATAAGATAAGAAAGATATCGCTTGTCATATTACAGCTTCAACTTAAATTTACCTTTTAAGATTTTAACCCTTTCTTTCATAAAGATACCTTTTTTTATATTTAAATAAATAATAATAATAATAATAATAATAATAATATTGAATCCAGCGAACAAAGTCATCACTACCAATGATAATAATATTGAAATAGTAGATGAGAATATATACCTAGTACACAAAATAAAAATGGAGAAAGATAACCAAACAGCAGAATTGCCAAAACGAATAGGAATGAGCTGGGCTGCTTTTGCGCTGGCTGCTGTTTCGGAGGCCAGGGCGATCAACCGAGGGATAATTCGACAGCGAATAATCAGGAAAAGTAAACCGAAGCGAAAAATACGTGCGGAAATTTCATTAATTCCTTCCGCATACACAATACTTTAACTGCAGTATAAATATTTCTTAAATATATGCGAAGTGGGACATACTTCAGCTGTGACCTAATCCCATTGCTTTATATTGTAATGGTTCCCAAAAGCGCTGCGTGATGCCAGAATAAATCTGCGCATGTTTTTTGTCTCAAAATATTTGATTTCCTATTTATTATTTTCTGAAACCTCCCTCGTAGATATTACCATCCACCATCGATTACTTCCAAATCGATGATATTATTAAAACAAAAAAAGGCCAAACGCGACTCGGGGACGGATAAATATTAATATCGGTCGACCACCCCTGTCGCCAGAAACGTCTACAAGAAAGGGGTAGGCGAAACTTTTGCGGTCATTATCATCAATTGTTTGCAGGCGGACTCCTCCCCCGCCCGGGCGGTGCCTCCATTTATAATAATGTCATTTTCCCAAATCCATTTCGCCTCGGACATCTGCGACTCTGTCCCATTTCTCAAAAACGTCATCACGCGAGAACATCTCCGCCGGAGACGTGTCCGCGCTCCTCGGCCGCGCGAGACGACCCCTTCCGCCAGGGGTAGTGCAGCAATGCCGAGACACAAAAAATATTTATTCACGGGACGTGGGAATTAAAGTTTTTATCCATTTCACAAAAAGTCACCGGACACAAACTAAATCGAAGCACTTTTCTTATATTTACAGTTACATTACATTTCTATAATATCTCACACTCTTGTTATTACATTGTTTCTTAATTATTATTATCATTATTTTTATTTTTATTTTTTTTAATTTATTAGAGACACTAACAGAATAATAGGTACATGATACTTTAATAATAAAACATTATAATTGAAGACTGCCCATTATCCCAATTACAAGTGTCTTCGGCGCGCTCTACTAACATGTATTTTTACATTTAAGTATATTTTACGTGTACATTTGTGTGTATTATATATTTAAGTAGTGTTTGAATGTAGTGCAATCATATAAGAATATGTAAATAATTAATTGATTTGATGGATCTATAGGCTCAGGTCATCGTTTAGAAAATGGATGTTGCGTATGAGTGAGTTTTTGAACGATGGAAATGGATCTGCAAGAATATCAGCATCAATGTTAGGGTCAGCACAATACATATTATATGTGCGATACAACCTTGTGATGGGAGAAAAGTAACCAACATAAATATTTATCATTACTGACATATTTCTGTTTGTTTAAATTTTTTATTCTTTCTTTCTATATAATTAATATGCCTTAGTATATCATAAATGTTTATCATTACTGACATATTTCTGTTAGTTTAAATTTTTTATTCTTTCTTTTTATATAATTGATATGCCTTAGTATATCATAAATATTTATCATTACTGACATATTTCTGTTTGTTTAAATTTTTTATTCTTTCTTTCTATATAATTAATATGCCTTAGTATATCATAAATATTTATCATTACTGAAATATTTCTAAATGTGGAGACCTGTAATTGGCCATCTATATTGTATCAATGTTTTCTATGCTTTTTTTTGTGCTGTTGGTCTTCCATAAACATTAAATAAATAAATAAATAAATAATTAGTGTGCTGGCTTATTTTAAAGAACCCCGGGTTTCTTATACGGGGATTAACATGAAAACTTATGTTAGATAGAGAAAGAGAATCAATAAAATTCGCATTAATTAATGCTGTTTCTATCGCTTTGATCACTTTCTAGAATATCCTGTTCAATTTCGCACTAGAAAAACTCCTCGCTTATCGGTAGATACTCACCCGATATTTATCACTCGATTAATTACAACATTAGTCACAATAATAATATCGCATCCATCAAACTTCAAAACTTGACTTGCTCTGCCGCGTGTGCTAGCTCTTTTATATCCAACCATGTTGGTTTCGCAATGCTTCGAGAACATTCTTTACTTTCCAGTGTTTACGAAAATGTTCTTGTCGATTTTAGATTGTTCCAGAGTGTTTTGGAGTGTTCGACAGATCTTGATAGTGCGTAGTTCCATCGGATAAAATTCAGTTTCTATTACGGTATTGAGTACCATTAACAAAAATAATACACATAAGTGATTTTTTAAATAGATAGCTTATTTCTTGATCGTCAAAGTTATGCTATTTGTCAGATCAATACTAGATTGCACCAATCATGACTAAGGATTTTGACAGTTATTGAAAATACGTACTAGTTTGAAAAATCCGTTGCTGTCAGACCAGCTTTTCTGTGTTTCTGGAAGGCGCTCCAACGCTCTGCTCTGAATAGACTTCGTGTGATGCCCAACATACATATTATTTCCAAGCCTTTTGGCGGTACTCGAAGTTTTTTGACTTCTCTTTTGTGGGAAGTCTTTGTTCCTCTATGTTAGCACTGGATGTGTGCATTGATCGAAAACTTCTGGAGTTTTCGCTCACACTGGAAGATTACTTTTTAACATCGTATTCAGACGTCCGAATTCACTCCAGTTCACTTCTTCATGGGAACAATTTTCGGATCTATCTCTGCAGTTCGGTTTCGGTTATAGTAGCAGTGTTAATTTATAACTTATGCAAATTAATCATAAAACGATTACAGTGGTTTGTAAGAGTTATTTATTTGATCATTAAAACTCAACAAATGAATGTTTAATTTTATCGTCTATAACGTATGTAAACATTTATTTTTGAATTTTGTCAATCTTTTTCTGTTTACAGTTTGTAACCAGTGGTTAAGTTATTATTTTAACATTGCCATTTTTAATAAACCTTAAAGTAAATTAATGTATTGTCAACCAATGAAAACACTGGAAATCAATTAGCGATTTATTAACTGATAATTAATTATTATTCAATGTACACAGTCACTTAAAACGAATTAAATTTACCTTTTCTTTAATTTATACTATTTTGATCCTCCTTAAAAAACTCTTTATTATCGCTGGGTAACATGTATTTATCACTCGTTTGCTTATAGAAGTCGCTCTGGTTTATTTCGCCAATTAGGTACTTTGTTCGATTATTTCGCCTTATTTATGGCATCGATTATCTGACGACTGGCCACCCTGACCTCGCGGCTCGCGGCCGACTTCGCAACGACCTGTCAAAAACGACACTCAACTTGCGCTGCGGCATAATTCCGTATTTATATCCAAATGCTGGTATTTTCGTTCTTTCTAGATTATTCTTGTATTTAGGCGAAGGTTCTCGTCGCTTCTCAGTTGTTCCAGGCATTTTAGACGTTTGTGGATGTTTCCTGAAGGTTGTAGATAATTGTGGACCAACAGTGTAGTGACCATCGGCCAAAGCGTAGCTGGTGAGATTTGGTGCTACAGGCGCGTGGCGATGATCCATTGGTCAGAACATAACCGAAACGACAGAGAGCAGGACGGGCGAATAGAGGCGGCTCCTTAACAGAATCGTCCAAGCGACCAATTTGAATAGGCCATAATATAAAGCATTCAGGCCTGCTTTTTACCATCGTAGAGGCCGCCCGAGATTAAGCTACATAGACCAGATTATCGGAGATGCGCGCTGTAGCACCTACCAAGAAATGAAGAGGCTGGCAGGTGACAGAGAGGAGTGGAGAAAGCGAGTGCTTGTTGCAGACCAATCCTAGGATTGCGACCCAAAAAAAAAAGTATTGTGACATATTACAGGGGATTGGGATAATGCTCTATTCCTTCTTGTAGATATGTAATGACCATTATATTTATAATCTTATATAACTTCGCCGGTATGCATAGATCTCTGTGTTCAGCCTTTTTCATCATTCTCATAATGTTGCTCACCATTATTCTAAATTCGTAGCTTGAACAAGCTTGGATACAAGCCAACACTTACTCTACCAGTATGTCATCTCCACTCTAGGATATTTTTGCACCATGTCATCTTCTCTTCAATTGATGCGTCCAGCCCATTACAAGACATTTTAATGCTTAATAAACCTATATTATGATTGCGCTAAAAACACATCGAGTAGTGCGTTGTTTTCCGCTGCTAGCTTCAAAAAAAATCGCGATTACTGTAGAATAGAGAGGATAAAAGAACGGTCGGTTTAATAATATCTAATACCTACACTGTATAAAGCTGGTAAATAAATGCTGTAACTTTACACGGAGTATTGTTGAAGACCATCGTTTTTTCTCCTGGCAAGCAAATTTTTCAATAACTGTGGTGGATATTAATTTTTATGTAAAGATGACATGTCAAACTCTAACAAACCGAATGTGCGCATTACATGTCATTATTTTAACAAAAATTTTGACATATATTATAGTTTATTGTTTAAAAGAAACTGTATGTTCTTCTTCAAATATAGCAAAATTATTTTGTTGTGACATAATTATAATTTATATAAATTAACTTTGTAAACACCACTTATATTTTGAAAAAATTCAACATGTTTCGAAGCCAATGACAATAAAATTTAAAAATCGAAGTATAGATCAAAATATTAAAAAGTTATATATGGAAAATGATAATATAAAATACCTCCATAACATGAAAATAAATTTAAAAGATGACTATTTGCAAAAAGGACCTGATTATTTATAACATTTAATTTTCTATTAATACTCATTCTTATTTGAAATAGAAACTGTATGTGTTTAATATTTTTGAGAAAAAAATAATCACTTGTATATACAAGAGGCAGACTTTAAAATCTGGCAAGTTTAATTAAGTTTTATAATGAATTAAACCTTAATTTCACAATTTACAATTGATTTTGAAAGTACATTTGTATATTTTAAGCGTGGTGTATTTGAAGCATTTTATACAATTAATAATAATGTTTAGATTTTTTATCTAAAATATATAAAGCCACCCGCAGGTCTAGCAGCAGATTTAACTACTAGCACATATAAATAAAGCATATATTTTAGCAAGCCTATCGGCCATTACCTATCTCGCAAGATATATAGAAATTCCTGTTGTGACTAACTAACATGACTATTTATTATCTTCGGAAAAACTTTATGCTCCTGGTCTAGCTACAAGCTTGATTCATGGTTACGTATATTAACGCTTTTCTAATAGGTTCAGCGAACTATTGTTGGAGCCGCTACCGCCTGTTACCCTCTCTGTCGGCCACCGGGATAGTTTTAACCCGGCGTAAGTGATGTCGGGTATGTAATACCCGAGAAGTATTTAAACGCAGATTTATTAATTTTATTGTTGCCATGCAAATTCCGTCATCACAGTAGCTGGAGGTAAGGAAGTGGGGGACGAGATGGAATGTTTAGTTTAATATTGCACCGGCGTCAGTGGGAGATACACGTGCTCAAATGTGGCTTGGATACGTAACACCCGACCTCGTAGTCGGTGTTATATTTTTTATTTGACAATAAGCTTATAAATTATAGTTATATAGCGATGTGATCTTTACATTAACTATCTTCTACGCCAATGGAACTGGTATAGCTTGCGGGTTACGCAAGTGTACGGGTTACAAGAAACGCCAGATCGGATGTCTTAACTTCGATGGAACACACTGGTACTCACCCTTGTACCGGCTCTCAATTGTATCACCTCGCGGACAATTGATTATTTATTCAGATTTCACAGAATAAACTAAGTAATTATTTCGTTATTAAAGTCGCGGAACTAGGTTAGCATATTACATGCGCGGTAGGATTTTTTGTATCTAAAAAGGCGCACTCCTGTGAGTTTAAGCGAGAAGTCTGGTTTGAGCTGCTAACTGGTGGGCGGCGGTGACAAATAGTAAAGCCACTGGTAACATTCTGGTATTCCACTTCAGCAGGTAATCCGTAACATTTTCGACGTTTCGGGCGCTATCGTCATCCGCACCTCGCTTCGGTGCGCTACCGCCCACGAGATGTCGCTGCTGTTCACTTCTGTGAGCTGGGTCCGCCACAGTTATTCATATTTTCTTATATATTTAAAATATATTGTAGTTATGTTATTAAACCAAAAAAGTTATATTTTTTTTAGAATTTCATATGAAAAAATGTTAAACTACCATAACTTGTACTTTTACAAGGAAAATATAGACGCTTCGCTAATTTAAATAATAAAAAACTTATTTCAACCTTAAACATAGTATTTAATTTACTCATCTAATTGAATAAAATACTATTAATAATATCCCAAGTAAAAAAATACTTAATGCACAGTTATAGTATTAAAAATTCGGCAGCAAAGTTTCGGGTGTTTCATACCCGCCTCATAGCTGGTGTAACAATTTCTCACTTCATTCACGCCGGGTTAAGGTTAATTCATTCCGGAAACTCGTCGCGTGATTCCTCCGAAATCAGAAAATGTATTCAATTGATCGTTTTAGGGAAGCTCTTAAAAGATTTATAATCATATTGTATTTTCAGGACCGTCAATGTGTTATCGATACGATAGCGGATTTAGTCCCATGGTTTGCGCACCCGCTAAAATATATTACAAATCAAGCACTATCCGTCGCGACAGAATTGAAAAGGTCGCGCATTTTCTATCGGTCATTTATATAGAATATGTTTTTTAATACCATATTTAGTAAATTGCTATTTTTACCATTATTCAATTTATTTTCACCACGTTATAATTTATCTCCACCGTAATTTTTCAGCTCTTCGATACTTTTACCGAAGCTGACATAATGTAAGAGTATGCTAGTTATTATTTGTATCTGTAATATTTTTTTTTAAATACTTTGTAGTCTGTATGGATGAAGGGATGAAAATTTACTGACATGCAAATTTTTGTAGTAACATTGTAGCAAAAGGTAGGAATTACTAGAATGTTTTTTTTTTAATTTTTATTTTAATAAATTCTTCATTTTAACCGTCCGTTTATTTTCTAAGTTAAATAAATATAAAGTAATTGTTATTTTTGACTGGCATTTTGGATCTCATTACAGAACCCATCACCAGGGGTATTTTGACGATTAAACATTAAAAAAAATTCTGACATTTTATATTTATTTTGAAGTTATACCTACTTCTTAAGTGAAATTTGACGATGCAACGAAATGCGCATGAAACATTCGACGAAATTTTTAACACTACAAAGTCACTACTTGTAAATTAAAATGATGGCGGGTTTTCGAACAATGATTTATACAAAAGGAATTCTTATAAGTGACAACATCGCATTGTTTGAAAATGCTGTTGTGAAAATTGCATACGCCCTGGGCGCAGTTATTGTTATTTTATTTTCTATTTGCTGTTGTAGTTTTCATAATATAATTGTGATCTAGTTCATAATATAATTGTGTTATTGTGGCGATTGAATTACGTGTTTACTCTTTTTCTCTATTTTTATTTTCTCGTTCTTTTTACCAGTTAGATCCGATCCGTTCTTCGCACTCCAGTTCCTCTCCATAGTTATTGTTTTTAATCTCACTGTTTGTTATTGTGCAAGAACTCATATACAGTACACATACGTAACTGATATTTTCAAAATATCACTCATGGTTTCCCGTAAAATAATATAAAAATAATAAAATACGTGCTTTGTTCCAAAGGTTACGTTTTTAAAATAGAGTGGTTCTGAAATACTGTAGGCAGGTAATAGTGAAATTTTTCTTAGTAAACGTGTAAAATTTAATTAAAATAATCGATTTTTTAATGGTTTTATGGATACTGCAGTATAGGAAACGGAACGATCAATTTTTGTCTTTTTTAAAACGATATGTTTTATAATTTGTCTAAAAATATTAATGTCTGAATAGCACCACTTCTTTTTTAGACTTTTTAAAATCAATTTGTTAATTAAATATATGGACTTTATTTCAAAAAATAAAGATTAAGTGTACCAAAGACAATTCTATTGCATGAAAACTAAAATAGTGTTTCGGGGATAAGGAAATACTTTAAGAGTAAATGGATCTATCATAGTAAAATTGATTAAAAGTCTGTTTAGCTATGGGTTTTGCAAAATGATTTAATAAGTTGACGTTAAATTTAGCAAATCGAGAGCAAATACGAAAATCGTGTACTGGGGCCTCTTAACCCCACCTCGTTTGGCAAAATTAGACGCAACATTGCTGCCCAAGTTGATCCATTATTTCACAACAATTGATGATCCGATTTACTCAGAGATTGACCGCCAGCGATGCTTTCTGTAGGCAGGAAAAAATTAACGCATGTACATGAACGTCCACATCTTCTTCTTCTTCTTCTTCTTCTTCATGTGTCCTATCGAGTCCCCCCTACGTCGGCGATCGTCTGGGAGAAAGTTTCCCGGAACAGCTCTTCCACGCTTTTTATCCCAGTCCACTCTCAGATGTTTCGAAACCAGGAATGCCGCCTCCTTCCGACTCCTCTGCAACCCTTAATCTTCCCTTTCATGACGAGCTGAAGGATGGAGTATTTTTCGCCTCTCATTATATGACCAAAATATGAAATGACGAGCTGAAGGATGGAGTATTTTTCGCCTCTCATTATATGACCAAAATATGAAATGACGAGCTGAAGGATGGAGTATTTTTCGCCTCTCATTATATGACCAAAATATGAAATGACGAGCTGAAGGATGGAGTATTTTTCGCCTCTCATTATATGACCAAAATATGAAATGACGAGCTGAAGGATGGAGTATTTTTCGCCTCTCATTATATGACCAAAATATGAAATGACGAGCTGAAGGATGGAGTATTTTTCGCCTCTCATTATATGACCAAAATATGAAATGACGAGCTGAAGGATGGAGTATTTTTCGCCTCTCATTATATGACCAAAATATGAAATGACGAGCTGAAGGATGGAGTATTTTTCGCCTCTCATTATATGACCAAAATATGAAATGACGAGCTGAAGGATGGAGTATTTTTCGCCTCTTATTATATGACCAAAATATGAAATGACGAGCTGAAGGATGGAGTATTTTTCGCCTCTTATTATATGACCAAAATATGAAATGACGAGCTGAAGGATGGAGTATTTTTCGCCTCTTATTATATGACCAAAATATGAAATGACGAGCTGAAGGATGGAGTATTTTTTGCCTCTCATTATATGACCAAAATATGAAATTTTACGGAGCTTTACTGTGTTGAATAACTGTCTGTTTGTATTTGCTCTACGTAAAACTTCAACATTACTAGTCATGTCAGTTCAAGATATCCTTAACATTATACGTGTCCACTATCTCCACTATCTCCTCTAAAAAGAATACCTTTCAGGTTTCATTCAATAAAGGTTTTATTTTATTAAAACATACCTTGCATGTGTCTCGTGCCCATTCTTGACACGGTTTTAACACTGGTGTTGAAATAATATATATTACATGGGCATAATTGTATTCACGTCCACCGATAGTAGGTAAAGTGTAAAATATTCAAGCGAGTGTACAAGTTGATTCACGTTCCGTTTATCAACACTGGTGGATGCATTAGTATTGTATCATGCGCAACTATGCCGCATGAATGAATTTAGTGCATAGTTGGTTCTGGTTGCGGGGAGATATGGAGCACAATGAGTGAGCTCGTGCGAGGCGTGACGCACGGCAGAGATTAATTGTGTTTCCTAATAAATGCGGCCGGCCTATTAAACTATTGACTTATTTTTATAAATAAATATATATTATATAATAAATAAATAAATATTAAATGAAGTATTTCTGTAATGAATTGCCTACATATCGTCACAGTATACTAAGAACAGTAATACGTCTTCATACAAACTGGCCGCTACCCATTAGAATGTGTGCGTGCGTGCTCGGCGCCGTGTACGCACGCACTGTGACGCACACATTGACATAGAATATGGGGGCACAAGGCGGCGGCAGTACGGGCCGTGCTTTCGGTGCCATTCGCGCTCGCAGCCGCCGCTTCAGAAAAAATGCGCTTCCTGAAAAAAATGCCTTTTTTATGTTTGTGGTACTTTACTAAAAAGGTGTGTTGATTATCACAAAGACTGTGAGTTTTTAAAAGTCTACGTTGATGTTAATCAGCGTTCTTGCAATGTAAGTGCAGAAACTAGGTATACTTATTTCAGAAATTTTCGGGTTTCGTGTCTACCTTATGCGACGGAATCTCAGACGCTACGAGTTAAAAGAAAGGGAGTAAGTAAGAGGGAAAAAGTGACAACCCTAGCGTCAACGTAAGAGTAGGCTAATAACTCGCCGACAGGCCGGAGATAAACTACTGTTCTGGGTATACTGTGATATCGTTGTCGTGATCGGAATACTAAAACTAGGTAACTGAAAAAGCATTACTTTGAGATAATTGCAATTTAATGCAATCGTTTTTCTCCTCACTAATCAATCCTTAATGCACCTTTCTTCTAACTTAACTTTTAAATAATATAAATTACAAAAAAATGAGGACATGCCTTTGTACACTTTCTATGGAATTAAGAAATATTAAATATTATCAAGTTATAAAGTTATATATAATGTTTTAAATTTGCAAGAAATTTTTACGTTTTTTCTTGATTTAAAACACTTTTTATTTATATAAATAGATAATTTTAAACAGTATATTCTAATTATTCCCGTAATTTGAGGTTTTGCTCACCAAATATAAACAAGATTTTTTAATAAAAGCACCTTAATTATTATTTTAAAATAAAATTTCCAAAGTATGATATGTGCCAATAAATGACGTAATTATAAAACAGAATGCGGTCAGCAGCGGCGTCATTTATTGGCAGATTTCATATTTTGGAATTTTTATTTTAAAATAATAATTAAGGTATTTTTATTAAAAAATAACTAATATTGCCCTTTTATTGCCCTAAAAAATTGCAGTATAGAGTATACATTCTGATATAAGTGAATAATAAAAACCCACATTTTCGTATAAAAATGCCAAAATATGCATTTGCATTGAATGTGCCGCCTTGACATCATCTATCCAAATTTAAATGCCAAGTTTTACGGCCAAATAATAATGGAAAATTTTTATTTCAAAGTAACGACTAAAGCATGATTTAATCATCAACTTGACGTAAATGTTGATGTTTCAAAGCCCTAGCTAGTTGCAAAGTTGGTGAAAAATAAATTATAAGATTCCACCACAAACCACAAACAGAGAGAGTTAAAAATATTTTAAAAACATGTATTTAACCCCTGAAATAAATTAACCAAATGTCAATGAAAGAACACCAAATTATCAGTTTTATCATTTAATTTTGTTTTCTATTTCTGTAAATTATTAATAGCTTTCTTATGGTAGCATGTAAAAATTATTTATTTTTAGCATTAAATAGATTAGGTACTATTTGAAGATTTTTATTTTTAAATAATAATTAAATTCCTTCATAATAAATATAACAATCATATCACAAGAAGTGTAGCAGCATTACACGTTTCCAATTTTCATATTTTTATCATTTATTTTTATACTAATTTATTATTTATTTCAGAATTATAAGGTCACATATTTAGATGTCAATGTATATTGACACTAAACTCGAGCAAAATAATACTATTTTCTTTATTTGACATGTATAAAGACATTGAAAATATAATGTTTTTTATAAACCAAATGACATAAATTGTGGATATTTCAGTGTCATTATTAAAAAAAAATCATAGCCCATTATCATAGGTTTACATTACACGCAAGGACAAAAACAGAATTTTGCCCAAAAGTTTCATACAAACTCGTACATAATCTGTTGAAATTACAATGAGAGAAATATATTATACTCCCAGAAAGCAATCAGCGAAGCCGATTGCTTTCTGCTAGTACACGTGTTATTATAGTACGGAGATAGTATAAATTTGTATATTCTACGTACCGGGTACGGTCAATTTTTCCAAAAAGCTTATTTTCCAAAGCTAAATATATGTTTTTTCGCCAAAAAAAGACAAGTGCTCCGCCATAGTATAATTTAACCGATGAACCCAATCAGACATATTCTTGGTAACATGACTTAAAATTTCCGCAAAAATGTTCCACCTGGCAAGAAATTTTTCTGATAATTATTATTATAATCTTTTTCGTAATTACTATCGTAATTCGTAATTTAATCGTAATTTATTATTCGTAATAATAATCATAATTTATTATTCGTAATATTTTCATAATTACGAATTACGAGAATGTTCTTAGGTTTTCACGGCCACTCAGAATCTTCAAGTTTGTGTTTACTAGGGTATTATGCCGTGTTGTTACGATCTTTCGGGCTGAAGTTTCGGATCCCATTGCAGGGTCCATCATCAGGGCTGATGTGTTGTGAGTGTTGGTATTGTGGTTATGTATCGGCTTGCAATACCGTGCCGAAGTCATGATGTGTTGTATTGTGTTGTGTGTATGATTCATCTGTTGTCTGATCACTATCTCTGCGGAGTCTGCGACGAGAATGACTTTGAAGCGCCGGATACCAAGATGTTTTTAATTTGAGACCATCATCTCTCTTAATATTTATCGGGTTCTTGTAGATTTCTAGCGCTTCCTTGATAAGACGCGTATGGTGACTCTTAGGCTTTCCAAGGATTTTCGGTTCGAATGCAAAATGATAGCCGGTATCCAAAAAATGCTCAGCCAGTGCTGATTTTTCTGGATGACCGAGTTTGCATGCCCGTTTGTGCTCGTTGACCCTTTTGGAAATTGTACGCGCCGTTTGTCCCACATATACTTTATCGCAGTCTTAACAATAGAGTCTATACCCACCGTCTGTTTCTAAGCGATCTCGATCCTTCGCTGATCTCAACAAATCCTTATTTTTGAGTTGGTACCAAAAACTGTCTTAATGTCTCTTTTCTTGAGAGCTCTGGCAATTCTGTCTGTAACGCTTTGGACAAAAGGAGGAAGGAAATGCCTTTGCACTCAGGTTCTGTATGTTTTTCAGAGCGAACAGACCTCGTTCTTATGACGCGTTGTATCTGTCGCTTCTGGTAACCAGTGCTTTCCAGTGCGTCGCTGAGTATTATCATTTCTTCCTGTAAATGGCCCTCGTGGCCAAAGTGTTGATGAGATCTCTTTTTTGAGCAGTATGATGGTGGAAATTCGCATGTAGATAACGGTTCGTATGCGTAGGCTTCCTATAAACTCTGTGTCCGAAACTACCATCGGCTTTCTTTTTTATTTCGACATCGAGAAAAGGCAGCCTCCGTGAATTACGAATTACGAATTACGAATTACGAATTACGAATCAAGAATCATTATTGACGCCATTTATTTCGATATATAAATATATGTTAAAAGCGTTTAGTGCTTGAGTGAATGACCCCCTCAGCTCTGACATGAAGACAATTCAGGCGATAAGCGACATAATATTTCATATTGCAATGTACAAGTATATATGAAATTTATATTGTTGTCACCAGAACGCCCAGATCTAGAACTCCAAGTGTTCCGTAAACGCAATATCACATCATGAGCTTTTAAAATTATCATTATTTTATTCCTAAAATATGTACTATAATGCAAGACCCACAGTGCCTGTTTCTAGGTGTTTATCTGTACGTTCATAAATGCTCTTAACATACATCCAAAATTTATATTTAATTATTAAATATTATTAAGATATAATTTACCGTGCTTTCTTATAAATCATACATTCAATTAAATTCCACAAACATGCCACGTTACCAGTGGCGTGCACTAACTAAGCTTGGACTTAAAAGTACGCTGCTATAATAACGATTTTGTGGAATGGTTCATACATATTACCACTAGAGATTGTGTTCATTTGAACTAGAGGCGCTTCACCTGGAAGGAAATATAATCTTTCAGAAGCATTTTATTGCAAAATGTATGCTTGTGGGAGCTATTCCGTGTTCTTGAAAATCCTTTATTATTCTGGAAAAATTCTTCTAGTTATTAAGTAACGTCATGGAAATAGTGTAATATAAAATAATATTTTGAGTATGTCCAAATTTTTCAGAACAGAACTGGATTGTTGTCACAGGGACATCAATAATCAATTAATGTCTCACAGAGACGAAACTGTATATTTTTTATTATTAAGGGAGAGTAGGTATAGAAGTCTTTATGGGTGTACATAGGACTTACGATCTATCGTAGGTTGGCTTAAGTGATCACTTTACACATATGTAACGTTCGCCATTTCCACCCATGATAGAATAATAAAATAAAAATAGATTTTAGGTTGGAAATGGCGATCTGTATAAAATGATCTCTTAAGCCAACCGTACGATAGGTCGTAAGTCCTATGTACACCCATAAAGACTTCTATACCTGCTCTCCCTTAATAAATAAAAATATACAGTTTCGTCCCTGTGAGATATCTATAATATACATTAATTTTTATAAAATAATTCCATACAATACAATATAAAATAATGACGATAGCTACAAGGAAAGAGTTGCGCTGTATTATTAAATGCACCTAGCACTTCGGCAGTACAACTTATGTACATTGCGCCATTCAATAAGTTAACCAGTTGCTACAACCAACTGACATCGTCTGTCGACCAATAACTACGCACGAGAGCTTGCACAAAAGTTAGGCGTTGGTTATCCAACAGTTCATGTCTACTAAACAGCTAGGAATATAAAAAAGCTTGACAAATGGGTGTCGCACAAACTGATGGAAGTTGGTTCTATACTGAAATTAATTGGCAAAATGTGTGGATGCAAATGGTGCTTATTTCGCTTAATAAAGTTAGTTTTTGGCCGAGAAAAATAAATTTGAATGTTATGAAACGCAACAACACTACGCTAGAACAGCTCAAAACTACCGCATAACTCAAGCCAAAAGAAAAACAAGACAATCGCGACTAATTTTTAGCGGTTTAAAATTAAACAACGACCTACCACAAACAATATATTAGGTCCTTACATATGAAATTCACGTTTTGCCGTACTGGCAAATTTGATCTCAAATATCTTCTCTTTGGTTAGGAATTCCAAATCCAAATTTATACAGCTATTTACTCAGTGTTTTGAAAATTATAATTCATTTGTTTTTTCCTCAATTGTTTTTTTCTTTGCGTCACTCAGTTTACAAAATGAAAAACTTGAAATATCGCGTTATTTACGAGTACGAGTTCCACCGTAGCACCAGGCTGCAGAAACGGCTCGAAGGATTAATGATGTGTATGGCGACGGTGCCGCAAAAGAAAACACAGTGCTTTTTTGGTTCCAACGTTTTCGTTCTGGAAATTTCGACCTGCAGAACAAGCCCCGTGGACGGCCGGAGACCAAAGTTGATAATGAAGAATTGAAGGCTATTGTGGAAGCGGATCCATCGCAAACCACATCCGAGTTAGCTGCAGGCTGCGGTGTTAGTGATAAAACTGTTTTAATCCACTTGAAGCAAATTGGTAAGGTGAAAAAGCTTGAAAGGTGGGTACCTCACGAATTGAGTGAAGCAAATCAACAAACGCGCGTTGACTGCTGCGTTGCATTACTCAACCGGCACAATAATGAAGGGATTTTAAATCGAATCATTACCTGTGATGAAAAGTGGATCCCGTACGATAATCAGAAGTGCTCATCGCAATGGCTGAACCCTGCCAAACCAGCCAAACCATGCCCCAAGCGAAAATTGACTCCAAAAAAGGTACTTGTGAGCGTTTGGTGGAATAGTGCTGGTGTCGTTCACTACAGCTTTCTTAAATCTGGCCAGACGAGTACGGCAGATGTCTATTGTCAGCAACTGCAAACCATGATGGAAAAGCTAGCTGCTAAACAATCGAGGCTGGGTAATCGCTCTAGGCCACTGCTGCTTCATGATAACGCTAGACCACACACTGCACAACAGACGGCTACCAAATTAGAGGAGCTTCAATTGGAATGTCTAAGACATCCACCGTACTCTCCGGACCTTGCCCCAATAGATTACAATTTTTTTAGAAATTTGGATAACTTCTTGCAAAGGAAAAAATTCAACTCCGATGGGGCAGTCCAAACCGCCTTCAAAGATTTTATCGATTCCCGTCCGAATGGTTTTTTAAGTAAAGGGATCGATGAACTACCTATGAGATGGCAAAAGTGCATAGATAGCAATGGTACATACTTTGATTAAATAAATATATTATAATAAAAAAAATCGGCTTTATGTTCCTCCCATACTAAACGTCAATTTCATATGTAAGGACCTAATATTACTAATAATTTCAAATAGAAGTGACAAAAATGCTAAAACTCTGCCAAATATAACAAATGACTTTATGCCCCTAATATTATATGTTGAATATTATCCATAGACCTTTCAGGTCTCAGTAGGTATATTTCTGCAACTCAGGTTTTCTGATTTCAATTTATTCAACAGTTAATTAAGTAGTTCACTTCGCTGCTGCAGTAGGATAAAAAAATTATTAATAGTTATTTTAACAAAAATACAATATAGTAATCAATTTACAACAATTTTATGGGTGAAAAAATATATGTTAAACTTGATATTAATATAATTAGGGCACTTTGAAATACTTAGGTAAGTCATAATATTTTCAAACAAGTATATTAAAGTGCTATACATAATGAATTAATAAAAATTTAAAGACATGATTTTTTACGCTTTTTTTGCATAAATTCGTATTTGACATCAATTTTTTAACCCACGCAGTATCCAAATATTATACACGTTCTTTTAAATTTTAATATTTTATATAATTTTAAATATATTCAATTTGATTAAAAAGATATTAATACTTTCATGATTTCAAGAATAATTTTCATTAAAATATAGGTTAAAACATTATTATATGTATTGTAATTTAACAACTTTTTACAGCTGAGCGTGGCTGAACGTTAAGCTAAACTTTACGCCTGAGTGCTCAATAATTGAAAATTGTGAATATTAGTTTAAATAATGACTTAATCACATCGTAAGTGATTTAATAGTGTATATCATCCACTTTACGTAAATGTTAAAAGTTTCAGATCTCTAACTGATCGGAAAGTTGGTAAAAAATCAATTACAAGATCCCACCACAACAAACAATAAACAATAGACAAATAGAGTCAAATAAAAAAACATGTAAAATATATATTACGATAATGGATTTTTTTTTTAATTTTGTCAGCAGAATCCACATTTTTGTCTCACTCAATATCGATTTCATTCAACTATTTATTCTTCTAATTTTAAAATGGGTTACAATTATTTTTTATTTTTTTGAAATTAGCATTTCGCATTCTAGAATATTGACAAAAAGCAATTCCAGGGCTCCTTGAACGTCGCCGACCGCAACCAACACGCGACCTTTGCACGAGCAGCAATGAAATCGTGTTAAACCCTTATAACCTCGAGCCAGCGTAATATTACGCCAATAGGCAAGAATCATTCTGAACCTAATAGGTTAGGTTGGGTCGGGTCAGGTGAGGTTGGGTTGGATTATAATCTCCGCTGGAGTTGCCGTTACTCTATAGTGGCTCGATTAATTGTTCCGCACAGTACAGGCCTCCCAAATATTTAAACAATTAATTAACGTAATTATTTATTTAATTGGCAATATTGAGAGGGCTATACAGATCGAAGTGGAAATTCTATCTAAGGCTTGGAGAAATCAGTAAAACAAGGTCGTAACCGTGTGGCGTTATTAATTAAATATCTTGTGACTCATATTTTTATATTGTTTAATCCATTTTATTAATTTAGTACCATATTAATAAAGTACCATCTACCATATATATACGTGGAGAAAGTTGCGTCACAAGCTTTCAAGACTTTTGGTTACATCATTAGAGCTGGGAAGGACTTCAGCAATATCTACACGCTGGTACGACTGTTCGACAGTCTTGTGAGACCGATTTTAGAATACTGTTCTGTCATTTGGTCGCCGTATACCAATAAACTAATCAATCAACTCGAAAGAATACAGCGCAAACTATGTAAATGCATCGCCTATCGTACACGATCACCAGGAGATATTGAGACCGTATATAACAGATTTAGAATCAGCAAACTAATCACTCGAAGACAATTGTCTGATCTGACCTTCGTCTACAAATCTGTCAACGGACAGATAGACTCGCCCGAGATCCTGGAACAATTTGGCATTATCACTGCTAGGCCGGATCTAAGAGTGCGTAGATTGTTAGAAACCACTAAATCCACAAAAAGTTACTTGTACAATAGCCCAAGAAATAGGATTGCCAATCTGGTGAATAGCCACTGTGTTGAAATCAACTTCTTCGATGAATCATACGTCTCATTCTCATCAGCGGCAAAAAGATTGTTATCACAGTATTAAAATTACCCTCAACCCTATATGATTATACCATGTTGTTACTATGCTAATATTGTTTTTTTATATATGTGCAATTTTTCTAATCCATTCATTTAAGTCTATTATTTTTGTAAAATCAATGTATATAGCCGATTGGCGTATGAATAAATAAATAAATAAATAAATATTGTGATAACTAAGATTTTTTACTTTTATATTATCACGAGATTCTAGAATCGAAAAGAATGGAACTCTGTCGAAGGTTTCCAAACCTTTGGATGATTTTAGAAGGATTTGGAATGATCTGGAAACTGGTGAAACACGCGAAAATATACTAGAAGATCCGATAAAGCAACTTCCTTATCATTTGTGACAAGATCGCGCAGATACGGTCTGACGGCTGTAATTAACCATAGAAACGAACGCGAATATAAAAGCGTACACACATACAGATGGGTGGAAAATTATATTTCGACAAATATAAAGTGTACCAGAGAGGGTGAAATATATAATTATGAAATAAATAGTTTGGAATTATTTATTTTTTTGTTTTTTTCATTCGTTTCCCGTCGGGACGAACTCATTGCAATATAATATTAGTACATATTGAAAAGGGTAATAAAATGACATTGAAAATAAACACTGCATTATTCAGCAAAAAAAATCAGAGATTTTTTTACCAGAAAGCTATCGTCTTCTCGAAATCGAGAGGATTATAAATACATAGGACAATAAATACAGCTATCAGGTTCTTAAATTTACTGTATTTATTGCCAAGTGTTTGTAGCTTGAGCAATGGTGAGCGAATGTGGTTGTAACTTCTTATATTATCGTAATAGAAAATATCTCTTGAACGCATTAACGTTGGGACGTTGCCGCAGTGCTCTCGAGATGTACTTTAAGCAAGAATAGTAGGGCAGTCGATACGGGAATTAATAATTTTGTATGGGAAAATCCTTTAGAAACATTTAATCGATAAATTTTGAAAATTCAATTTTTAAGTGAGCGAGTTGCAATACATTGTAACGAGGCTAAAAAGTCCTGTCACTGTTCACTATCGAAGGATCGAGAATGGTCTACGGAATTCTACGGCTTTCGGGAAGAATCTAAAACATTCGAGAAACATCAACAAGAATCTAGAAGTCCCGAGAATCGTCTCCTAAACACTCGAAAAAGCCAGAAAGTACAAAGTACCTCGATGCACGGGTATAAATACGGGCCAGGCCGTCCGCGAGGATTGTTGTTGTTGAACGCGATTGACAGGCGATAACGGAAGCGAAAGCAGCCGCGGGCTACCGAGGCCAGGGTGCGATAACTCAGGCGAATAATCTAGCAAGTTCTTACGTAGCGAAATAAAACGGACCGAATAATACGTGCGAAATTGGATGGAATGTTCTAGTAAATGTTAGATAAAGTGCTAAAGCGAAAATAGAGTGTCTTTTTGCGAGTGATAAATTACGAAATAGTGTAATTTAAAGAATAGTCAGTTAAGTAAGTTACTTTGTACATCAAATAATTAATTAATCAATTATTGCTAAAACTGTAATTAAATTCCAGTGTTTCATTTAATTCCTTCCGCAGCCACGATACGTGCCAATATTGGTGTGATGGTTCTTCTCCTTGTGCCGTATCTGTCCTCCTAATGTTGATTATACTTGAGAGTAGATCTCCCTATCTCTAGCGGGTCGAAACAGCTCTTCCACCGCCCTTATATTCCTTTCCAATCTCGTATATTACGGAGCCACAAGATCTACTTCCTGCCGACACCTTTTCACCGATTTCCCTCACGCTAGTGTAGCGGTTGTTCTTACGAAGAGACGGGTAATGTCTCGAAACCGGTAGATAAAAAAGTATTTTTTAGTGGTTATATACTAACATAAATAACATTTTGTTGATTTTGATGTTTGGTCGAGGTGTCGCCTATACTAACAATATTTCCAAAAAAAAAAAACAAACATTAATTTAAATTTCCATACTTGATTAGACTCAAGCCTATTCTCAAGCGATATATCTTCTAACAGAGTAAATTGAACTTTTAGTTTTAGTATTATTTTTGTCGAAATATTTTAATTAATTAATTTTTGGTGTAAGCGAAAGAAAATTATACACCTGATATAATTTATTACGTAACTTTAATTATGTTGTGTAATATCAATTAGCAATTTTCCATACTTTCCTGGCAGCTATCTATTTCCAAAGCTCTCTATACGAATTATTTTATGTCTTTGTCTTTTAGAAAAGATTTTAATTAGAAAATTCTAATCGCTTTCACGTCTACTCCTTTCCGAATAATTAGAATCAACGTTCTCTTCCATTTAAAAACAACATTTTCGTAATATTCAAATTTATAATTTTCAAATTGTGTCTGAAGCTTAAAGTATATTAGTTTGTATATACTCTATGGTCTGAAAAACTTTTTCCCAAAAACATTTATTTTAATTTGCATTGCTTGTAGTAATGATCAGCCGTTATATTAACCGGTTATTTTCGTTTATTAACTTAATTGGGATTTGTATCTGAGTGTGTCGATGATTGGTAACTAAGATATAACTGTTTAGTGCCGTTGGCTACTCATCGAAAAATTAGTTGCAAAACATCGATGCTATCAGATACAAATCTCAAAAAACGGTTAGTGTGTCACCGGTTAAAATACCATCACTAATTGATTGCATATTTAAGTAAACGAAATTTTAATTTATATAAATACCATTAAAAGTTAATTTAAAGGCCAAACATGTACAGTTTCGGAAGTCCGATAACTTGACTAAAAACAAAAATAAAACTTTTTTTGTTGTCGAAGGAAAAATTTTTTTAAGAAGAGGGAATAATTTGCCTGATGTGTTTTTCACAAACTTGAAGATTTTAACCAAGTGCGATAAAATTCAAAGGTTATTTTCGATATGTGTATGTGGTGTCTTGTACTTCTGCCGCTGCATTAAAATATTCAACATTTTTCGTTGTCTGAGGGAGAAAATTTGCTTTATTTGTTTTTCCCAAATTTGAAGAGTTAAGGTTATTATTTATTTATTTATTTATTTATTTATGGGAAACTAACAGTACATATAAAGAGATTATACATGGTTATTGAACAGTAAAGAGACCATCTTACAAGTTTCCACAGAATTAACCTGTTCTGTTTTAACATAAAGCAACAATAACTTGAGTTATAGAATAAAAAACAAAAAAAGTGAATGTTTTAATTTATGGACAAACTTTAAGGTTAAGGTTGTTGGACATATTTATGTGTTAAATAAAACGGATATTTTATACGAACCTTAATATTTCACATATGAAATGTGACATATGTGTTTGGTATAAAATATTCATTATTGAATGTATTATGAATAACCAAAAAAATCTTACTAACAGTCCTATTTTGAATATGTTCTCTTTCGTCCACGCGACTTTTTTCAGCTTGCAACGTCATTTCCATCAACAGCTATGGTGCTTTAAAATGTTCAAAAATAAAACTAGGCGCCGTGTGGTTCATTTTATTGTTATATTTATTCAGCGTGAAAAATATATAAATATGCTTTTATAAAATATTTAGTTTTTTCTTACATTAAGGCATAAAAAATGGCATTTTGCAGCTAAATATTAGAGAATACTAAATTAATATACCTATGTAAAAATCTAAATACCTTGTGAAGTCGGATTACAACGCATACATACTGCATATATATCTCAAAATACTGAAGACACGAAATATAAAAAAATCCTTAGAAATCCGCAAAAGACATGTTTCGACACAAAAAATGTAATTCTTAAACAAAAACTGGGCGAATTTCCAATAAAATATGTATTGGTGATATTAGTTTATCTTAACAAACTAATACATCAATCATGAAAATATTTATCTCTTGTCGTGGTATTTAGGATATCTTTTTGATAATATTCCATCTCTATTTTGTACTCTTAAATCAACAAAACTTTCTTAATATCTCTTATTTTTCTATTATTATATATGTATGTCTCTAATGTAATGATTCTTTTATTTTTTCTCTTTTCTTTTTATTTTTCTTTGGTGTGTTTATTATTTATTTGATATCAAATAAATATGTAGTTATTCTTTAACTTATCGGAATATTTGCTTGTCTCAACATAGTTTATCCAACATAATATATATTATAAGAGAGGAATTTTTTAATATAATCAGTCTCAAGATACTTGCGTCAGACTCACAGTTCTATATCTTACTTTAAATTAAATTTTATGAAATTCATTCAGTCCTATGTAAACATTGTTTTTAGAAAACTTAATAACGCGCTTACATCAATCATACTTTAAACAAAGAGTTTCAAGAATAGTTTGTTTTGTATGTATATTTCAAAGCGCTGAAAATTTATATGTACAATTCTTGCTGTTATTATAAAATGAAATTCTCCAAATACTCCGGAATATTAATAGTTATATTATGTAATACTAACTAAAAATAATGAGCAGTTTTTAAATACAATAAATTAAATACAAAAAAATAATCTTCTAGGGTATCATGCCGTGTTTTTAAGACCTTTGTGGCCGACGTTTCGGATCCGCAGGGTCCATGATCAGGGTTGATCTGACATAAACCCTGATTATGGACTCTGATAATGATATAAATATTATAACGTTGTCCTTCCATCCTCATTTTTTATTTATTTATTACGGCTTTTACATACAATGAGGTAAGGTGTACATTTATAGAATGAATACTTTAAATGAAAATTAAATGATGACTCAAGAAATACAATCAAGAAAAAAAAAACATATAAAAATAATAATTACGTAAAGCAGAAATCAAATACTTAAAATACAAATATATAAAGATAAATATTATATAAAGTAAAAAGCAAATATATAACAAAGCAGGAGCTTAAGGAAAGCATAATACAATAAGAATTCAAAAAATAATAATATAGAGTGAAAAGCAATAGTACAAGCTTAGTAAATCAAAATATAATTAAAACCTTTACATAACAGTTAGTTATCTCACTCAATCAACAATCAAAACAAATACAAATCAATTATTTAAGTCACTTTGACAAATACTAGTAATCTTTCAATACACCTTTTAAAATTGTTTGATAGAGAGACCACGTTACCACCGATTACCGTTCTAGGGTAAGTCGTCAATCTTTACTTTCCTTCAGGGGCGACTTCGTGGACCTTTGCTGAAACTGCGTGCTCTAATATTCAGAAATTTTATCACAACTAATTCTGCTTAATGGGGAGGTATACATAAACAGTAAGAAAATAACTTAAATTCATTGTTGAGTTTATTTT
Source organism: Agrypnia vestita (assembly GCA_016648135.1). Lineage (NCBI taxonomy): Eukaryota > Metazoa > Arthropoda > Insecta > Trichoptera > Phryganeidae > Agrypnia > Agrypnia vestita. The sequence continues at coordinate 115,285 of JADDOH010024846.1, forward strand.
ATAAAGAAAAATAATAAGAATGCAGCCGTTAAATATTGTAAAAATAATTAGAAACCTTAGTGTAAATTGTACAATCATGAAAATGCGTCAAGTATTATTTCGCCATTTTCGGTCCGCGACAGCTATACAAATTTCAGGTGATTTTAATTATTTAGTAAAAAATATGCTCCTGACCGTAATGAAAGATAATACTTTAAATATTTACATTAATTTAACTTTAAAAAAAATATAAAACGAGAATTTTTTTATCTAGGTGACAAACGTCGCGCGTCGTCATGTTACAGTGAGTTCTTACGCTAGGATTATTTTTTTTACTTCCTTTCTTTTAACTCGTGGCGTCTGCTTGCTTGTTTTCTCGACGAAAAAACTTTCGATCGATTTTTAATCCTTTTCCCGTGATCCAATCGAGCTGAAACTTTGCCAGCAGACTCGAGGCGACGATCAAAGATACCGATCAAATTTTCGTTAAAAAATAATAATAATTTTAGTACAATTTTCGATTTTTAAAATTTTTAATGGTTTTTTCAAATTTTTTCAAATCATTACAAAAGCTACCAACGGCGGCCCGATAACGTCACGGAATATTTAAAATTTGAATTACTCCGTCGGTAGGTATAATAGGTACTTCACTGCGAATTTCGAAAATTTATGACAATTGGTTCACAGGTGACAGCACACTTCGGTTTTTTGGGAAGAAATCAAATAATAAAGAGATATTTTTAGAGATTTCTGACATAGATATTTGTCTAGATATGTTTCATTTTCAGTCAATCAATTATTTAATTACATGATGGTAAACTTAATTTACAAAGAAAGGGAGTAAAATAAAAACTTGGTTTTTATGGGTTAGTTTTTTTTCAATTATCAGTTAACTGTTCATTTGCAAACTCGATTTTCGGACAAAGGATTATATTCAAGATAACACCTGTTTTTTTTTTCTTTTTTGCAAGACGGATGCAATTGCCATCTTATTCATCTCCACGTGGATAACCGCCCTCGGACCACTTTCTACGCCGTTGAACGACAGCAAGCATCTGGTTTCCAGCACAGCTGCTGGACCATGGTGAGGGATGTGATACCTCATACATCGGAATGGATTCACACGTTTTCTGAT
>JADDOH010024847.1:0-127171 GCA_016648135.1 Agrypnia vestita
TTTTAAAAATATTTAGTTTGACCTTTTCATAACTCATATTATTTTTTATAAACGAGTCAAAAATAGTGGAACCAAAATGCGAACAATGAAATGTCTGTTAGTTTATGTCTTTATATTTTGGCGGTTTCTGGTAACTTAGCATTATAATCTGTGTGGGTGGTACTAGATATGTATGTATTAAACTTTTAATTAAAATCTTGAGATGGTACCTCACAGGTACTGAATTCAAAATGAAGGAATTCATACCCACTGAGATGTGAAAATTGCTAATGCGGTGGGTTTTCAAGCACGTGAAATTCAAAAAGTGTCAAAACATATTTAACATTTATTTACTGAAGAAAATATTTTATCAGCGTGGTAGTGTCGCTTCACTATTCATCATTTATTTTTCTGAATTTACTCTTTTTTGGGAACGTGATGGGAAGAAACACACAATTGATTTATAAATTCAACTTATGTAAAATTCAAGTTACTTAAAGGTTACGTTACGCATTATGTTTGTGGATTATTATGTGTGCGTTATTATTCAACTCGGGGTGTTACTGTACATTTATGTAAATTTACAATGTATTTTAATTTAACGTCTGCATTTAATTTTTATACTTCCTCCTGGAAAAACTTCATCCGTTCCTAACATCCATTTTTTGATTTTTGACCTGGATGTCATATTGCATATGTATGAGAATGAGCTTCTTTCACATTGTAAATTTTGTTCTTGATACTCGATAAAGAAACCAAACAAAATATTTTATTCAGAATAAAATCACAAAAAATCTATGGCCTTAGGTGATTTATTTTGATGGAATTTATTTTGGCCCTAGACTGGTTTTAACATGAAAATAAATTTCTTCTTCGGACACAGCAAAATTATTTTTTGGTGACCTTATAATTTTAATTTATAGGAATTAACTTTGTATACACCGCTTTTTTATTGAAAAAAATTCAACATGTTTCAAAGCCAATGGCTTCTTCATCAGGATAAAAAATGTGCAAAATAAAATTTAAAAATCGAAGTGTAGATAATCAAAATATTAAAAAGTTATATTTGGAAAATGAATAGTAATCATATACCTACTTAACATTTTTTAATTTTTAAAAACAATTTAAATATTGAATGTTCTGTGATATAGCGCGGTGACAGCGTACTACAGTTAAGGATGATAATATTTAGCAGGCGCGTGCAGTGGGAACATTGAAGCATGACCTTTTTGTAAACGTATATTTGGGAAAAAAATAGAAATTTAATATTTATGCTACAGATTTTTATGATATATCAAAATATGAATACTATAATAACAATTTTGATAGAAATACTATGATATAGATATTGTATTCCGATTTTATTTCCAAATATTGGTTAAGTAAAAGTCATGCTGCTATGTTCCCACTGCACGCCCCTGATATTAAGTATGTATATGAAATAAATGTCCTACTAAAGCACAATCCCGTTAAATTTAAAGCTGTAAGCGATATTCATGAGCGCAATACCAGATAAAGACTAAAAGACGATCGTAACTGAATGTTCAGACTGAATAAAGAACTAATATAAACTAATGTAAATCTATATGAGAAACCACCAGATGATTAATTTAAAATACAACTAAAACTTCATATTTCAAGAAATATAAAAATATAGAAGTCTCATTTACCAGCGGCGACATCTATATACTGTTTCATGGGAATGACAAATTTCAACCATAGATGGCAATTGTGTAGTTGTATCGAATAATGTAAATGAGGTACATAAATAACATATTGTCCCTTTAGAAGTAAAACTCACTAGCCCTAGCAATATTGGCCAAAATGAGTTATGGAATACAATCATTCTTTTCTTACCTCAGTTCCAGGTAAAATCAGTAAGTGAATATTCCGTGTCTTTTTATATTGAGGGGTAAAATTCATAATTTGAATATTTTCAATAATTTTAATATCATACGTTGAATGCTTAATCCTCATTATCTCAAAACTATGTTATATACTATGACCAATGTCACTTAGTGAGTTTTAACTCTAATGGGACAATATATACAACTTTCCAAATTTAATAGATGTGTGGTTGGTCTTGGATGGAATCGTGAACGCTACATTGTGTAAAGTGACAGCTTTATTGCTTGCCCAGCGTAAATTGGCGTGTGGCGACTTTGGAACTAAAACCCGCCCCGCCCGCACCCGGCGGTAACCCCTCGCCCCGTCATTCAGTTCAATTTCGTATTTGCGCGCGAGCTGCGACACTTGATTACCAATATACACTGAATTATGTCCAAAACAGTCTTGCAACACCTTGCAGGTGGTGCAAGAACAATTGCCAATGTAGTTTTAAAGTTTTGCAAAGCTGAGAAAGCAAATAATGGACCAATATTATCGTCTGACAGGACTCTAGACAGAGCCGCTGCCATTACTGGTTTGTTTCTTTAGTGTTGTCTGACTGAATTTCTATTATATCAAAATATATTTGTAAATGTACCGGCCACTCTGTATATTATGTATTGTATAATAAGTTTATGCCCTGGGAACTTCTGTTTTGCGACAGGGACGCCCTCCCTCGTACGCCAATTTATAAAGGTGGCATCCTAAGAGGGGCCGTGAGAGCCCTGTAAACGCCCGAGATAAAGACTTTCTTTTTTTGTTTTTTTTTTTTATTTAAAATATATTGAAAACTTAAAAGCTTTATAGATAACATTTTTAAATGATTCAATATAAGAAATAATAATAATATGATTTAGATACAAAGTCATTTTTTTATAGTTGGCCGAGTTTTAACATTTTTGTCACATCTGTTTTGAATTTGTCAGTGGTCAGTTGTTTGGTCTGTTGTGGCAGGTCATTGCATAGTTTTAATCCGTTGCAAATTAGTCGGGATTGTCCTGTTTTTGTTTTGGCGTGTGTTATGTGATAGTTTTGAGCCATTCTAGTGTTGTGTTGATGTTTTTCATGTATTTTGTGTAATTTTATGTCTTCGTCTTTTTTTTCACCAATTGATAATCTGTGAATGATTTTAAGTGTTTTGATTTTTGTAATGCTTTCGATGTTTAATTGTTGTGTTATATGGTATACAGTTTCAGTTGGTGTCCGGTATTTCAGATCATAGACCATTTTTTGTATTTTGTTTTTGTATTGTGTCCATAAATATTTTCTCATATAAAAAGCTCAATCTCTGTGAGACATTTAAAATTTATCTTACTGAATATTTTTGTTTTTGACACAGGCTGGAATACCAGCAAACCGCATCATCGTGGGCGGGTTCTCCCAAGGAGGCGCGCTCGCTCTGTACTCGGCCATGACATTCACCCAGCAGCTGGCCGGCGTGGTGGCTCTGTCCTGCTGGATGCCCATGCACAAAAAGTTCCCCGGAGAACTCAAGTGCGCCAAAGAACTGCCGGTGAGATACTTGTGCAGAGAATTTATTTCACCGTTGAACCTCGTTAATTCGAAATTCAAAATACCAAAAAAAAAAAAGCATTCTGAATTGTGCAGAACCTGCTAATTCTAAATTCAAGGAAAAAAATAGCAGTGCGATTACCAAATTTGCAAAACAATCGCAAAACTCATGAAAAAAATTATGTAAAAAATTTAGGTACTTTTGCGTACTTCAAGAAATCATTTTGAAAATGCGCTTGAATTAAGTTTTTCATTTTGTTACATTTGGATAGCCGCAATCGAATGGAATGATTCTTCAATCTTTACTTAATTTTAACTTTTGATTTGGTCTTTGGGATCGTGTGTATAATTATTATTATTTACGAGGACTGTTTGATAAGTCAGTGTCTTTTTTAACATTAAATGTAACATTGCTGCCGTCAACCGCCATCTATCAATAGGTTACTGTTAAAGTTTGAGCAGGCTGTGTCATTTAGTTGCTTGACAACCATTGAAAGCGGACGGCCTCGTGAATTTAAACAAAAATGGAAAATAGTGAATTTTGTGTGCTGATTAAGTATTATTTTTTGCGTAAAAAAAACCAACACTGAAATCAAGGAAAGGCTTGATAAATACTATGTGAACTCTGCACCATCAATTTCAATGGTTAAGAAGTTGTTTAACCTAACCTAACCGCGAAATGGGTGCCGCGATTGCTCACACTCGACCATAAGCGCAACCGTGTGACCACTTCAAAGGAGTGTTTGGCGATGTTCAGCTGCAATCCGAACGAGTTTTTGCGCCGTTTTGTAACAGTGGACGGAACATGGATCCATCACAATACACCAGAGACCAAGGAACAATCAAACAGTGGGTTTCACCGGGTGAACTTGCACTAAAGAAGGCCAAGGGGGGGTCTTTCAGCCAACAAGGTCATGGGCACAGTTTTTTGGGATGCACGCGGTGTCACATTATTTATAGGTTATAAGGGTAGAACGATCCACCGGCGAATATTATTCAGAGTCTTTACACGAATTCGATATTGATTTGAAGCAAAAACAAACGCTTTTGGTGAAAAAAAAAGTGGTGTTCCATCAAGACAATGCTTTGGTGCACACGTGTCTAGTCACCATGGCAAAATCAATTGGGCTACGAACTGCTACCCCATCCAGCATATTCTCCAGATTTAGCCCCCTGCGACTATTTCCTGTTTCCAAACCTGAAGAAATGGCTGGGCGGTAAGAAATTTGGGTCGAATGAAGAGGTCATCACCGAAACAAACTCCTATTTTGAGAGCCTTGAGAAAACCTATTATTTGGAAGGAATAAAAAAATTGGAAAAACGGTGGATTAAATGTATCGAACTAAAAGGAGAGTATGTTGTAAAAACGTTTATTTGCCGAAAAAAAAAATTTTATTCAAAAAGTCACTGACTTATCAAACAGCCCTCATATAAAGCATGAATAGGATTCTGTAATTTTAGGGATAGTGCATTTACAATTATTTATAGATAAAGTGAATTCTACAAAGTGCTGCGAAATTCTAAGAACAGCCCACATGTGGGTTCAATAAAAAACTTTTCTATAACCTGATAAAAAAATTCAAATTAATTTTGCTTAAAATGTATTAATTTATGGTGCAAGGGTCTAAAAATTATTTTCAATTACGAAATATCAGGGTTTTCATTAAATTTTTTTCAAATTCAGCTATGAAATTATGGAACTAGTATGTTCTAAAAATTTTGAATTATCGGGGTTCGAGTTAACAAAGTTTTACTGTATTTGATTTTTTATGACATGCATATTGATATGCTAAACAGGCTAAAGATAATCGTTAAAATTTTTTATTTACATTTCAATTGATATGAATTATACATAAATAACCTAGAATTACCGAGCGTTAAGTGTTTTCAATTTGCATTTCCTATTTTCTCATCAATATTATTTGAAAATTTCCTTGTGCGTCATTGTTTCAGCTTATTAAACAAGTGTCACTGACACTTTAACATTATAAAAAACTGAAGTTAATTATTCATTCTCCATGATTACGAAGCAAATAAGTTCATCATACTTTGTTACCATTTCGATGTTCCTTACGTAAACTAAGACATTTGCAAAATAGCAGTGTTACAAGAGAGCTGTTTGAGGTTTGCCATTACATTACAAAATGAGCATATCTGTCCATTTTAATGTCTAATTTTTTTTAAATTCTGTATTGCGGAGAAGAGTATTTTCTATGTATTGGTATAAAGTCAAAAATGCATTTATGGTAGATATCCTAGTTTACATGAGGACCGTCGATTTGACTCCAATTTTTAATTAAGTAGTTTTGCTTGTCTAATGACTAATGTGTGATAAAAAAAAAGTAATGTAGTAAGTAAACAATTTTATCTAAATGTAGTGGTTGCCATTTCAAATTTAAATTATTATTTATTCAATTAAAAATTCATGTTTTGCTTTAATTTTCAGATCATTCAATTTCACGGCGACTGTGATCCTGTAGTACCTTACAAGTGGGGCCAGATGACGGCCACTTTCCTGAAGTCCTTCATGACCAATACGGAGTTCAAGTCCTACCGCGGAATGATGCACTCCTCGTGCGATGAGGAACTGAAAGACATGAAGGTCTTCGTACACAAAATCATTGGCTCTTCCCATTAATTTTACTCTTACATTAATTATATTTTCGCTAATAAAAATTATAAAATTCTATGATTTATTGGAAACTTTCTTGTCTCGTGATAATGAATTTTTGTTCCAAAGAAAAGTGACCCTAGGATTGAAGATATTTCTCGAAAGCATACCCCCTTGTGATCAGTTTAAGCAATTTGCATTCCTTACTGTATTATAATTTATTGTTATTAAATTAACCGTCCGCTGACCTCAAACAAGTATTGCGAGATTATTTAAAACATAAGAATAGAGTGTGATTTAACCGCATACGCAGAGGTTCGCAGCCCCTGCGGTCATCCATTTAATGAGCACTCTTTGTAAATGAAGACGGTGAAAGTGTAACATTATGTAAAAACTGGCAGTTTTTTTTGTCAGAGCACTTTGCTGTCGTTGTTTCAAAATATAAATATGCTTGTACAATATTTAATTTTAAAACTAATCATAAATATCAAAATTATTTCCCGTAAAGTATTCCTATGTTGACCTAAGTAATTCTACTCACGCGTGTATATATACAATGTTCGCAGCCGGTTGTTGAAATATCGGACATAATTTTGAGGCCCATGTTTCTATGTAATCCGTATCGAAATTGCGACTAACGAACGAGGGAATTGCGGCGATGTTAAATTGTCTATTGTGTTAATAAATTATTAAAAATAAAGCACTGTTATTCTGTAACACCTTTATCTAAAAATGTTTTTGCGGGAGTTACTTCCGCATTAAATGAAGTATTATTGTACAAAATAAAACCAAATTATTATTCACATCAGTTTCTTTGCGAATTTCTGTTCTCAGTCTTTTCTACTTTGCTATCGGTCTCTACTAATACTAGTCCCGGTTTTAGAGTTTGAGTTCTGAATCGTTGGCCCACGAAAGGTAAGAAACCCTAAATGGCATTTGTATTTTTCATACTGATAATGCTGCTTTTATTATTTGTATTGTATCATACAAAATCCACTGATTCACGACATTCTTCCCGTTAGCAGAGACGGTATTGTTCTGTGTTTATTAGATTATTATTGATTGATTGAGTGTGGACAAGGCTCTAATGATACCGCGTTGCCAATTTGCAAATGGTTGTGAAAATTAGCTTCACACGTTAATGACTGTCGATAATAATGCATCGAACGATCGATACGAAGGGTTGATTTATTAAATTTAGTTTTTGTGTTTATCGAAAGTGATTTGCGAAACATATTTTTTACCACACTTAAATGTAGCAACAGTCTAAAATAAACTGTTTTTGTAAGTTGAATGGCCTGACTAATGTATTCAAATATTCAAATGAATTCATTGTTTTGTATATTAGTTGTTCTGAAAATAAAGACCGATTTTAACCATAAATTTAATTACAACACAATTAACCATAAAAGCCATTTGATTATTATTTGCAGATTAGGATCCATTAATTTGTTAAAAGCCTTTTCTGCAACTTCCGTAAATGATTATTGAGGTGCTTGAAAAGGTGAAAGCTATTGTGAAATAATTTGGGTCCTCTCCGGTGAATCATTGTCAGTCATGTGTCTTCGTCCACTAGTCTTCATTTTCAGAATGAAACAGGACTTTATGGACTCTTCATTTTGAAGTCTTTTATCTCCATTCCCAAATTTTTCAAACCAAGCTGCAGTGCTTAAATTCATGAAATAAAATTACACAATTCTTTTTCCAATCCCATTTTTGAAGGATAAATATAGCAGTTTCATCGCTCTCAAACAAAAAAATTAACAAATATTTTTTTGCAAATAACATTAAAATTGACGAAAAATTAAAGTCGGCCATTATTTTCAGAACAATTGTAATATTTTTTCCTTCTATAACGATTTACAAAAATAATGAAGATTTTTTTTATACTTTACGAATACATATATTTGTAACCTTAATTTTGCCTTGATATTAATTTAGGTTTCAGTACGCATTGCATAGAAGGTGGAGAAAAAACTTTTTTACTATTGTGTGGCTCAGAAATAAGACTTCCTAATCTTCCTCCAATCTAAGCGCTCATTTTGAGTTGTGCAATTTTAAAAAGTCTATATACACCTCAAAATTAAGAGTCAAAATATGAATGTAGTTAATAAATTTTTGCTTTTATCTAGCTTAAGTGGGAGGATTAAAAATTGAAGATAAAATCTAAAGTATTAGTTGGAAAAAAATCACTAATTTATTTTTATACTGTTGATACCAAATTAGACCTTATAAGTTTCATAATATTTGGGGCTTACTAGGCACACTCCATAATAATTTTATAATTCTAAAGCACGGTCTTTATATTTAAAAAATTTATATTCGACATTCGCCAACAGAGGGCGCCAATACCTTTTTTAGAAAACTTCTAACTGAAAGATATTATCATGAATGGTTGACTGCGTGACTGTTGCATGACGTCATCAAAGAAACTCCGCAGATAAACAGTAGTTCAATTTAAATCATTTATATTTCACATGATTTATTAAAAATTTACCCATGTAAATATTAGTAAATATTTTTGAAAATCTTATGTTATTAAACATATATATTATAATTAAATTTAACTAGTTTTATTTATTATTGTAAAGCCTTGTGTCTCTCCCGCTATATTTCCTCGCTGCAGAAATCTCCTGACATCGAGCTAGACATCGTAAAGTGACACCATTCGACATTGTCGCGAAATCCAATCCCACTGATTTAAATGAAACAGCCCTAATTGTAGTCATGGGCAGATCTCAAAATTACAACAACTTGCAACACTCCCGAGTAAATTTTTGCAAAACGACTAATTTGAAAAATTGATTTAATTTACACTCATTTTTAAAAATTATTTAATGCTGAAATTACTTGCCATAAAAATAAACTTACCATCACGCCGTTTCGCCGTGGGGGTAGGCAGAGAGAATGGAGCGCCATACTCTTCTGTCCTGACATACTCTCGCCCCATCCACATTCATACATCTTCGCACGCAAGCTCAACGGTTGTTGGGGTTTCTAACGGGACCATCTTCCAGTATCTGGTTAATCTGGTCATGCCACGTCTTCCGCGGTCGCCCTCTCTTTCCGGCGCTGTCAACACTTGGATTATATATCTTTTTTACCATTCTTCCCTCATTCATTCGCTCATCACGCACAAACCAGCTGTGCGATCCTGTTTTAATTCTATGAATTATGCTACGATCAGCTTAACATTCATTCCTAATATCTTGAAATGGATTGCGACATCTAGTCCAGCAAAATCTTTGGGGGAGTCTACAACAAATTTGGTATAACTTTATTTAATGGCCTCACTCTGACATTCATTAAAAAAAGTATCCTGGCGTAGTTGAGTGCCCTGATGTCAAATCTGAAATCAAAATTTGGCGGTCATAAGTATTTAAAAAGTTATTACACTTTAAAGTTTGAAAATTGTCCATACATTTTGACATTTCAATAATTTTATCTATAATATATATGACGCGAACCATAGACAATTTTTCACTAAGATATTTTTTTGTTAAAAATCATTAATAATTCTAGCAAGGTACGAACCATAATTAGGAAAAAAAAACATGATGCAATAATAAATACATAGATTTGACAAAAAGTATGTTTTATAAACATTATCATTTTTTATAAAACATATTTTTAAAAATGGATCATTTTGTGCCTATTTCCTTATAACTATGAAATATATTTTCAATATGAATGTATATTTTCGTGCCAATGTGCCCCCGTATATTCGCCTGCTACGACCCATCAGGGTTTTAACTCGTCGTGTTATGGTTTGGTGGCAAAGCAGTCATGGGGGCGTTCCACGGGTTTGTGCCCCCGGGTACTCTATGAATGTATATTTTCGTACCGATGTGCCCCCGTATACTGCGAAAAGGCAAAATTTTTCAATTTGTCTAATTCAAAGAAAAAATCTTGGTCAAAAATTGTCTATGGTTCGCATCATATATATTATAACATATAGATAAAATTATTGAAATGTCAAAACTTGTGGAAAATCTCCAAACTTTAAAGTGTAATAATTTTTTAAATACTTACGACCGCCAAATTTTGATTTCAGTTTTGCCATCAGGGCACTTAGCTATACCAGGATACTTATTTTTAAGAAAATCGAGTGAGGCCATAAAGTAAAGTTTAGCCACAAATTTTTGATTAGAATATATTTTTTACACTTTCGGCGAAATGTGAAATGTCGAGAGTTAAGGAGGTAAGCGACATCAAACTTTGCATATTTTTCCAATTGATTTCCAATTATCTGTAAAACATTGTACTATTGCTACAAACTACATGATTATGAACATTGTAAAAGGTCAAAACCCTCGATTAAAGATTCATGGCAATCAGAAAATAGTTTAATTTCTTCAGAGTTATTCTGATATGCATCGGACTATTGTTTCAAGTCATTTCGGGCCACATTTGAATGCTCATCTTCAGCGCAGGGAAGTAGATATCAAAAACCATCAGATTTTTAAGTAACGATCCTGATGAAGGAACCACAACATGAAAAAGGTATTGAAATAAAAACGGAAAATATTATTTTAAAGCAGATCACATATAACTTCTAATTTTGCAAACCGGTATTGCCGCGAAGTGGTGTTCCTTGTAAGAACCAAACAATCTTTGGATGCATAATCTTGTACCAAATGCAGAAAACTTTGCAACGCTACGAAACCAACTCCACAACTTTGAGCTTCGGTGAAACTGAAGTCTCCGTGTGTTACGTAGCCTATTACTTCTCGGCTGCACTGACTCCTGACATTGTCTACCTTTGTTGGTAGCCATAACTCTTTCATTCTAGATGTATAAACTTCATAGTTATCCTCTGTCGTTTTGGAATTGGGTACATTTTGGAGTTTCACAGCTATGGGTTTTTGAGGATTCTCCTGAAATTTTAAATTAAAAAAGTGAGTTTAATTAGTACATATTACTTAAAACACAGTCATGCGGAAATATAGGAACATTCCTATATTCCGATGGAAGGAATGAAGGTTTATTACATTTAATTTTGACATTTTAAAATTTCATTTGATATCCAAAAATTTCTTCATTTATCTACATCGACTTCTCAAAAATTTCACTTAAAAAATGTATTATTTGAAGTATGTACTCATACTTTCGATAACTTTGAAGTGTGTGTAGTTTGTAGTGTGCACTACACTTCAAAAGATGTGAAGTGTACACTTCGATGTAATGTAGTACTACATTGTAGTAGTGAGTACAGAGCGTAGAACTATCACTAGTACAATTTTATAAATAAAGAATTTCCGAGATGGTTTAGGGATGTGGTACGTTTGACTGGGAAAGGATAGTAAAGTATAGTATATTAATAGAATATTAAAAACATCAGGGACAGAGAGGAAGACCTGGCAGGATCAGTTAGACCAGGTGTTGGAGGACGGTCCTATTAGACAAACTTATCTTATCTTAACTTATTATAAACAATTAACAAGTTTACGTAAAAAGATGTGCATGAAATTAATGAGGCAAGACAGGACAAAAGACATGTGTTCTAGACTTAGAGAAAAGCGAAAAGGTACAGTAAAACCTCTTTAGTTCGAAGTAATTCAAAATTTTCAAAACACACCGGACCCAAAATGTGAAATTAATTCGTAGTTCGAAATAATATTACGACCTTTGCGCAATAAATCAATTAATTTTAATGACAGTCACGCAGGAAACAGTTGCGTTATCAATTTCAGTTTTTTGACGCGGCATCTCTTTGGGGCCTCCGTGTGCCATGGTACCTGATGACAAATCGTATGTCTGAACCCACTGATGTGTGAGAACTTCCTTCATATTCCTCGATTCGTATCATTACCGCTGGTTTTGCCGATAATTGTCAAACATATCGATTTTAGCAGCCACCGCACATTGGTCATTATCAAATAGACCAATATTAATAGCTGTTGCCCATTGGTATTGCTGTCAAATAGATTTATATTAACTGCCACCACACATCGGTAATTGTGAAATAGGTATACTAGAAGATCTCGCCTCGATCTGCGTGGATAGTTTGCGGTATTTTCTCGTACTTAGCGTTTTTGATAAATTTCCTTGGAATACATGAGAATATGTATTTTTTAAATATAATTAGTGCCTTTATTCACGATTTTTTACTAATTTCACAATGTTTTCGCGAATTTTGAATCCATTTGGGTGCAGCAAGTTGTTTAGCATTCGATTTTTATTTTTTTTGTCTATAATTTCGAATTAACGAGGTTTTACTGTAGTAAGTAAGTAGTAAAATTAAATAATTACCAATTCCTTTCTCTTCGATCTAACTCTTTTTCGCCTAAGTTTCATCAATTCTTTCTTGTGTTCCACGCGCATATTGTGTCTTATTTTCTGATTCTTGTCAATTCTGAGTGCTTCTACCGGGGCAGAACTGCTTTTTTGGACACAGTCATGTTTGCTGGGTAAACACATGAGGGCGAATGTTGATAATTTTCCTTTTCCACTGGTGAACAACTTCACAGGCACAATACAATTCATATTCCAATCAAATTCAGGATTTACTTTTTTACTCTTCAACATGTCCTGGAAACAAAAATAAATATAATATATACATTTTTTAAAGAAGCATTAGCAAAAAAAATAATAATAATAGTAATAGAATAAATGGAGGGTTCAGCGAGATATTGGAAATGCAACTTGAATGAGTAATCTTGATTTTTGAAAATTTTAATACATTAACGGCCATATTCTGAACTAAGCAATATTGCCATGTCTGTATCTTGACAGTTATGTATAACATTACAATGCTATCAATTTTGACAAGTTTGATATTAATGAATTCAATAATTCTGAATGCTCTGTAACGTAAAAAACATTTAAGTTATTTACAATAGGGAAATGTATGGATAATGTGTGGTAATGGTTTCATTCATAATTTTATTATAAAAACGCACATGATTGGTCGTGATGTATCAGCTCGCGCGTTTGGTGTAGTGGCGTAGTATTTGTATATCTGGATACCATACAATTGTCACTCGCATACTTGTGCTAGTGAAATAACGTGTTTTGGTGGGAATTGAAAATGTTGAATTTCAAAATCATTTTTATACTCTTAATATATACTATTTTTTTTTTCGTAGACATATTTTCTAGACCAAAGTAAAGATTATTCTATTAAAAAATAGTTAAATTTCCCTATTAAGAATAATGAGCTTTTTAATTGACAGAATTCATTAATTGAGCCCTTGCCCGGAATAACGTTGTATCCAACAATACTCTCATTCTGAGAAAAATTGAAAAAACGAAACCAGTTACAATTTATTACATTTTATATTTTAAACATAACAAATATATAATTCTTAAAAAATCTCAATATAAAATAGGGGGAAAAGTCAATTAAATTTGAATCTATTGTAAAAAAAACATGCTGAATCAGTGGAAAAACGTTGTATCTGAAATTTTCACAAACAACGTTATTCCGCAAAATGGATTTTTTTATTCTGCTTTACTTGACAATGCCTTTTAAAAGCAGCATGTGCTCATCTAACATGAATTCAAAAATGTCATCGAGGTCCTTGAGCTTAACAGTCTTATTGGCAGCAGATTGGAATACATTGAAGTTAGTTCCAGGCTCCCTAACTGCATGATTTTTTTTCCAAACGGTAGCCAATCTTGCCCTCCTTCCACAAATAGTTGGTAGAAAGCTATAGGAGGTCCATGATTCTAATTCTTTGTGGAAGGTTTGAGCTCTGATTGTGATGAGATCATTAGTAGGTAAAGAGCTTTTACGGAACGATAAGTCTCTCGTACATACTGTTACATATCTCCGTCTGTTTGCTGAATACGGCGTCGGACATTCAATTTCTTAATACACAAGACGAGATGATTACTTTTTTCATTGTAATTCAGTAACCTGAATACTGATTAAATATTTATCTTGATATTAAAATGGAGAAAACATCCCGGATTTAAACATTTTTGGCACAAACTCGACCCTGCGAAAAAGAATGAGGAATTAAATAAACTTTTTGTATCGGTGTTATATTAAGTTACGATATAAAGAGCACTATAAAGCCAGCATTATTATCAAAAAGCATTTCAAATATCAATATGGATAAATCAATTGAGTAAAATCGGTTAACGTTCGACAAAATAATATGAAATCACAATATCAATCAGAATTGCCAAATCGTATACAACGTTATTCCACAAACATGTTCTGGCGGGTCAATTGCAGGTTTGATAATATTTTTTCTGGATAAAAACTCCTTTCCTGCATCCTTCAACTTATTGGCTGTGATATCTTTCCAATTTAAAACATTAGATATTCGTTTTCTCCCTTTATTAATATGAATTAAACCACGCTCCACGATATTGACGCTCGGCGACGCCATTTTGAGAAACACTATACAACGTTATTCCACAAACCAATAACTTTAAAATGCAGTCAGAAGCCTAAATATTTTTTTCTTGACATATTATTTACCTTAATCGATGCATAATAACATACCTAACATAACTCCATCAATAACTCAAAATTGACATTTGTGTTGGATACAACGTTATTCCGGGCAAGGGCTCAATTTCAAACCTGATATCATTTAAAACGTCATAATTGGTGGCATTACAATGTTATACAGTAACTGTCAAGATACAGAAATAGTAGGGGCGTGCAGTGAGAACAAGAAGCATGACTTTTATTTAAAAATATATTTGGAAAAAAAAATTGAAATTAGATATTAATCTGGCAGAATATTATGAAATATTAAAATCTGAATAATATATTAATTATTGTGATAGGAATATTACGAGATATGTCTCTTAATTCGTTTCTTTACAAAAAAAAATTTTTTTTGGAAAGGTATAGCGAAAAACCAGATGTAAAAGACGAATGATCTATACTTTTTATGAAATATTACACTAATAAAAAAATATATGCTTAGGAAAACGTCATGCTCCTTGTTCTCACTGAACTCCCTGAGAAATAGCAATATTGCTTAGTTCAGAATACGGCCAAATGTATTTAATTCGATTCAAATAGTTTATATTTTGAGTATGAACCTTTTATTGATTTCTGTGATTTCTAAACTACCTTTTATTTAACTTCTTTGAACTTATAATTGTAATAGAAGTTCACTTAGCTCAATAAAAAATATGCATACCTGAAGTTTTTCCAAAAGAAGTGTTTCACGTAACACAAAAAAATTGTTACATTTTTGTTTATTTACATCGACTATCCAATCATTTACAAGAGACTGCCATCTGCACAAGAATGGACTGTTGATTGACAATTTTAAAAAGTTGACTCTTTTATTTGGAGGCAGTCGGAAGTACTTTCTTCGGAGTGCCTCTGAATATTTCAATTGGTCATCCTGACAGGCGGGTACGTCAGGTTGCTGGTCAGGGCGACCCGATTCGAAGGCGAGCTTGACTGATTCTCTCAATCCTCCGGCACGGGCGCCTCGCAAAATAAATGCCATCCAGAATGCCATTCCGTATCCTGCGGGGATTATTATATCCCATCCGCTATTGTAACCTGAAATGATAAGTAAAAAGATTAAAAATAATTGTGTGAAAGAAGTGGGATGTATTAATGCAGGGAAGAAAATGAGCGATTTGATTGTACGCAGATGATGCAGCGTTAGTTAATTAGTTAGAATAATATTTACAATCTAGTTAGTAGGATGTACGATATACACAACAGTGTACCTCGTGAAGAATCGAATACTGGTAAGTGATGAATGGTTGCAACAAGCAGATGAGTTTGTGTATTTGGAGAAAACATTTGATAGGAACAGGAAGGCTGAGAAATGTATTGAATGGCGGGTGACTACAGGGAATATAGTGAATGCAGTAATTTCTAATGCCGGCTCCGTAAAATGTCCACATATTCAAACCAACAAGATTATAAACATAATAGTTGCCCTCATATTAATCTCATATAAAACTTAAGTTAATAGTTAAATGTGTGACTGTTGTATTGACATTGGTTCTAATCTATTTGATGTTTTGTTGAAAAACCAAAAAGCGACGTAAGATAAGTTCCAGCATTGGTTCCGATGGTATTTTGTATATTCACATATTGGACAAACACTGTCAACACCAACGTTTGGGCCAATTTGTCAGGTAAGCCCAGTCCTGGTACTAAAACTAACGTATGGAATTGAAGAGCGGATCTGTCAGAGGAATGAATGTAGACTAAATAATAAATTCATTCATAATAGAGTAAAGAATGAACAGTTCAAAAGTTAATGTAAAGCTCATATTAGCATAGTGAATAGAATTAAAAAAGGGCCGTTTGGGTGTTTTGTCCATGACATGAATGAGGAAAAAGTGGTGTCGATAGCATAGAAATAGAGGATGCCCTGGTGGTGCAATTAGGCAAAAACCAGATGCAGGAAAATGGTTTGGCTAAATCCAAGATAATGGTCCCATTGCATATACAACGAAAATTAGTATTTCACTATATTATTGAATGTGCTAATAACAAAATGAAAGATAATTTACGTTTAAAAAGTAAGTATTAAATAAGATATTACACTTTAAAGTTTCGAAAAATGCACTGCATATTTTGAGATTTCATAGGCAATATATGAGGTTAGGTTAGGTTATTAGATTTGGTTAGGTTAGGTTAGGTTATTAGGTTTGGTTTGTTTAATTTAAATTAACCGGACGTTAAATTATATAGTGAAATACTTATTTTCATTGTATGAACAACGGGACCATATTCTTGGATTATTCCAATGGTTTTGTTAGAAGCCTCAACAATCGAAAAGCATGTTTGAATAAAGATGATTTGAAGAAAGAAAGACCATTTATCTGCCATGAAATGGCACTACGGTAATTAAGTTATTAAGTTAATAAGTCAAATAAGTACTCTCTAAAAACTTGTTAGTAATAATAGAAAAGGATATATAAAATTAATGAAAAAAAAAAGATTTATTATTACCGATTCTTTTAAACTGAGAATTTCGACTTCCTGGTCTTTGCACTAGAAGCACAGGAACATCCGGAATATTCTCAATCAAAGTGCTGTTAGATCCCGGCACAAAGGCAGATTTTTCCCGCAATTTGTTTATTTCCAAATTAGATATAATGTTATTTGAAATACTATTCCTGACATCTGCATACCATAATGCGCTGTAATTTATATCATCCGGCATCATGATGTAATCTGCAGTTTTCAAATCGTCATCTTCCACCGGCACAGCTTTCGTTCTTTTGGAAGGAAAGCTGATTCTCGGATCTTTAACATTCAAACCAACAATCAAATTGCATGGTAATTCTGCAGGTGAATTCAGGTTGCTGAATTTCTGCCAAAAGTCTGCCTGCGTTTTGTGAATATTCTTAAAATAAGTAAAATCAATGCAAGATTCATTCAACCAGTTTTGTGTACTTTTTAAGTTGTTTTTGCTTCTGTCAGATATGCACGCTTCGGCAGGGGACAGAGCCTTACTCAAAACAGCGTGCGAAAGAGGCCCAGTCAATGAAAACCTAACTATATTATCTTTTAATTCAAACAATCTTACAGATGTTTCATTTCTATATGTATTATTTATCTTGTCTATTGTTTGTCTTTTTTCTAATTTTTTATCAGTCGTTTTCATGTCTAATTTCTTTCCTCTTGGAGGCTTAGAACATGTTTCAGTCGCTGTAATATTTTCCAAAATTGAAGGCGTTTTTTCTATTTTTACTAAGTTAAAACATTTCACAAAAATATTAATAATATCTTTATAGAATGATGGATGTATAAACATCCAAATACATTTAACAGATTCTGAAATAGGCTTCCAAATAAAACTAATTTGACCGACACAATTAAAAGGATATTGATCAACGTCGAATACATAAGCACGTCCCTCTTTCTTTCCGTTTAGATAAGCCCTAGAAGTGAGTCCAAGTCCACACTTGGGATTCGATATTCTTTTAAAACCGGCCATAAGTTCTTCGACATTTCCATAAAGTTGAATACTACAATAGTAAGACTTGTCCTGCAGTAAGCAGTGTTTGGAGCCCGCCCTGTAGCAAGCACGAAAAGCTTTATCGCAAGGAGCTTCCGGAAGTTTATAACCCCATTTTCTTGTCATGTGAAAACGTTTAGCATGCCATATGTGTGTTTCTAACCAGACGTATTCTCTCTGCCTTCTATTATATTCTTGCAGTAGATTTTGGGGTCTTCGTCTATATTTGCGAGAAGGAGTTTTCTGTTTTGTCGGTACACCGCTTTTTTGTAGCTGGGCTTCGTGGGCTTGTCTAAGTTTTCTTGGCAGGCGTTTGGAATTGTGGCTCATGATTCTTCGCCGCATATGAACTGGTAAGGTCTGAAATATCAATTTGGAAGAGCAGGGATTCATTATGCATTCTGTCATTGCAGATATTTCCTTACTTCTCGCAGCGGCGAATTTTAATACGTGCACGTCGTGAGGCAGATCCTCTCGGCCTCCGAGTAACGAGTCGAATTGCATTACTTGCTTGGCTTCATCCATTTTTATAAATTCAAATAAACAATGAAAGAGTTATTGAATTAATATTATACATAAATCGTTACAAAAATAATCTAAACTATCAATCAACTGTCAAGTTCACGTGTTGTATTCTTATCAAATTCGTATTTACTTGTCTTTATCTATGGTTATGTGATAAAGTAAAATCTCTAATCTATGGAGTACAGTTGTATAGTCCGTCTAACTTATCTGAAGAATGGCCAAATTTGGAACTAACGACGCCATATTGGATTATCTACAGCTGACAGACCATTGACAGACTTTGTTTACAGAGGGGTTCACGACTGTTTCGATAGTTTTTTAAGAAAATTTTAGATTGTCACCATGCCAAAAACCATTAAAAGCGGTGTTCGGGAAATAATCTTGAAAATGCACACGTTTTTTGAAGAGGAACAACGTCTAAAAGCCCCAATTATACCGTTTGATTTTGTTCATAGACTTATTGCCGCCACTTCAGGTTAGTGCTGCCATGCAGTTAAAATGATTTTCCCATACTTTGTTTTTTATTTTACTATTATACAATTTCTTCAGGTATTTCTGAATCGGCAATTTACAAAATAGTTAAAGAAGGTAAAGTGGCCGTGGAAATGGGCATTAAAATATCTACACCCGGAAAAAAAAGAACAAGGATAAGTGGAAAAATTGAATTAGAAGCCGAAAGATGAGAACAGTTTTAGAACATATTTTATTCGATAATTTTTTTACATGGAATTTTTATTATTTATACTTTTTATTACATAATTCATTAACGAGTTCATTTGTATAAACATCTTTTTTCAAAAATAAACTTTTTTATTTATGCACATTAAAGACTGGTTGCATCAACTTACTTTATAGCAATAGTTCATTTAAAGCATAGATTTTTACGAGAGCGAGTTGTTTGATCGGTGGAAAATGCAAAATATCTCTGCTTTGAACGAAAGATTACTATAAACCAAGTTGATACAACGGCCCTAAACCGATTGATATCCTTAGGTGTTACTGAGTTAAACATGGTGGTCATGATCATTAGGTATGAGACACCGAATAAAACCGGCGCCACACTGCGCGGATCTTCCGCCGCGTCTCTTCTGTCGTGGAACATCGCTACATTTCTTTCCATACAATATGCGCTTATTAAACACACTACGCGGATGATCGGTCGATCTATTTGCTTTGCCGATTTGGCGCAACGGAAAAAACGCGGCGGAAGATCTGCGTAATGTGGCGCCGGCCTAAAAGAATTATTATTGTTTTTTTTTTTCCTGAAAATTGTATTTTTCTTTGATTTTGAAAAAACGCAATTTTTTGACGTTGTGTATATTACGAATGTATATTTTGATAAATTATTTGTACGTTAGTTTACATTTTTTGTTTTTTATCGTGTCGTATACTGCTTAATAACTTGTTTAAGAAAAAACGAATTTGCAAAAAATTCCCTACAAATGAGATAATTTTTAGACTATGGGCAGTACCACAACGATTGGGACGCCCTCCTTTATTCTCCAGATAAGTTGGACGGACTATACCTGTCGCAACATAGATGTCTCAAAATGGTAAATAAAATAGCGAAAGAGCGTTCATATTTTTCGGATCAATCACTCTCCATAATGGCGATTTTGAATGAAAGACTATATTCCTACGAAAAAACTATTCAAAAACTATATCATCACAACGTTCCAAGATCAAATAGATCGATGTATTTATTTATCAATAAGTTAAGTTTCAACGAGAAATGTCAAGACATCTGTATAATACGTAGACGTCAGACGTTATACTATATAATATATAATAAATATTCATCACGTCAAAATTGACGACGTGTACAATATAGTATAATAGGTAGGGGTCAATACATGATTTTTATTATATCGCAAACCAACGAGAAAATACTCGAAAAATAATTAGTACATACTAAGTTATATTACTCGAAAAATACCTCTTTCGAATTGACAGAGATATTTTGCGATAGGGATTGAATTTGCTTTGTACCTATACTAATTTAGGCTCTCATCGCCACTAAATTTATTAAGGACGTTTCTTCATTTAGTCTCATAGAGTATTTATTTTATTTCAATCTTTCCATTTTTAAATGAATGACTGGGCACCCAAGATTTCAGTAATGAAATCGACGTTTTTGCCGGCATTTCAATGATATAATATAAGTACATATGTTATAAGAAAATGTAATCAGATTTATTATTTTATTGGTGCTAACAAAAGTACGTGTTTCAGAAACATAATAAAACGAATACCTACCTATCTGTTTTTTAAAAGAAGTCATTTAAAAATAAGTACCTACTTTTAATAGGTCTAAGTACTATTCATTTTACATTCATTTGAATTTATTGAACTACTAGCTGTTCGTACCCGGCGTTGAACGGGTTAAGGATTAAGTTGGAAATAAATTTGTGGGGGGAAACAAAGGTTTGATTCGAACGTTATAGATTTGCATCGAAAATATATCAGGGGGAGGAGAAAAGGTAAAAGGGGAGGGAGGAAATATAGCCTATGTTATCTGCTGAGTCCTAAAAAATAAGTTTCCAAATTTTGATTCCGATCGGTCGAACGGTATAGATTTGTATTGAAAATATATCAGAAGGAGGGGAATGGGTAAAGTAGGAGAGGGAAAACGTAGCCTATTTTATCCGCGAGTCTTTAAGAATAAGTTTCCAAATTTTGAGTCCGATCGGTCAAATGGTACAGATTTGCACAGAAAATATGTCAGGGGGAGGGGAAGGGGTGTGAGAATAAGGGGGAAATATCGTCAATGTTACCCGCTGAGTCCCAAGGAATAAGCTTCCAAATTTTGAGTCCGATCGGTCAAACGGTACAGATTTGCAGGAGAAATATATCAGGAAGAGGGGAAGGGGTATGAGAATAGTGGGGAAATGTCGCCTATGTTATCCGCTGAGTCCCAAAGAATAAGTTTCCAAATTTTGAGTCCGATCGTCAAACGGCACAGATTTGCATCGAAAATATGTTAGGGGGAGGAGAAAGGGTATGAGAATAGGGGAGAAATATCGCCTATGTTACCGCTGAGTCCTAAAGAATAAGTTTTCAAATTTAGAGTCCGATCGGTCAAACGGTACAGATTTGCATCGAAAATATGTCAGGGGAGGGGAAGGGGTATGAGAATAGGGGGAAATGTTGCCTATGTTACCCGCCGGATCCCAAAGCATAAGTATGCAAAATTTGAATCGAATCGGACAAACGGTGTGGATTTGTATAGAGAACAGACAGACAGACAGACAGACATTGAGTTTTATAGGTATAGATTATATTTCTTACATTAAAAACTCGGTTTTACGGAAATAATTTCACTGAGAATGGCAATACTTGATGTTAATTTATGATGATTTATATATTACACTCTGCTTTTCTCATAAGATAATTTATCATTTGATCATGTTTTGAATTAATAACATTGGGAATTATAAACATGACAGAGAATCTGTCTGCTGTTTGCTTTTTTGTTTTGTTTTTGCAGTTTTGCTTTGTCCAAAGTCGGCCAACACAGTTAGTCATATTAAAGACTTATTGTGAATTTAAATCGATCAGCGAAGAAGAAAAACTCAACTAAAAAAATGGACCACAATTGTGAGAAAGGAGTCCCTTGTACAAATTATATAGGATGTGACAGTCATTCCACCATATTTCTTAGATAAAATCCCGCCCGAATTATTAAAGCGAATGAATTTGTAACATTTGATATAAATTACTTTCAAGTTAGTCCAAAGTTTTTCAGAAGATACGTCAGAAATGTCTTTTGAAGTCGTTTCTGTGGGCGAAAGGAACAACCGAATAGGTAAGTAAAAAAAATGCAGGTTTTCAGGAGAGTCAAAACAAAATGTTGAACTTTCGTTTGTTTATGAAATATCTCTTCTCACTTTTATCTATTTTTTGCACCAGTAGTTTTGTTTTTTGCACAATAACGTTAAACGTTGACTAATGTTATTGTTTCTTATCAAATTTTTCAAATAATTAATCATGCCATTTATCCTTTCGCAAAAAATTAAAAAAAGTAACCCATAAAAACCAAGTTTTTACTATACTCCCTTTCTTTGTAAAATATAACAATAATTAAAGACGAATTAAAACATATAACATAACACTAACCTTACAGAAATTTAATATATTTCTAAAATGTCAGATGTTTTGAGATGTCAAGATTTTGATAGATTCAATTATCATCAATATCGTACCTTATGAATTTCCAGCGTCAAATGATTTAGTCAGAATCAGATTTGAGTAATGTGGAATTTTTCAAAACTAAGCAGAAATCTAAAAGAAATAAATTATTATTTGATTTTTTCCCAAAAAACCCAATTTTGCTGTCATCTGTAAACCAATTGTTTTGTAAATTTTCGAAATTCCTACCTATTATACCGACGGAGTAATTCAAATTTAGAAAATATTCCGCGACGTTATCGGGCCGCCGTTGCTAATCAAACTTTTCTAATGATTCCAATTTGAAAAAACCAATAAAATTTCTAAAAATCCGAAATTATACTATAATTATTAATTTTTTTAACGAAAATTTGATAGATCTTCTTGATCGTCGCCACGAGTCTGCTTGCCAAGTTTTAGCTCGATTGGATCACGGGAAAAGGGTCAAAATTTGATCCAAAGTTTTTGTTGACGGCAAGCATGCAGACGCCAAGCAGAGCAGGGAGTAAAAATAGTCGCATTTTATTTTATTTTCTGATTCATATGTCTAATTTTCCCTTGTTATTAGGACATTATCGTGAGAACATTTTCAACTTACAATTAAGCTCATAATTAGTGATGCAACGAATACGAATATTCGCATTCGCCGAATATTAGATATTTACCGAATATTCGTATTCGCCGAATATCATGACGATTATTAAAAACAATCTATTTACATATAACGGAACGCAACGTAAATTACGGTTTGGCCGTGTACCGTGTATTCGAACACACCTACGCACTCCATTTTCGGAGATTCCCCTAACGTTCTCAAGTTGTCAATTGTTACTTGTTTCCCAGCATAACATGAGTTCTTTCATCTAGTTTCGTTGGGTTATTAATAAGGTTAGGTGCTCATTTCATATAGTTTTTGTTTTGTAATACGTATTGTTCGTTCTATTTTATTTCCGTTGTGTGTAAAAAAAAAGTGTTAACTCTTATAAAATAATTTCAAATTAAATCTAATAGCATGACCTCTCGTAAGCGTGAAAAAGAGATATTTATACTATTTATTTTCGACCGCTGGGAATGTACAAACGGATAAAAGAAATGTTGTGCATTTTGAACAAAAATTTGCAGGTGGTAAATTTTAATTATTAAATCTCTTAGTAAAAAAATAGTGGTATATTATTTATAACCTTGTTGAATTATTCGTATTCGCTGAATAATAGGCTTGATATTCGTATTCGTATTCGTGTAAGTAGTATTCGTTGCATCACTACTTATAATTTAGCTGCCACTACTTATTAAATATAAATACTAAAGTATTGTGGGAAAGCTCTGTTACACCTGTATATTATTTATGTACTGGCTATAACCCGTCAAAAATGACAGACTTTTTATGTTTGAATTTCAGATTCTATTAATTGTTTATATTTGTATATTAGTGGTATACACATCAGAAAACACCATTCTCTTCCAAGAAACTATTTTTACATTAATTTTTTTTAGAAATTTAAGATATATAATATATAATATATTTAATAGAAGATTTATTTAATGACTCTTAATTTTCTTAAATTCCACATTAATTGCTTCAGTCCTTCACAAAATGTAAATTGAAATTTAACCCCAAATCGTGGTACGATCCGTTGGAAGTATAAATCCGTTAGGAAGTAAACAGCGCTATCTAGTAGCGTTAGTGACGGTCACTGTAACACAGAGAAAAGAAGCAAAAATAAATTTACAATAAATCTGAACCCTTCTTTTATACCTCATTATTTAGTTGCATTGTTAGAAGTTATGCATTTTTTTGGCTCTTGATTTTTGTACCTTATTATTTTATACATTATCATTATTTGGTAGCGTCAGTGACGGACATCGGATAAAAAAAACCTTAAGGCCGGCGCCAAACTACGCGGATATTCCGTCGCGTCTCTTCGGTCGCGGAACGCCGCTACATTTTGGTCATTTTTGCTTTGCGGTGATGGTCTAGTTCAGTGGTGGCGAACCTGTGACCCGCGGGTCATACACTGACCCACGAAGGCTTTTTAAATGACCCATGTGTTGATTTTTATTAACTTATTTTTATATACAGGGTTATTTGTAAATCATTAATAACCTCGCAGGACTATATTCCTGCCTTGATTATGAGTCGACAATGTTCAAGCTATTATGACCTAATATCAATAATTAAGGAGATATGCGACATCAAAGTTTGCATTTTTTTTCGATATTTCTGACTTATTTTTTGTAAAACGTTGGACTATCATTACAGTAACTTATATCGAATATGAAAAATTCATTCCCTTTAATACAAGTCAAATAAAAAAATTTAAACCTTCGAATTCCAATTGGAAGACATCCCAATTGGAATTTTTCAGGGTTTTTATAATTTTATTTAACTTGTATTGAAACGAATGAATTTTTTGTAATCGATATGAGTTACTGTAATGATAGTTCAACATTTTACAAAAAATAAGTGAGAAATATTGAAAAAAAAAATGCAAACTTTGATGTCGCATATCTCCATAACTATTGATATTAGGTCATAATAGCTTGAACATTTTCGACTCATAATCAAGGCAGGAATATAGTCCTGCGAGGTTATTAATGTTTTACAAATAACCCTGTATATATATTTTTTAAAATACAACGTTGTTTACTTCGCACTATAAGACTTTAATTAAAACGTTTTCGGTGCTTACTGCACCATCTTCAGTAATAAACTAACTAAATTAAGACTAATGACTACGTGGGAGTGGATTGGTGGGGAGGGGTAGGTTTGCGGGGCGGGGCCAATATGGACAAGAGGGGGGATGTAATATGGGTGTTTGAATGTTGAGTGTATTACTATTATTAAAATTAATTTCTAAATTTTTGTCTAACTTCCTTCCTTTTCTGCATATACGGAGTACCTCCATGTTGTCAAGAGTGAATCGATGACCTTCTGATCTTGCATGGTCAGCCATCTCCGAGTTTATGCTGAAGTCCTTTATTCCCTTTAGGTGTTCGTTTATTCGTGTGTGTATTTTTCTCCCAGTTTGCCCAATACAAGATGATTCGCAGTTCTCACAATTAATTTTGTACACTCCACTATTCTCTAGTGCTGAACTCAAGGCCAATAGGGCGAAGGAGCTTAGGAAGGCCAATATTAAGATGGAGTGACAACGTTCTCAAAGATATCTCTGCCTTAGAGCATCGAAACTGGAGAGAGCTGGCACTAGACCGAGATGAGTGGAGGAAAATTATTGAGGAGGCCCAAGACCCACCAAGGGTTGTAGTGCCAAGAATGATGATGACGATGACTATTCTCTAGTGGATATATTTTAGTCTTATTATTCATTATATATTTTCTGATGCTATTGTCGGTGTAAAAGGCTGGTTTGAATTGTCTTTGCATAAATTGAGTAGGTCTGTGGTTAGTTTTCCTGTATATAGAATTCTTTTCCATGGTTTTTCTGTGTTTGTGTCTTGTTTTGGTTTGTAATAAACATAACAACGTTGTATTTAAAAAAAAGTATGTATTACAATGAACTTCCACAAAGTTTGTCACGATAATTTCGAAACGTAACTTATTTTTTATGTCTGAAGTATAATGATATGTAAAATATATATGAAATAGAGAACAGGTAATCAAGAATATTAAAAAATAATGTGCATATATACCTAACGTGATATCTAATGATTTTAAAAGTAAAAACTTTCCTCCCCTCCCCATTTCCAACCCACGAGCTAGTACTAAAAAAAATAAAGAATAAAATTTGACCCAGTTCTCAAAAAGGTTCCCCATCACTAGTCTAGTTCCTAAACCGATATATTAGTGGAGTAGGTACCATCATTTACCATCGATAATTTTTTCATGTGTTTTCGTAGGGGAGAACAGGGTAATGGAAGTCTATTATGGGAAATTTGTGATAAAAACCACATTTGTTAACTTTCTTATAATTTTTAATTAAGAACTCCTACATTGATTATCCAACTAAATTTTAATCACATTTATAATCAATCACAGTCATGTATGAAGGTACAATAACGATTTTACAAAAAAAGTCAGTCGCTCCCATTACCCGACACATGCGGGTAATGAGAGCCCATTTAACGCTTATATGGGAAATTGGAGCCATAATATTTACCCTTTCCCGAAAATTTAACTAAAAATAATTTAAATCAAATCTTAGTTATTAAAACGTAGAACTATTTGTAACACATGAAATTATTAAAGAAAAACAAAGGACCCAAATTTTTACGGATCCAAACAAAAAGCACAAATATAAGTATCTGGACTATCACTGCCAGAACATTCTTTATGGGCCTAGTTTCCGCAACTTCTGCATCGGTACCACATCTCCCCACTTTTTCCCGTGGATAAACAAATTGTACATAAATCTTCTTCTTCTGAATATTCTGACTCATCGTCGCAAATTGCATTTAGCCATGCTAGGCTACCATTACCCGTTGACCACCATTTTGAAAAGTAATAATATAAATATGTAATTCTACTTTCAATCACAATTTAACCAATTGGACTTGTTAGTAAATGAATCTAGGGATGTAATAAGCATAAACATAATAAAATAAGAATAAAATTTCATGCTTACCTTGGCGCTCGCAATCAGCAGTTTTATATAAGCGTGGATTGAAAAACACACAACCATCCCCCGTGACTTAACGCATGGCACTACCGACTCGTGTTCGTCAGGTGAAGTTTTTCGATAGTTGACAGAAGCGGCCGAGTGTTTACGATCACAAAGACGTGCCTACTTTTCGTTCAATCATCATCGCTCTTATTACCCGTCATCTCTCATTACCCTGTTCTCCCCTAATACGTGTGAGACATTATGTTTTTTATTTGATAAATTAATAATATTTATTTATTAATATCGATTTAACGGGGCGGATTTAATGAGTTGGCCGCTACGGTGTGGTTACGCGGATGACAGATACTATTAAAAACTAGGCTGTGTAATTTTTAGTAACTTTTAGTCATATTTTATCAATTTGTGTATTAACCTTAACATGTAGATATACGTCGTCGTGGACTTTTTTATAGAACTTTTTGAGTTCTACAACTTCCCTACAGAAAGTATTTCAATATCTCCTACCGTTAAGGCAGCGTTTGTAAAAAACGCATCGCTCGACCATTTTTTCGTCGACTTTAGTTGTAAAATAGGTCACCACGAAAAGCACTTTTATTTTAATATACGGGTGTACCAGAGCTAGAAAATTTGCCGATAGATTCCTGACTGTGTAATAAATCTAAAATGTTCAAGCAACCGTGACCAATCAATAGTTATGGAGATACGTAATATCAAATTTGCATTTTTTTTTCAATATTTCTGACTTATTTATGGCAAAAAGTTGAACTATCGTTACAGTAACTTACATTGATTTTGATTTGATTTATTACAAGTCGAACAAAAGTAACTTATATTGATTTTGATTTGATTTAATACAAGTCAAATAAAATGATAAAAACATTGCGAAAATTGAAAAAAGTTTTTTTTACAAGGTTTTTATCATTTTATTTAAGTTGTATTGAAGCAAACGAATTTTTCACAATCGATATATATACGTATACGATAAGATATAAGTTACTGTGATCATTGTTCAACTTTTTGCCAAAGATAAGTCAGAAATATTGAAAAAAATATTAGGTCGTGGTTGATTGAACATTTTAAACTCATAACATAGGCAGGAATATACCGGCCATATTTCTGCAGCTAGCTCTGTATAGCCTCATTCTAAATATTTGTGAAAGAATTTTCGAAATCAGATGAGTAGGTTCGAAGATTACTTCCTACATCGAAACATACAAACTTTACCTCTATGTATAGATAAAAAAGTAACCCATAAAAACCAAGTTTTTATTATACTCCCTTTCTTTGTAAAGTATAACAACAATTAAAGACGAATTAAAACATATAACATAACACTAAACTTACAGTAATTTAATATATTTCTAAAATGACAGATGTTTTGAGCTTTGACAAGACACTTCATGCTTTGAAGATTAAATTCTAAAAACATTTGTCAGTCAATTTAGATTTTCAACATTCGTAGTGAAGTACCTATTATGTATACCGACGGAGTAATTCAAATTTAGAAAATATTCCGCGACGTTATCGGGCCGCCGTTGCTAATCAAAGTTTTCTAATGATTCCAATCTGAAAAAACCAATAAAATTTCTAAAAATCCGAAATTATACTATAATTATTAATTTTTTTTACGAAAATTTGATAGATCATCTTGATCGTCGCCACGTGTCTACTTGCCAATTTTCAGCTCGATTGGATCACGGGAAAAGGGTCAAAAATCGATCCAAATCTTTTTTTGACGGCAGGCCGGCAAGCAAGCAAGCAGACGCCACGAGTTAATATAAAGGGAGTAAAAATGGTAAAACGATTACCTAAATGCAACGAATAAGTTATGTTTGGTTGATATCAATATGTTTTCAGAGTTTGCATCGCATTACGCCAATTATTGTTGATGTAGGTATGTAAGTAGTATCGGTTATCAGTAGGGTTGTCACCCGTAGGTACTTTATTATAAAGTATTGTACGTTATTTCGGGTAATTGTACTCTATACTTTATGAGAACAATAAAGTACGCGAAAATACTTTATTTCGCGTGATTTGATTTCTCTGGGATTCATTTTACTTATAACATACAAACAAAGTTGATCGTAGAAATTTTTGCGTAAAACGGAACGAGAGAGTTACCGGGGTCGATGACGTTATCGATTGTTGCCGAATAGGTTCGATAATTGACGATATACCCCGTGGCGGTCGCCACATAAACGCTCGTTTTTTAATGCAACCTAACCTCAAATGTCAACATAGTCAAAGTCATTGAAAAAATTTCTTGTTTGTTTTGTCTTTGGCGGATTGAGTGCAGTTAAAATACGATTAATTGGTTTTAAAGAGTTTTTTCTGTGATGAATAGCAAATGGCGAGACGAAAGAAACAAAACGTCTCTGAATCTGATAAAAATGAATGACTTATTTACTTTAACTTAAATAAAACGGACTGCAACATGCTGTGCAGTTGTTAAGTAATGATAACTATTTGTTAAAAGTTGCTAAAAGTAATGAAAAATATGTTTTTAAGCAAAATAAGAGTAGCTTATTGGTCTTGTGGTTAGGACACTGGCCTCGTGATCCAAAGGTTGCGGGTTCGAACCTCACTCCAGACTAGCAAGTTAGTCCTATTTTCATAGCACAAGCGTTTAGCTTAGTTTGAAAATAGTAAGAATATTGATGTGACACGTATTCCGTGTTCGCATCTCTATTTTAAAAAAAAAAAAATAATAAAGTAAAATAAATCGTATTTTATTTTGACACTGTGTAATTTTTTCTACCTTTAATAACCAATGTACTTTATTTGCACAAAAAAAGGTGGCAACCCTAGTTATCAGTGTATTTGTTCGTAAATACATACACTAGAAAGTGTAATACAATACGTACTTACTCGAAAACAAGATTGCGTTGTACTCACACATATTTATAATACTTACATGTAGTTATCCATCGAGTATTGCCGTATGTCATTGTTCTTGAACTTTGTAGATTGTGACTGAAACTCTGTGCGCTAACATATCTTAATATTTTGATTCAATATAGTCAAGTTACATCATATCAGTGATCAGATAAAACCGTATTCAGTTTTGGTGTGTCGCTGAGTGCTATTAAACGTGGGAGCTATTGAACGTCGAGGACTCTGTTACCGGTAAAAATGGCTACAATTATAAGGAAAATCATAACTTCGCCAAACTGCTACAAACCGGTTGGACCGTACAGGTTAGTGGGAATATATGTATATACAGTTATAATTTTGAGTGATATTTTACGTTTGGCTAAATCCAAGAATACGGTCTCGTTGTTCGTACAGTGAAAATGAGTATTTCTCGAATGTCCAGATTACAAAGTGAAAGCTAATTGACGCTTATAAATATAATAAGTATTAAATAAGATACTGCGCTTTAAAGTTTCGAAAAATGCACCATGTATTTTGACTTTTTGTAGGCAATATCTGAGGAAAAATAGACAATATACAAGCTTTACATCATTGACGGTATCATTGGTTTACACGACAAATTTATATTTATAGACGAAAGAAATATGATGAATATTGAGCATAGGTAGGTACTTTTTGTATTTTAGATTATTAGGTTTGGTTAGGTTAGGTTAGGTTAGGTTAGGTTAGGTTATTAGGTTTTGTTTGGTTAGGTTAGGTTATTAAGTTTTTTTAGGTTAAGTTATTAGGTTTGGTTTGATTACGTTAGTTTATTAGGTTTGTTGATGTTAGGTTATTAAGTTTGGTTAGGTTAAGTTATTAGGTTTGGTTTGATTACGTTAGTTTATAAGGTTAGATGAGGTTAGGTTATTAGGTTTGGTATGTTTAATTTAGATTACGACTCTATTTTTTTTCTTTGTGGTTTGCGCTTTTTCTTTTATGTATACGTATATCTTCTTCTACGGTTCTTACAGTAATGACTGACATTCAAAATGTATGGAACAATTTTCGAAATTTGTGTAATAACTTATTTAATTTAATACTTATTATTTAAGAATTCATTTATATGGTGAAATACTCATTTTCATTGTACGAATAACGGGACCATATTCTTGGATTATGCCTTACTTTTTGTAAAACGTCCGACAGGTTATTTCACGCTTTTTGTGACATGGACAGTGGCAGGGCGATTTATAAAGATCTTTGGGGGACCGTGTAGATAAAAAAAAACACCAAATATAAAGAGAGGTTATAATGTAACATTATTGTAACGTAGGTACGTGTAATGTTTAATTTATTCCATTTGGGTCAAGGCTATTGGGAATTTTGGAAATTTGGATTTTTAAGATTAAGATATTTTTTATTTTATTTATCTTAATAATTTAGTTCCACACATAATGTTGTGTGGGCTAATACACGATTTCACTTGGACATGTTGCATTCCATCTAATCATTTAAAAGTTTTTATAATAAAATTTTTGCACTCCAGTTTAAACCTCCTTATATTCTCCGTGTTTTGAATTTCCTTTGGCAGGCTATCGAAGATTTTTATACCTTTATACATCATACAATTTTGTGAGGTGTTTTTCTTTTTCTTTGGTAGTCTTATGTTGTCGCTTCCTCTTGTATTGTAGGAATGAAAATCCTTATTCATCTTCATCCTGTCATCAAAGTATTTGGGTACTAATCCATGTTTAATTTTAAATATTTGGACCATTACATTATTATATTATTCTTTGATTTGTGATCATGTTAATTTTCTCATCTGATGATGGTCCTTTCAATGAAATTCGGAACATCTGTCAGAGGGGTGGGATACTCACGATAGAGTAGCACCGAAAACTCCACAAAGAAGATTATTAATAACTAGCTGTGCCCGCGCGGCTTCGCACGCGTAGATTTTTAGAACCTCGTTTGGATCGTCATAGAACTT
This sequence comes from Agrypnia vestita, assembly GCA_016648135.1. Taxonomy (NCBI): domain Eukaryota; kingdom Metazoa; phylum Arthropoda; class Insecta; order Trichoptera; family Phryganeidae; genus Agrypnia; species Agrypnia vestita. The sequence goes on from JADDOH010024847.1 coordinate 32,020, forward strand.
CGCGAACCTTCTAGAACATTCTCCTTCCAGAACTTTCAAGAAATTTATCGAATGTACAGGAACCTTCTAGACACACCAACACATTCCGCTACTCAGTTTAGAACCTTATAGAATTTTCGGGAATTTTCTAGAACCTTCTCCTTCCAGAGCTTTTTAGAGCAGGTTTTTCCGGAACCTTCTGATCGATTTTTAACCCTTTTCCCGTCGTCAAATCGAGCTGAAACTTTGCAGGCAGACTCGTATAAAAATGATCTAACAAATTTTCGTTAAAAAGTTTAATAATTATATTATAATTTTGGATTTTTCGTAATTTTAACGATTTATATATTGTTGAATTTTCGAACCCGACGCATGGAGTAGGCGCGAAACCTGTTTTAATGAGAAAGGGAGTACAATAAAAACTTATTTTTTATGGGTTAGTTTTTTAGCTGTGAATTTGAACGAAATTACGGACGTTACACGAAGTTACTGGTACAGACGGACAGATGGACGGACCGACTAGGAAATTATTATGTTTAATTGACAATTAAAATAAATATTCTAATTTTAATTTTTTTGGCTTACCACTACAAGGATAAGAATACTAAAATGTTTTTAAATAATACCTAAAGATAAAAATGTTTAAGGTTGTGTGTCTATTCTTTATTAATACTAAACCGTCAACTTATAAGACAAAATCCAAAAGTATACCTAAATGTATAAAATGGTAGGAATAGAAAAATTTAATCCTTATATATACCTACATGGTGGAACACAGCTAGTCCACAATACTTTACAAGTAAATTTTTTCAAAATTATGAGTCGAAAATGTCCAAGCAATAATGTCCTGTAATTAATATGGTGATAAACGATTTCATAGTTAGCATTTTTAAAATATATTTATGATTCATTTTGTGCAAAACGTCGGACTTTTTTACGACTTGAACGTTCTTTAAATCGTTCAAGTAACTTATATCAAATATTAAAATTTTATTCACTTTGATACAAGTCACACTACATTAGCTAAACATTGCAACAGAAGTTTGCTTCGGATTCTGCATTTTATTTGAGTTGTATTAAAGCGAATGATTTTTTTTATAAAAACATAGGTTTGACGTCACATTGACGCCATGACACCTATTTTTTGGCATTTTCGCACGAAATTAAAAATTGGTAGATGAAAATGCAATTATCTGCGTAAAAACTTAGTTTATTACCGAAATAATGTTATTTTCGATAATAGTGGACTTGTATTAGAGATGGGTCGTTCATGAAATGTTTTACTGTTCACGAACTGTTTTACTGTTCTTTTAGAACTGTTCACTTTACTGAACGAACGAACGGTACAGTTCACTTAATTGAACTAGTCTTTCACTAGTTCAGTAGACGAAAAATAATCCATTCACTAAATTTTGCTAAAATTTTTGGAAATTGGATCTCCCGGATCATCATCATCATCACTCTTGGCACTACAACCCTTGGTGGGTCTTGGTCTCCTCAATAATCTATATCCACTCATCTCGGACTAGTACCAGCTCTCTCCAGTTCCGAAGCTCTAAGGCAGAGATATATGTCTTTGAGGACGTTGTCACTCCATCTTAATTTTGGCCTTCCTAAGCTCCTTCGCCCTATTGGCCTTGAGTTCAGCGGGGACTTTGATGCTTGATGCTCGGACATTCTTTCCACATGGCCCAGCCACCGAAGTCTTCCCAGCTTTATAAATCTTGTGAAGTTTGGCTCCTTAAATAGAGTATAGAGCTCATTGTTGTCCACCAAAGTCCATTTTCTAGAACCGGTCCGAAGATACGCCTTAAAATTTTCCTTTCAAAAACGTCCATTGCTTGCTCATTCCTCTTAGTTAGTACCCACGTCTCAGCTGTGTACGTGAGCACTGGCCTATTAAGCGTTTTGTACACTAATATCTTGGTGTTTCTGGACAGCAGTCTGGATTTTATCTGCTTTTGTAGGCGGAAAAAGCAGCGATTTGCGCTCACTATACGCTTCTGGATCTCCTCTGTAGTATTATTGTTGCTTGTTATCAGGGATCCTAGGTATGTAAATCTTGGTACCGTTTCAAAAGTTTGACTTCCACATGAGAGAGTTGGGATTCGTTGGGTGCATCCTACGGCCATGTATTTGGTCTTCTGCTGGTTTACTATGAGACACGAGACTCATGTTTTGGCAGAACTTTCAAGATTTATGAAGGCATTACGTAAAGCATCGGGAGTTTTCGCAATTATGTCGATATAATCAGCGTAAGCTAAAAGTTGCACAGAGTTGTCAAATATCGTTGCTCTTATCTCAATTCCTGAGTCACGAATAACTTTTTCTAAGGCTATGTTGAATAAGAGGCAGGCCAATCCATCTCCTTGTCTCACCCCGTGGAGTGCTTCTCGGGAGGCTTGAAGGGCTCGGACAGGTCACTGCCAACCCTGACTCTACACGTTATTGTTAGTTTCACCAGATTGATCAGCTTACGCGGTATTCCAAACTCACTCATTGCATTGTACCTACAATGCATTCCTATTTATGCTATCATACGCGGCCTTAAATTCTACAAAGAGATGATGAGTTTCGACACTGTATTCCAACGTTTTTTCTAAGATCTGTCTCAAAGAGAAAATTTGATCAATGCATGATTTGCCTGGCCTGAAGCCGCATTGGTAGTTGCCAATGATTTCCTCAAACATTGGAAGCAATCTTTTGTATCTCCCAGGTAGCGACTGTTTTATCGAATTAGTATCTTTTTGGATATATTTTCGTCTGTGATCTTTTTTTTTGTCACCAAACTTTAATTGATGTTGTTCTTCAATATATCGATCTATTTTTCCCGGTGACTGTAAGGTTTTTATACCTTTCGTGTATGCCTTCTTAGGCGTGGTATACTGGATGGGGGCTTGTAATAAACGAACTCCGCGTCCTCAGACAATGCGTTTATTAATCAGTCCAACGATAGCAACACCTGTTCTATACGAGGCCCCGAAATCGTCTGACTGAGCTCCGCGCCGACGGCCTCTCCCAATGCGCGTCCCCACTAACCTCCCGTGCTGCGTGCGCATCTCATACCGCGCGTCGACGCCGCATACAAAGCCAATCTTACAGCGACCTTATTTTTTTGGTCTTTAGAAAACATACATCGAAAAGAATACATCTACTGCTTGAACAGTTCAGTTTATAAAAATTGAACTAGATAAAAACAAAAATTCAAAGAACTACTCAACGATTTAAACTAAAAAGTTCATTTGACTGAACGATCTGGTGAACGAACAGTTCAGTGAACTGAACGAACTTTCTCATCTCTAACGCAATTATAGAATATACAGGGTTATTTGTAAAACATTAATAACCTCGCAGGAATATATTCCTGCCTTGATTATGAGTCGAAAATATTCAAGCTATCATGACCTAATATCAATAGTTACGGAGATATGCGACATCAAAGTTTGCATTTTTTTTTCAATATTTCTGACTTATTTTTTGTTAAACGTTGGACTAACATTACAGCAACTAATATCAATTACGAAAAATTCATTTGTTTCTATACAAGTTAAATAAAATGATTAAAACCCTGAAAAAATTCCAATTGGAATGTTTTCCAATTGGAATTCGAAGGTTTTTATTTTTTTATTTGACTTTTATCAAAGGGAATGAATTTTTCACACTCGATATAAGTTACTGTAATGATAGTCCAACGTTTTACAAAAAACAACTCGGAAATATTGAAAAAAAATTGCAAACTTTGATGTCGCATATCTCCTTAACCATTGACATCAGGTCATAATAGCTTGAACATTTTCGACTCGCAATCAAGGCAGGAGTGCAGTCCTGCGAGGTTATTAATGTTTTACAAATAATCCTGTATATTCTATAATTGCGTTAGAGATGAGAAAGTTCGTTCAGTTCATTGAACTGTTCGTTCACCAGATCGTTCAGTCAACTGATACACATATGATAGCCTGAACATTTTCGACTCATAATCAAGGCAGGAAGGAGTACAGTCCTGCGAGGTTATTGATGTTTTCCAAATAACCCTGTACAGAAGGTTATTCGAAAATCTGTCATCACGCCTTCTGTATCTGATTTGACCGCGCGACTAATGACTGATTATCCTTGCAGCCAGGCCGTGCAGGCCGACCGCACCCTGTACGTGTCCGGAGTCCTGGGGATCGACAGGGAGACGTCCGCGCTGGTGCCGGGGGGCGCGGGGCCCGAGGCGCGCCAGGCCCTCGCCAACCTGGGCCACGTGCTGGACGCAGCCGGCAGCCGGTACGAGAGCGTGGTCAAGACCACCATCATGCTCAACGACATCGCGGACTTCCCGACCGTCAACGCGGTGTACCAGGAATGTGAGTTGTCGAGGTCGTCTTCCGTTTTGTTGGAGCGGCTGACATTTCGGCCACGCGCGGCTTCGGGTGGCAACTGAAGCTTAATAACTAACTAACTAACTAACTAACTAACCATCACGCCATTTTAGCGCGCTTTGTTCTAGAGCCTCCAAATATTCGTGATTCCAACTATTCGAATATCGAATAGTTAATGATAATATATTCGAATATTCGAACACATACGTAAATTTTTTAAGAAAGGAATAATTAAATTCCGATGATAAATACATTCTATACTTTTTTAAAAAGTCACGATAATTGTAGTAGGTATGTTATAAAAAAACAACAAAAATATATATTGAGAAGTAATGTTGAATTTAGAAATATAAATCGAAAAAAACACAAAAAAAAAATATCTCGATAACTGATAAAATTTTAGATACGTTTATATTACTTCATATCTCACACCCCACGTGCAAGTTTAAAAAAAAGATTATTTTGTATATAACTTCTTGTTTGTCGGCTCAAATATTTATGAAAGCTTAATACAAAATAATAATAAAAAGCCGACCCCATCGTTGACAAAACAAAGTGTGTTAACCGTAAGTGCTTATTGTAATAAAACCATAAAGCATAAGACTTAAAAAAATGGCAAATGCAAAAGATGTCGGTGTATACATCTTTGATGTCCGTCTTCTATATAGCCGAAAATGCTTGCATATGACTTCCAGGGTTCGTAAACCTTTGTTTGGTTTAAAAAATATTAAAAATCTTATAATATAAATATGAGCGAATACTTTACGAATACTTTTTAAAGTATTCGAATAACGAATACGAATATATTCGAGGTTCGAATATTCGAATATTCGGTTTGGAGGCTCTAGTAGTATCGGATCGTGACAGGTTTTTTGCTGCCTTAGACACTCGCCTCATATATTTTCTTAACCATGCTTTCCTCATTCGTGCGTTCCACATGACCAAACATTCACTTTCAATTTGTTAATTTCCCACTTTATCGATCAAAGATTTTCTACATATACATACGCCTTAGCAACCACATTTCCACTGCATTCATTATTTCATTCCTTTTTACTTCAATTTTTACTCCAGGTTTCAGTACCCTACATCAGAGTTGTCAACCGAACTCTATAATGTATCGCTAGTCATGCTTCCATTGTCAGATTATCACTGGCCATAATTGCATTCTGTATATCAAGATAAATTATAATGTGATTAGCTAAGCGTGTTAATAGGCATGATGACAGATTTTGAAATAACATTCTATATTGTAGATACACGTCTACTATTACCGAAAATAACATTATTTCAATAATAAACTAAGTTTTCACGCAAATATTTGCATTTTTAGCTACATATTTTTAATTTCGCGCAAAAACGCCCGCAGCTGTCATTTCGTCCACGTGATGTCAAGCCTCGGTAAACGTTGCGTTGTGTCTATGGCAACGGTTCAAATACACGATTATGGTTTCACTGTCTGCTATAATACAGTAAATTACTAGTGTAGCAGGCAGGGCGTCAAATCAATTTAGTGTTTACTTGCTGCCAAGACACTCAGCAACAATGAAAAAAGCTTAATTTAATTTTGTAAACACTGTAAACATTTGTAACATTGAACATTGAATAAACATTTATTATTATTATTTATTTATTTATGGGTACTGAGTCGTGACGTCATTCGCTCTGACCGGTGTTTCAGTTAAGATGGCGGATTGCGCAATATTATACTTTTATTTTATTGAAAATCTTATAGAATCTAGAATCCTTTCAAAATATTTTCTTCACGAAAATCACTTATTCTTTAATTATTGAATACTGTCGTCATGCCTACTGCCACAAAACTGTGATTTCATTATAAATTAATATTACTTAAGCCATGTATTCACTAGGGGACAAATTGTCCCTCAATAGCATGCGCGGCATAGAGTCTACGTGACGTTGCAACGTCGTGTACTGTTCCGCGACCTCGCGCACAACATAGCGCGGCATTTCTACGTGCCGTGGCAACGTTGCCATGCGCACGGTACCCGAGTGTACTCACTGCAACATTCCGCGGAGCGTCAGTACCACGTGGTATGTTTACAAGTGAATACGCATGCGCCGTATCTGTCAAGATGACAATGCGGGGAAACGAAATCGTTCTCGAACTCATCGAGCTGTATCGATCGAAGATCGCATAGAATGTCCGTCCTTCTTTCTCTTTGTAGTTAATAATTTCGCATTCTCCTCTTTTTTCTCCTCTTACTTTTCGATAAACTCATTAACATAACGCGGCTATCATCATAACCTCATAGGGCGATATATTTCCGTGACGTCTGGAAAACAATAATTATTTGCAAAAGGGACCTTGTTTTTAATAATATTCAATTTACTACAGTAAAACCTCGTTAATTTGAAATTGCGACCCAAAAAAACATTTCGAATTGCGCGGAACCCCGTTTTCGCCAAATGTGATACCGCAGCTGTCATCCATAACCTCATCGGATGACATTTCCGCGACAAGATATGCGAGTCCCGGTGTGTGCACGTCAATTGACCGCGTCATTGTCCCCGAAACATGAGCGTAGATGTTGATGCGACATGTCGAGCGGAATGTTTCGCGATTTGTCCCCTAGTGAATACATGGCTTTAACATTAATTATTGAGGAGGCCTAGACCCAACAAGGGTTGTAGTGATAGATGATTTAACATTTATTTATTTGCTTTCAGTTTTCAAGACGAATTATCCCGCTCGATCGACATACCAAGTAGGAAAACTTCCACTGGGAGCATCGGTGGAGATCGAGGTCATTGCCCTCGTTGGAGACGTGAAGACTGTCTCTTCCTGACCATCACCAGCACAGGGCGCACCATCAAACGATAAATCTCACCTGTAAATGTAAATATTCCGAGAAAAGTACCTACCGTTGAATTAAAAATTATCTTTGTGAAATAAATAAGTTATAATAAAGACACTTGTTTTATTTTGCTTAGTTTATGAATATCTTTGACGGTTAGCTTTCCACTAGGGAATGCAATCCCGATCCCGCGAGATCTCGAGGCATTTTACGAGATCAATCCCGAACCGAAAAATCGGACGAGATTATCGGGATTGATCAGCATTTTTTATGTTTTGTATGTTTAATTGTATATGGTCTATAGTAGGGATGGGTCGTCCACGTCCGTCCATCGACGAGACGATCAACTAGTTGAATCCGTCGAGCAGCGTCGCGTCGAACCGTAGACAGTTGACCATCGTCCCGATGTTTAGATAGAACGTCCGCGACGTCCGCGTAACGAAGTTGATGCGTCAACTAGTTGACGAATTCGACTAGTTGATCGTCTCGTCGATGGACGGACGTGGACGACCCATTCCTAGTCTATAGAGCTTTTAGTAAGTACTTAAAAATTGTGTTCATGTCACATTCAAATAATGAAAATAGCTTTGAATAATATTTGCTGTATTTTAACAACCTAACATAGTAATAAAAACTACTACTAGTTAGTAGTTTTTACTCTACTACATTGACTGATTGATGTTTGGAAAAACGCCCACAAAAACTTTAATGCAATGATTAATAATGAACATTTTATTAAAATTGTTGATATAAAAATGTAAGGCATTGTCGTTAATTGCTATTCAGCTCTATAAATAAAAAAAACACAAAAGTATTCGGGATCCCGATCCGTAGGGATCCCGCGGGATTGGAAATTCTAATCTCGAGCGATCCCGAAAGGGCAATCCCGACTCGGGATTGCATTCCCTACTTTCCACCCTGATTAGAGTGAAAATGCTAAACATGGCAGTATTTTTTTTAACAAACAGACCGTTAACAGGTTATTAATGATCCTAATAGATAGTCCTAGAGTGACATTAAAGTACAAGTATGAATATTTTGTGAACATGTGAACACATAATATAATTAAATAAAAATAATTTTTTTACGGTTAATTAATAACTAATAATGATGAAATATATTGAGAACAATATTCAGACTAACGAAAATCACTAAATTTAGAATCGGAACTACCCTTTTGGTGCCTGAGGCAGTAGTTGTCGGAGAAGAACGATTGATGAAAGGTATAATCATAAGAGGTGAGTGTGTATTCCAAATATTAGGTTGACACATAATTATCCGCCGTCTTTAAAATATTATAATGTATGTAACATGACTAAAAATGAAAATAAATTCAAAATAAAGGGACATCTGTTTTAGATTATGAGAATGAAAAAGCTTTGGACTGCAAGTGGCGGTAGTAAAAATACAACTCACATGTGTAAGCATATATATGTGTAACTTACACAAATATACCTACAACTTTCAACAGACAGATGTGGTGGGTGGAAATGTAAGCCAGACGTACGATCTTCGTACGTGTAATGAGAATTTAAAAAATAAATATAACGTTGTGGTGTGTTTCAATATCATATTGAGTTTTAATGAGACAAGCAACATGTTTTTTATATTTGGAATTCTTCTTAAGGTATCGATACACACGCTTATTTTTGGGCACGCTCTAACAACTGTACACATTTGCTCGTTATTAGCATACTCAATTTAAGCATGCTCATGAATGAGTATGCCCAAAGCTAACAATCAAACACACACCCGCAAATCAAATGAGCATGTTCATTACTAGCAATGTGCATACACACGTGCTACTAAGTAGCAATGGCTCAAGAAGCTCAATACTGCGTATGCTCACGTGCCGCTAATGAGCACGTGTATCAGTATCTTTACATTGGTAAAATTTATCAACTGGCTCATCGATGCTTAAAGCCATGTATTCACTAGGGGACAAATCGCGAAACATTCCGCTCGGCATGTCGCATCAACATCTACGCTCATGTTTCGGGGACAATGACGCGGTCATTCGACGTGTACACACCGGGACTCGCATATCTTGTCGCGGAAATGTCACCCGATGAGGTTATAATGACAGTTGCGGTATCTCATTTGGCGAAAACGGGGTTCCGCGCAATTCGAAATGTTTTTTTGGGTCGCAATTTCAAATTAACGAGGTTTTACTGTAGTAACTTGAATATTGTTAAAAACAAGGTCCTTTTTGCAAATAATTATTGTTTTCCACACGTCGCGGAAATATCGCCCTATGAGGTTATGATGACAGCCGCGTATCTGTTTATGTTAATGAGTTTATCGAAACGTAAGAGGAGAAAAAAGAGGAGAATGCGAAATTATTTACTGCAAAGAGAAAGAAGGACGGACATTCTATGCGATCTTCGATCGATACAGCTCGGTGAGTTCAAGAACAATTTCGTTTCCCCACATTGTCATCTTGACAGATACAGCGCATGCGTATTCACTTGTAAACATACCACGTGGTACTGACGCTCCGCGTAATGTTGCAGTGAGCTCGCTCGGGTACCGTGCGCATGGCAACGTTGCCACGGCACGTAGAAATGCCGCGCTATGTTGTGCGCGACGTCGCGGAACAGTGTACGACGTTGCAACGTCACGTAGACTCTATGCCGCGCGTGCTGTTGAGGGACAATTTGTCCCTTAGTGAATACATGGCTATAGTCAAGAATCTTCGACCTTTACTAAAATATATTACCAATTTATTAATAGCTATTCTGGTCGTCCGTTTTCTTAATAGTAATTTATTTAGCAGCACACCCTTGCGATATAATTGCAAGGGCGTGAACGCGTTATTTTTAAATTGCTTTAGTCGAACGCCGTGTTGTGTGAGAGGTATAACATGAGCCACTTCTGTGAGAGAAATTGGGTAAGTTGCGTGGTGTTTGCTGGTCGGAATTAGCATAAGCCGTGTTTGGTGCCGGCTGGCAACAGCGGAGGTGTACCGCCACACGAATAAATTACTCCGAGAATGCGCGGCACGTAAGGGGTTCAAACGCTTTCTACTCCCTTTCTTTTAACTCGTGGCGTCTGCTTGCTTGTTTCCTTGACGAAAAAACTTTGGATCGATTTTTAACCTCTTTCCCGTGATCCAATCGAGCTGAAACTTTGCAAGCAGAGTCGTGGCGACGGCTAAAAAGATCTATCAAATTTTCGTTAAAAAATAATAATAATTACAGTATAATTTTGGATTTTTAGAAATTTTAATGGTTTTTTAAAATTGGAAACAATATAAATGTTTGATTACTACCATCAGCGGCCTAACGACGACGCCACGGAATATTTAAAATTTGAATTATTCCGTCGGTATAATAGGTACATAACTACGAATTTCGAAAATTTATAACAATTGGTTCACAGATGACAGCAAAATTGAGTATTTTGGGAAGAAATCAAATAGTCAATTATTTCTTTTAGATTTCTGCTTAGTTTTGAAGAATTCTACATTACTCAAATCTGATTCTGACTAAATCATTTGACGCTGGAAATTCATAAAGTACGATATTGATGATAATTGAATCTATCAAAATCTTGACATCTCAAAACATCTGACATTTTAGAAATATATTAAATTACTGTAAGTTTAGTGTTATGTTATATGTTTTAATTCGTCTTTAATTGTTATTATATTTTACAAAGAAAGGTAGTATAATAAAAACTTGGTTTTTATGGATTACTTTTTTACTTCCTTTCTTTTAACTCGTGGCGTCTGCTTGCTTGTTTTCTTGACGAAAAACTTTGGATCGATTTTTAACCCTTTTCCCGTAATCCAATCGAGCTGAAACTTTGCAAGCAGATTCGTGGCGACAATCAAAAAGATCTATCAAATTTTTGTTAAAATATAATAATAATTATAGTATAATTTTAGATTTTTAGAAATTTTAATGTTTTGTTCAAATTGGAATCATTACAAAAGTTTGATTATTATTGATACTACCAACGGCGCCGGCGGCCCGATAACGTCACGGAATATTTAAAATTTGAATTACTCCGTCGGTAGGTATAATAGGTACTTCACTACGAATTTCGAAAATTTATGACAATTGGTTCACAGATGACAACAGCACACTTTGGTTTTTTGGGAAGAAATCAAAGAATAAAGAGATATTTTTAGAGATTTTTGACATAGATATTTGTCTAGACATGTTTCATTTTCAGTCAATCAATTATTTAATTACATGATGGTAAACTTAATTTACAAAGAAAGGGAGTAAAATAAAAACTTGGTTTTTGTGGGTTAGTTTTTTATAACCTCCAAAGCATACCTCAAGGAGTGAGCACTTCTTTCGCCGCAATTAAACTGACCAACTAACCATCACGCCGTTTTCCGGCAGGGATAGGCGGAGAGGGCAGAACGCCATATTCTCGTATCTTGGCACACCACTTTTGCTTCGGCTACATTCGTACGTCTTCTCATACAAGTTCTACGGTTGTTGAGGCTTTTAACAGGGCCATTCTCAAGTACTTTTTTTCCCATATTTATTTATTTTTTATACTTATTACATGTCAAACTGCACAGCAGTTTTACGGCATGATTGCCTTCAATATTTGACAATAATTTTTATTTTATACTGAAGATTATAATGTAGGTCATTACTATGAAAATAGCCTAGGTACATGCAGACAGTGAAAATTTCATTAAAATTTCATTGCGTTAGGTCAAAATCTTCAAGTATATTTAAAACACATAACGCAAACTTTCTCACTTGGACCGAAAATTTTTTCTTACGAATACCGCAAATTTTCTTTCTAGGACCGCAAAAAATGTTGAATTTTTTTAACGCATTGCCAGCACTTAGCCTAGACGCTTGAAGACAGTGAAAATGACTTTTAAATTTCATCGCGTTTTGTCACAATCTTCAAGTATGTGAGAAACACATAACGCAAATTTTCTCACTAGGACCGCAAAACATGTTGAATTTTTTAATCGCATTGCCAGAAAATAGCCTAGGTACATGCAGACAGTGAAAATTACATTAAAATTTTATTGCGTTAGGTCAAAATCTTCAAGTATGTGAGAAACACATAACGAGTATTGCCTGATTTTTACAAGTGATAGGTACATGATAATTATAAATTGATGTAAGACATAGCTTTAATATATATTATTTTACTACTTTTTTGTACTTTTTTGAAGCCAGTGGAGTTTTTTTGTCTTGCATCATCTCGAAGAATTTTTTATCTAATTTATTAAAGATTCTTGGCACAATATATTCTCTCTTTCTTTCACCATACACGTTGTTAGTGATTGGTATTCTCATTGTTCATCCTGTCGATCTGGCTGTATAGTTATGGTGCGTATCAGTGTGAAAAATTAATATTATTTATAATTTCTTCTAGAATTATATATACTTGTAATATCTGATCGTGCCTTGTCTTTCGCGGACGCCCTGTATTCCTGTTGCCTTCAACACTCGCCTCATATACTTTCCTAACCATCCTTTCCTCGCTCATACGTTCCACATGACCAAACCATCTCAGCATGCCTTCTTCATTCTATCTATCACAACATTTGAAGATCTCTTTTGAGGGCGTTCTGATTGGAAGTTTTAAAACGGTTTTTATAATGCTCTTTTGCGATATATTTAAATGGTTGATATAGTTTGTTGTGGCAGATCCCCATGCTAAGATTCCATACTCAATCCGAGAATGACATAAGGCAAAGTAAACTTTTTTAATATCTTCCTTAGATGGTAATATAAGATATACAGGGTTATTTGTAAAACATTAATAATCTCGCAGGTCTATATTCCTGCCTTGATTATGAGTCGAAAATGTTCAAGCTATTATGATCTAATATCAATAGTTATGGAGATATGCGACATCAAAGTTTGCATTTTTTTTTCAATATTTCTGACTTATTTTTTGTAAAACGTTGGACTATCATTACAGTAACTCATATCGATTACGAAAAATTCATTCGTTTCGATACAAGTTAAATAAAATGATAAAAACCCTGAAAAAATTCCAATTGGAATATTTTCCAATTGGAATTCGAAGGTTTTTATTTTTTTATTTTACTTATATTAAAGGGAATAAATTTTTCATATTCGGTATATGTTACTGTAATGATAGCCCAACGTTTTACAAAAAATAAGTCAGAAATATTGAAAAAAAAATACAAACTTTGATGTCGTATATCTCCTTAACTGTCGATATTAGGCCATGATAGCTTGAACATTTTCGACTCATAATCGAAGCAGGAATATAGTCCTGCGAGGTTATTAATGTTTTACAAATAACCCTGTATAAGTTTTATGAGCTTTTTAATGGTTCCATTAATGTGAGAGTTCCATCCAAGATTTTCGTCTATTTCTACTCCCGCGTATTCGATCACACGTCCAAAAGGGTGCTTGACCTCTGGAGATAAATTTAAAATCAGAAACGCCGAGCGGCCCCCCGCCAACCCGGCACGCCACCGCTGGTCAGGTGGGCAGCGGCCCGCCCCCAGCTCTATAAGGGAATGCATAATTAATTCCGCCCGAGGCTTTGTTCTCCTCCTACCGAGAGCGGCTATAGACGCACCACTATAACGTGGCATGCGAAGGAGGGCGTCACTGTCGCGTAACAGAAGTCGCCAGGGTGTAAATTTATTACACAATGCATAATGTACCGAATGCCCGGTGACCGGCGTCAGAGCCTTCAATAGAAATTTGGTCGGGTAACAGCGCGCTCCGCGGCGGCCGCTCTATCTGTCAAACGGTCCATTATTTGCTTTTTCAGCTTCGCAAAACTTTAATGCTTCATTGGCAATTGTTCTTGCACCATCCCGGACTGTTTTGGACATAATAATTCAGTGTATATTGGTAATCAAGATGACACATTGAAGGTGACCCACCACATACCTTGGACTGTTTTATGAGCCGAAGCGTCCATATCAGCCCAACACATTCGCCGCCTGGTTGGCATTATTTTATGCTAAAGCGTCCTCTCCGCCCGGCCTTGCGTCCCAGCATTACAAGAAGCAAGACCAGGCGAGTCGGTCGCGCAAAACCTTCAATGTCCCATGCTAAAAGTCTTTATTTTTAAAAGAGGTTTTACAAAATTACAATAAAAGAACATCTATAATCTAAAAAATACAACATAAGAACACCCGAGGAGACATCGCACGGGACAAAAATAAATCAACACCCCTCCTTGGAGGGAAAGGGACAAAACAAAAATAAAAACATGTAGCACTTGTGCCAGAAAAGGTAAAACCACCGGTATGACACCGATCAGGAGAGACAACGTAAAATTGACAAAATATGATACAAAACAGAAAGATAACATGGTTGTGCAAATAAAATGAAAAATAACGATAGAAAACACAATGAAATTAACAAGAATGTAAAGAGAAAATAGAAGTAATAAACAGAAAAAGTGAAATTGCAAGATTATTAAAAGAAAACAAAGAAAGACCAATGTAGGGCAGCATGGTCAAGGGTACATCAGGACCACTGAGCAGGACCCCTCAGGATTTCCCAACGGGTCACCCAAATTCCCACGAACACTTTATGAATGAATGAATGAATCAAGATGACACAGCTCGCTCTCAAAGACGAGAATGAACTGAATGACAGGGCGAGGGGTTACCGCCGGGTGCGGGCGGGGCTAGTTCTAAAGTCGCCGCACGCCAATTTATGTTGGGCACGCAATACACGTCGGTCGTAGCTCGTAGCTGCCTTCACACGTATTCTTTCCACAGCCGTAAAACTCTTCGGAACTCAACTCTTTAATTAAATACCTAATTATTTTTATAACAAACGAATAACGATGTAATACCGGATTTACCGACATTACATTTTGTAATCATTACAAAATTGTGCAGCAGAAGCTGGCAGAAGTGGAATGAAGGTAGATTGAATGCAGTGGAGATTAGATCCCTCAGACGTTTGTGTGGCAAATCCATGTATGATAGAGTAAAGAATGAAGATATTAGGAATGAATGTAAAGCTGTGTAATGTGAATGTAGCATATTACATAGAATAAAAACAGGTTCGCTCAGGTGGTTTGGGCACGTTGAGCGAAAGAATGAGGAAAGAATGGTAAGAAAAATATATAATGCAAGTGTTGACGGCGCCAGAAAGAGAAGGCGACCATGGGAGGCGTGGCATGACCAGATTAACCAGATACTGGAAGATGGTCCTGTTAGAAGCCTGAACAACCGTCGAGCTTGCATGCGAAGATGTATGAATGTAGATGAAACGAAAGTTGTATGTCAGGACAGAAGATTATAGCGATCTAACCTCTCTGCCTACCCCCACGGGGAAACGGCGTGATGGTAAGTTAATTACAAAATTGTGTGTTGTTTAAACCTCAATATGATTATTTATTAACATGCTCTAATATTACCTAACAAACAATATTCAACTTATTTAACTGTTAATGGTTACGGATATTTTATACGAACCGTATGTCTTTCCGAGAAACAATTCTCGACGTTTCGTTGAAGTCGTATTCAACGCCATCAGGAGAATGACCTGCACCCGCGGAGGTATAGGGCGGACTGATTAATGTTTCCGGGGGCGTAAATTATATGCACTTTGTTGTGGAGTGCTCACTTCTTCTACGACAGAGGTCGCCAGTGTGCAATATGTACTAATACGTCGGCGGACTTTTCTGCGACGTCTCTCAAAGGTTCAATTATTAAAGTCGTGAGAACAGGGCGCCAAATAATTGACAGTTTGTAACTGTCGTCTCTATTAAAATCGGGATGTTTGTATATTTCAATGGACTCCCTCACTAATTTGGGTATATGGCGGGATTCTGTTGATAAAATTTTTGCCTTATCAAATCTGATGAAGTGACAGAGATTCCATTTGGATGCATGTTCACAGATTGCCGATATATTGGAGCAACTAAAGATAGCCTTTAGTTGCTCCAATATGTTTCTATTGTACGTGTATATATTCAAGATATCCATAACTATTTACAGTTATATATGTCTAATGACCGTAATAATAGCCTCAACTCTTTAATATTAAACTTGCACTTAAATAAATACAAAATGATTTTGTGGTGACATTATTAATATAATTGACAAGTTTACTTTGTTTGCGTTTACACCACACATTTTTTGAAAATACCCGCATATTTCGGGGCAAATCGTCCTGATGATGCGGTTATAATAAATAAAGGTGCATTGAGATTTGTTCAAGTGCGAGAAACGTTCATTTGCGGGAATTCAAATATAACGAGACGCTGGAGATTGGTTGGCAGATGAAGGGAAAACAGACACGAATATTGAGGTATGAATGTAGACAACAAATAAGACGAAAATCCTACCTTTTAGATGCTGGATGTTGGGATAAGGAACGGAAATGCCTATTCGATATTCCTGGTCCAACTGCCACAACTCCTTAGTATGCCGAATTGATCACTGAACGACACGTCTACGGTTTATTTAAAATATAACTGTTTGTTATGCGGGTTTAAGACGATATTTCTTTTTTAATAAATGCGGTACTTTATACGTAGATACAAATGAGGCGGGATTACAAGAAGCTTCTTTTTTCACCAAAAACAATTGAACAGAAATTGGCGTGGCGTTTGGAATAATTTGAATTATAGTATGCGGTTGAGTTAAAAGTAGGTACGACAAATGTCGCTAGGCATATTAAATGAAGGTAGGCGGAGTGGGATTAATTAGATATAAAAAGGATTATGAGGACAGGGTTGGTAGGCCTCCATCTTACTGAAGTCCAATTCAGCCACAACCACCGCCACAACACTAGATAACACATGACTCCGACACGGTATTGCCGCGTAACACATAAACATAGAAACACCAAGCTTTCGACACGGTATTGCTAGCCAATACTTAACACAGCACTGACAACGTTCTCACCCTGCTTTCGACACGGTATTGCAAGCCAATACTTAACCACAACACTCACAATAACACATCAGTCCTGATGGACCCTGCAGCGGGATTCGAAACGTCGGCCAGAAAGGTCGCAAAAACACGGCATAATACCCCAGAAGATTCTGAGTTGCCGTGAAAACCTAAGGACATTCAAATTCAGAACATTATAAATTAAAAATCCTCGACGATTGCATTAATTTTTTTGCTCCCTTTCTCGTAGCGTCTGCTTGTCTGCCGAATTTTTCGGATTGATTTTTAACCCTTTTACCGTGATCCAATCGAGCTGAAACTTTTCAGGCAGACTCGTGGGGACGATAAAAATGATACATCAAATTTTCGTTTAAAAAAATTAATTACAGTATAATATTGTATTTTTCGAAATTTTAGCGGTTTTTTCAAATTGGAAACCGTACAAATGAGAAAGGAGCCCGATGTGTGGAGAAGGCGCGAAACCTGTTTCAACTAGTCTGAGTCTGTCGAGTCATGGGTCCGATCAGACGGTTTCGCCGACGCCGTGCCCCCCTATACCAATTATTACGTTTTCAATATTCTATGAGTTTTAAGGATAATTATATACGATAATAGATTTTCCACATGAACTTAAAGCAAGAGGAATATGTTGATAGAATATCAAATCGGAAACAATACAAATGAGAGAGGGAGTATTAAAAAAACTTGGTTTTTACTCCCTTTAAATTAACTCTTGGCGTCTGCTTGTCTTCTTGTCTGACGAAAAAATTTTGGATCCATTTTAAACCCCTTTCCCGTAATCCAATCGAGCTGAAACTTTGCAAGCAGACTCGTGGCGACGATCAAAAACATCTGTCAAATTTCCGTTAAAATTTGAGAAATCCAAAAATTAATACATTATTGGATTTCTCAAATTTTGAAAGGTTTTTTTATACAACTTATTAAGTTGTATGAAAATATTTCAACGCGTCTCGTAGACGCGAAACCTGATTACAGTATAATTTTGGATTATTGGAAATTTTTTATTACTCCCTTTCGTAGCGTCGCCCGACCGAAGCCCAACGCGTAGATTAAGCTAAAAAAAAATGTTTCAACTAGTAAATGAGAAAGGGAGTATAATAAAAACGTGGTTTTAATGGGTTACTTTTTTATCGGTTAGTTTATTATATTGCTGCTTTTGCTTTTGTATCCCACTAATAATGTATTGTTTCATTTTATTTTAAATATATGTGTACCTACGTAGTTTCATATTTGGTTGAATATTTTATTAGAATCAGTGATTTTTTATCAAAATACAAGATTTTTTGGCTTTTAATTCAATCATATAAATTTCTAGAGAATCTCGGGTATGAATCTAATTCCATTTGCACTTTTCAGAACGTAATCCCTATGCAAATTGGGACCTTGGTGTACCTGTATTCATATTACTCACCTGTTGTGTGTGGTAACTTGGAACAGTAATTTAACTAGCACTTAATACAATAATTTCTATAAAACGTCAGCAGAAATAGTAAATATAGAATTAATATTACGTGCCGTAAATCGCTAAAGGAATGCGGGTTAAGTCTAACAATGCATTTTCATGTCCGATCTAGCCTAGTATAGGTCTTTTAATATAAGGTTGCAATTGAGTTAGTGTGTGTTTCGTTGTGTTAAGAGAGGGTCTTAACATGAACGTGAATAAAACAAAGTTCATGGTGTTTAGTAGGCAAGATCACACGGGAGCACGCCTCACATTGAATGGGGCTGGTATAGAGAGAGTGACAAAGTTTAAATACCTTGGAAGTATCCTAGCGGAAGACCTCGACCCAGAAACCGAAGTCAAATGCAGAATTGAAGCATCGCGAGCTGCTTTTAACAAAATGAGACAGATATTCTGCGATGACAATCTTAACCTGAAACTTCGACAGCGACTGGTCAAATGTTATATATGGTCAGTCCTGCTGTACGGAGTGGAATCGTGGACCCTCAAAGTGAGTAGCATGAACCGGCTGGAGGCGTTCGAAATGTGGATACATCGGAGAATGCTCCGGATACCCTGGACGGATATGGTCAGCAACACAAGAGTTCTTCAAAGAGCTAGAGTGAATAGAGAGTTGCTGACAAATATCAAAATCCGAAAGGTATCGTATTTGGGTCATGTGCTCAGAGGAGAAAAATACGAATTGCTCCACCTGATTCTTATGGGCAAGAAGAGGGTCGTAGAGGTGTTGGAAGGAGACAAATTTCCTGGCTCCGCAATATACGCGACTGGACGGGCATAAGAAGTGTTGGAGAGCTGTTTCGTGCTGCCCAGGACAGGGACGCTTTCTCTCGGGTGATAGTCAACGTTGGGGGGACCTGACATGACACCAAAAGAAGAGAAGAGAGGCGTTAAGGGGAAATACTTACTAGGCATTTTGAAAAAATCGATTATTAAATTTTTGCATTTTCTTAAAGCTTGAGGTCTTAAAATGTCTGGTGAAAATTTCAAAAAAATAACAAAGTTATAGCTGGTAATAGCGGCATCACTTCGTTGACTACGCGCCGTGCTACACGCAGGTAGCTGCCAATCGGGCTCTTTCACAATAGAAACGTTAGTCCTGTTTCTATTATGTTTGTGAAGAGTGCTTGATGATGTGGGAATTATAAGCAAGGTGGAGGACTTACGAGTACATTATGGACCTGGATTCGATAATTTTATGTGACGCGATTTTTTCATTGCTCAATATTCAAAAGCGTTTCACTCGAAACCATGTTTTGAAAATCGGTGATCGAAATATCTCGGCAACCACTGAATCGATCAACTTGAAATTTCTAGTGGTTATTCTATACATAATTATCTAGTCTTTGTCGTAGGATTTTTTTAAGTGACTTGGTTTTTTTATCAGCATAATAAACCCGATTTTATTCATAAAAACGCTATTTTAATATTATTAATGTTTAAAGCAATAGCTTTGTGGTTAGACATTATAACAGATTGTTAGTTAATATTGTAAAAAACACTACCAGATTTTAGGTCTACCGGTTTCGAGACGTACCCGTCTCTTCGTCAGGACCAACACTACACCACTACATTCACAACACTACACACCCCAACCATATTATTGTTACACTTCCACCAATAATTGATCCCTGATGGTTCATTAGGCTAATCAGTGCATGTTTGTCCCTGACAAGACTAACACGCATGTGATCAATTATTGGTGGAAGTGTAACAGTACTATGGTTGAGGTGTGTAGTGTTGTGAATGTAATGGTGTAGTGTTGGTCCTGACGAAGAGACGGGTACGTCTCGAAACCGGTAGACCTAAAATCTGGTAGTGGTTTTTACAATGTTAACTAACAATCTGTTACGCTATTTTAAATTCAAACGCCCGTCATTATGTCAAAAATCTATACTTTCAAAAACCCCTACGTCAAAGACTAAATTTTATTGTGTCAGTTTTGATAATCTTTTTGTTTTTTTAATCTGATTATTATCTATAGATGAAATGGGAGTGGTCGCCAAGAATTTTCCGCCAATGTTGAATATTTTTTTATAAAAAATAATTGACATATTCGTAAGTGTATGTACTTTCATGTAGAAACGATACTAATGCCATAATTCATATGGGTTTTCCTAAAAAAATTCACAAAAATCGCCTTTTTTCACGCTTCGTAGGTAGGTATTCCCTCTTAACACAACGAAACATGCGCGTATTACGCACTGTACCCACACTAACTCAATGGCAAGCTTGTATGAAAATACCTGTACTGTTGGGCACACTTTAGTGGACATTTGTAACGCTGCCCTAATGAGGATAAACATTGTCAGAACAAGAAACTCGCTGGAGCTATTGGGGCCAAGGAATGTTAAGTCACGTATTCACTAGGGGACAAAGTGTCCCTCAACATCACGTCGCGCGCAACGTTGCCATGCGCACGGTACCCGAGCGAGCGCACGGGGACATCGTACCGCGCGTCAGTACCACGTGGTATGTTGACAAGCCGGGATGCATGCTCTACAGTTACATATGCTATATGAAGTGATATAAAACAGCGTTCTGTAATATTCTGTGTTGCTTGGCTATGGAAGACACGATTATTTGTAATAAATTTTCAAAATCAGTTGTTGTCATTCGAATGAAATTGACAAATGATCCGTCAGACATTTATTTTATTTTATTTTTATTTATTAGAGACACTAACAGGATAATAGGTACATGATACTCTGATAACAAACGTTATAGTGAAGACTATGCCCATTATCCCAATTACAAGTGTTTAATGAATGATTGATTTAATGGATGTGTAGGTTCATGTCATCGTTTAGAAAATGGATGTTGTGTATGAGTGAGTTTTTGAACGAAGATAAGGTATCTGCAAGAATATCAGCATCAATGTTAGGGTCGGCACAATACAAATTATATGTGCGACACAACCTTGTGATGGGAGAAAAGTAACCAACATTATTAGTGTGCTGGCTTATTCTAAAGAACTCCGGGTTTCTTATACGGGGTTTAACATGCAAATTTATATCAGATAAAGAGAGAGAATCAATAGCTCCGCTGAGAATAACGCACGTAACTTTTTATTTTATAATTTTAGTTTTTCATTCATTGGCCGGTTAAAATATTCGTTTTCAAACTAAAAGTTTATTTTCATTTCAAGTATTTTTGTTAGTAAATTACCTTTGTTTAAATGCCTTTGTTAGTAAATTAGTAAGCCTCCGCTGTAAGCTGGTTGTGATTTGGTTAGGCGACGGATACGTTAGAAATTGTGTCAACTGCCTTCATTTTTCAACAGGTAACCTTTTCTTTGAGGTTGCGTAATTAATGAAGGGGGTCACCATTGTTTGCGCACCACTCCTCGGCTCCACCAAACACTTAAAGGGCAGGGGAGGAAAATCATTTTATCAAAATTGTCAATTGCCGCTTTTTTGTGCGATAAGACACAACCTAAATTTACGTCACAATTAAAAAAAAAAGGAACCCGTAAAAACCAAGTTTTTATTATACTCCCTTTCTTTGTAAAATATAACAACAATTAAAGACGAATTAAAGCATATAACATGACACTGAACTTACAGTAATTTAACATATTTCTAAAATGTCAGATGTTTTGAGCTTTGATAAGACACTTCATGCTTTGAAGATTAAATTCTAAAAATATTTGTCAGTCAATTTAGATTTTTGACATTCGAAGTGAAGTACCTATTATGTATACCGACGGAGTAATTCAAATTTAGAAAATATTCCGCGACGTTATCGGGCCGTCGTAAACAAACTTTTCTAAAAATCCGAAATTATACTATAATTATCAATTTTTTTAAATGAAAATTTGATAGATCTTCTAGATCGTCGCTACGAGTCAGCTCGATTGGATCACGGGAAAAGGGTCAAAAATCGATCCAAAGTTTTATCGACGGCAAGCCGGCAAGCAAGCAGACGCCACGAGTTAATATATAAAGGGAGTAAAAATTAGCGATGATATATTTTAACGAATTACACAATAACTGTTTTTTGAGATTTGTATCTTATTAAGGTAAACTATGAAACGCTTTGGTTGTGACACAATTTAAACAAAATCTCATTAAGTATGAAGCCATCGATGGAAATTGATGTTTTTATTCGGAGATTCAAGAGATGTACAGAAACATACAAAAATCGAGTAAACGGTGTGAATACAAATTAATAACGGTATTTAACTAGTTACAGAATAACTGTTATTTGAGATTAGTATCTGATTAAAGTAAAAATTAGACGAAAAGAAGTATATCACAGAAAGGTGTCTACCCTACAAAAATAGATAGGTGCATGATATATTATAGATGTCTCACAGAGACGAAATTATTTATTTTTTATGGGAAAGTCGTTTTGGAAGTCTTTGGTGTTCATAGGGCTTACGACCTATCGTACAGCTGGCTTAAGTGATAATGTAACAATGTAACGTTCACATTTCCACCCATGATAGAATATCATGTTTATAAAATTTTGGAAACTGCAAAATATTTAAATTTATAATTTATATATAAAAATAATTATTTTAAAATCTGTTTCATATGTGTGTTGTAATAATCATTATCGCGACCGGCATCCAAAGCTTTTTCATTCCCCTTAATTAACCACAGATGTCACTAATGAGATATCTATTTTTATGATTGGAATTTTCTCAGCAATATCCTTTATATGTGTAATAGAGTGGAGGT
The DNA here is from genome assembly GCA_016648135.1 of Agrypnia vestita. Lineage (NCBI taxonomy): Eukaryota > Metazoa > Arthropoda > Insecta > Trichoptera > Phryganeidae > Agrypnia > Agrypnia vestita. The sequence goes on from JADDOH010024847.1 coordinate 55,185, forward strand.
TTTTTTTTCTCGTTTGATAGTGATATAATAGCGAAAAGTTGGTGCCTATTAGACTTAAATTAAGCCACGGAAAATATTATTTGATTTGGTTTACAATAATAGCCTCCGCAACGTCATTGAATTATTGAATAAATTTTGTTTTTAGTCTCTATTTTGACGCCATGTAAATGAGTGAAGTTTTAATAAACGGACCTAATTTACTTCACTAAATTATTGCAACTATAGTTTATTTAAAAAAAATGAGAGGAATGCGTGATCTTATAATTCGGGATGTGAGGGAGCGCGAAAGGGGACAGCTAGCAACACTCTTGTAGTGTCGTCAGTCATTAGTATTATATTATGTTATCTATGGTCATCAGTGCGCTTTTGTTTTTCGCTTGCGTTACACGCTCATTCGCCTATTTAAGAAATGTTTGTGAGATAAAAAAAAGTAACCCATAAAAACCAAGTTTTTATTATACTCCCTTTCTTTGTAAAATATAACAACAATTAAAGACGAACTAAAACATATAACATAACACTAAACTTACAGCAATTTAATATATTTCTAAAATGTCAGATGTTTTGAGCTTTGATAAGACACTTCTGGCTTTGAAGATTGAATTCTAAAAACATTTGTCAGTCAATTTAGATTTCCGATATTCGTAGTGAAGTACCTATTATGCATACCGACGGAGTAATTCAAATTTAGAAAATAAAATTTCCGAATATAAAATTATCGGGCCGTCGTAATCAAACTTTTCTAAAAATCCGAAATTATACTGTAATTATTAATTTTTTTAACGAAAATTTGATAGATCTTCTTGATCGTCGCCACGAGTCTACTTGCCAAGTTTCAGCTCGATTGAATCATGGGAAAAGGGTCTAAAACCGATCCAAAGTTTTTGTTGACGGCAAGCAGGCAGACGCCACGAGTTAATATAAAGGGAGTAAGAACAACCTATTTATGAAGATGCCATGAAATACTACGAATGGATGAGATAGATATCAACTGAAGTTGCGATTGGAGAGAGCCCAACTTTTTCAGAAATAACAAATATAGTGACATCCAGAATTTTTTTATTTATTTTTTTTTTTTTATTTTAAAAAAATCCTTGTTTACAAATAAGATACTTAATACTAATTTAACAATAAAACATAAGATAAAACATAAGATAAATTACACATTTTTTTGTTTTTGTTGTGAAATTTGTTGTGAAAATATATTGCAAACTGCATCTATTCCCATAGAAACATTTACAAGGGACACACAGATGTGAAAAGAATATAATTTAAAAAGCAAAAACCTACTAAAGTCTATCAAGAGACTCTTCCCGGAAAAGTTAGAAAGTTTTCGGCAAAGCAGTAAGTTATTTTTTGATATTGCAGCCAATATGATGTTTTGCAGAACACAAGTCAGAAATATTGAAAAAAAATTAAAATTTTGATTCCGCATATCTCTGTAACAATTGACATTAGGTCATGGTTGCTTGAACATTTTTGGCTCACGATCAAGATAGGAATCCACCTGTTAAATACTGTGGATTAGCTCTTTTGTAACTTGTATTTTGTTCACAAATGATAGATTAATGGACATATATCTTTGACGAGAGATCTAAATCTCGCCTACTATTATGAGCTTTTGAGATAAGTCTCATCCGAGCTCACACGCCGTTAGAGTCTAAAGGTAGTGATACACATGCTCATTACTAGCATGCTCAAAAATCAACCGCCAGTTGATTTATGAGCATGCTCATTTAATTTGCGGATGGAAGCTTTTTGAGTATGTGTGAACAGGCTTGCTTATGAGCATGCTATAGGTCGACAACAATCAAAAGACCATTCCCTAGCTTTGTCCGGTAAGAAGAAAGCGGAGGAAAGTTGCCTGGCAAGCCCGTATTACAAGCCTCAATACGATATTCCAAATAAATATACATTTTTTAGTTTAAAAAAGGTTACTTACATACTAGAAAAACTTCTTTTGTGTTCATTTTTTGCATCGTAACAACACACATATTTTTTGCGCACATTCTTTCGAATGCGGTATAGCTATAACGTCATTCGCGGCTAGTATCGATTACCTATGCAATCTTCTCAATCCGCGACAGATGAGACAAATATGGCGCGTTTGGAAGATGACAAAACATTACTTTTCGTGACTTATTATAGGAATCACGAATGTGAAATACACGAATGATTCAAATCTTTCAATAATAATTATAAAATCAAAAATGTGCGGACGGAAACTCGGGAACTGTTTTGATTTATCTTTCATTTATTTGAATTTCCTATTTCAGTTTGCAATGTTTCCATTTTGAACAAGAGCGTCTCTGTTCTGTGACAAGAGCATGCCAGTAATAAGCATGTGTGTTTGATTGTTAGCTTTGAGCATGGTAATTCATGAGCACGCTTAAAATAAGCATACAGCATACAGTACAGTGTACAGCTGTTAGAGCAAGCATTAGCATGCTCAAAAATAGGCATATGCGTGTGCTTTCCCTCGTGAACGTGCGCTGGATTAACGAATTACACGGAAAGTGCTACATTGTATGTAACTATACTCGAGCCATCGTAAGATGGCATTTTTGACAGATCGTAATAGTGTTGTGACACACTTAAAATCATTAACGAAAAAATTCAGTCGAAAAAAAAATTCGTCGCACGGTGTGAGTTGAGAAAGTCTTTGCACATAAAAAAGGTAAAAACAAAGTCCAAATTAACGAGCAGGGGTCAAAATATAAAAGTATCAATGTCCGAAATCTAAAGCCGGGTAAAAAACAATATCGCAATCACAGCGTGCGCTCATTCGTTCTTTCCGTAACAACGTTAAAATAAAACTGTCAAAACCTTAGAGTATCTACAATATATAGAGGGATAATAAAGCATTTTACCAAACTTTTATACGTGGTAAAATAGAGCTTACTCAGTTTAAACAATATGGCGACACATGAGAGAAAAAGAGACAAAAAAACATCACCCGGTCTGATCCGTCTTTTATTGTTTTGTAGCCGTTTTCTTTGCCCTCTGATAAAGCCATAGAAAAAGATCATATTTAGAGGGCACAATCGATCTGTCAGATTTGTTGTGTTTTTTTGGATACTTATTCTGCGTATTCTACGCATATTATACAGGCAATCAATATCCTATAACATTTTGAATCATTTCGTTCATTCCATATTTAATGTTGATGGACATCACTACTCTGGCGTTCGCGCAATAAAATATAGCATTTGTCCTCCAATGTTTAGCTGTCATTAATTACGAAACTTCATGTAAGTCTAAACGTCAAAAGTGCCATCATAGAGTGGCCGTACTGTAATGTTTTCTTGTACAATTTTCTTATGTTAATAAGTAATCTTTGCCAATTTCACATGCAAATATCGGAGCCACGTGGCATATATTACTCAATTTTAGTAAATTTGTAAAACGTGAGCTTTGATTCTTTCTTGTTTAATGAACCTTCCGTTATGAAACTTATTCAAACATATTTTAAAAGGCGTATTGAAATATTACATGTATTTGTCAAATTGGACTTAAATAATTGACTTGTATTTGTTTTGATTGTCGATTGAGTGAGATACCCAACTGTTATGTAACATTTTTATTATATTAGGTCCTTACATATGAAATTGGCGTTTTGCCGTACTGGCAAATTTGATCTCAAATATCTTCTCTTTGGTTAGGAATTCCAAATCCAAATTTATACAGCTATTTACTCATGTATTTGTGTTTTGAAAATTATAATTCATTTGTTTTTTTCCTCAATTGTTTTTTCTTTGCGTCACTCAGTTTACAAAATGAAAAACTTGAAATATCGCGTTATTTACGAGTACGAGTTCCACCGTGGCACCAGTGCTGCAGAAACGGCTCGAAGAATTAATGATGTGTATGGCGACGGTGCCGCAAAAGAAAACACAGTGCGTTTTTGGTTCCAACGTTTTCGTTCTGGAAATTTCGACCTGCAGAACAAGCCCCGTGGACGGCCGGAGACCAAAGTTGATAATAAAGAATTGAAGGCTATTGTGGAAGCGGATCCATCGCAAACCACATCCGAGTTAGCTGCAGGCTGCGGTGTCAGTGATAAAACTGTTTTAATCCACTTGAAGCAAATTGGTAAGGTAAAAAAGCTTGAAAGGTGGGTACCTCACGAATTGAGTGAAGCAAATCAACAAACGCGCGTTAACTGCTGCGTTGCATTAATCAACCGGCACAATAATGAAGGGATTTTAAATCGAATCATTACCTGTGATGAAAAGTGGATCCTGTACGATAATCGGAAGCGCTCATCGCAATGGCTGAACCCTGCCGAACCAGCCAAACCATGCCCCAAGCGAAAATTGACTCCAAAAAAGTTACTTGTGAGCGTTTGGTGGACTAGTGCTGGTGTCGTTCACTACAGCTTTCTTAAATCTGGCCAGACGATTACGGCAGATGTCTATTGTCAGCAACTGCAAACCATGATGAAAAAGCTAGCTGCTAAACAACCGAGGCTCGTTAATCGCTCTAGGCCACTGCTGTTTCATGATAACGCTAGACCACACACTGCACAACAGACGGCTACCAAATTAGAGGAGCTTCAATTGGAATGTCTAAGATATCCACCGTACTCTCCGGACCTTGCCCCAACAGATTACCATTTTTTTTCGAAATTTGGATAACTTCTTGCAAAGGAAAAATTCAACTCCGATGGGGCAGTCCAAACCCCCATCAAAGATTTTATTGATTCCCGTCCGAATGGTTTTTTTAGTAAAGGGATCGATGAACTACCTATGAGATGGCAAAAGTGCATAGATAGCAACGGTACATACTTTGATTAAATAAATATATTATAATAAAAAAAATCGGCTTTATGTTCCTCCCATACTAAACGCCAATTCCATATGTAAGGACCTAATATTATGATTTTCTAGGCTTGTACTATTGTTTTTTACTCTATATTATTATTATTACTTTAATTTTTTAATTTTTTAAAATTATATTATGCTCTCCTTAAGCTTCTGCTCTGATTTGTACTTGATATTTACTTTGTATTACATTTATCTTTATATTCGTATTTGTATTTTAAGAATTTTCTTTTCACTTTGTGTTATTATTATTTTTATATGTTTTTTTTCTTGATTGAGCAATCATTTAATTTTCATTTAAAGTATTCATTCTATAAATGTACACTTTCACCCAATTGTTTGTAAAAGTCCTGGAGGGTGTTAATAAATAAATAAAATAAAATAAATAAACGATATCACGATAAAATTTTCATAACTTGGTTATATTTTATGCACAACTGAAAACTTTGTCTTAATAAACTACAACACGCATTTTTTAAATTTCTTAAAGAATCTGAAAAAAAGTATAAAAGTCTAAATACATCGCGATACAACATTCTTTCCAAGTCCTTCTTTGGTCATGTCAGTATTGATCATTTTTTGCTTTTAAATCTATCAAGTATTTAATATTTAATAATTTAAATAACTACTATATTTGAAGGAAGCAGGATCGTTGAGTTTTTTTGACAGGATTGAAAAAGTACAGAATCGATTCCTGAAATATTTAAACCTTCGTAGCTATCTTTTTCTACAGTCTTCCAATTTCTTTAACATTCGACCCTTATATACTCGAAGAGATATAAACGACATCATTTTCCTGTACAAAATAGCAAATTCAAAAGTAGACTTTCGAGTGCCATCTAGATCTACCAGAACTGACGTCGCATTCTATCTCCCACACTGCCACACAAACGCCAAACAGAACTCATTCTTCTACAGAGCCTCGTCATATTTTAATACATTCTTCAGTGGACTCGATATCTTCAACACAACTACTAAGATTAAAACACACATTTAACACATTGTGTAACCCCACACAGCCTTCCTTTAACTTTAACTAATCTTTATCACACAGATCTTTTTCCTTATCCCACATTCCCTCTACTGATTCATTTCCCCTTCCTTCCTCTCCCCCTGGAAATAAATTTACTGTACTTTCTTCATGTTTTAATCTATTTTTATATCTTTTTTAAAAAAACTCCTTCCTTGATTTTTTTATTGAATTTGTTAAATATATCTTCTTATTCTCTTGTATACAAAACATAGTATTCTATATAGGTTAATTAAGAATTCATGTAATCGGCTTAATATTATTATTATATCTAATTTTCTACTTTTTAATATCAATTTAGCAGTTTGAATTGCAAATAAAAAAAATAAAAAAAGTAACCCATAAAAACCAAGTTTTTACTATACTCCCTTTCTTGGTAAAATATAACAATAATTAAAGACGAATTAAAACATATAACATAACACTAAACTTACAGAAATTTAATATATTTCTAAAATATCAGATGTTTTGAGATGTCAAGATTTTGATAGATTCAATTATCATCAATATCGTACCTTATGAATTTCCAGCGTCAAATGATTTAGTCAGAATCAGATTTGAGTAATGTAGAATTCTTCAAAACTAAGCAGAAATCTAAAATAAATAAATTATTATTTGATTTTTTTCTAAAAATCCTAATTTTGCTGTCATCTGTGAACCAATTGTTTTGTAAATTTTCGACATTCGTAGTGATGTACCTATTATACCGACGGAGTAATTCAAATTTAGAAAATACTCCGCGACGTTATCGGGCCGCCGCGCTGTTGCTAATCAACCTTTTCTAATGATTCCAATTTGAAAAAACCAATAAAATTTCTAAAAATCCGAAATTATACTATAATAGTTATTTTTTTGTAACGAAAATTTGATAGATCTTCTTGTTCGTCGCCACGAGCTGCACGAGCACTGCTCTCCAAGTTTCAGCTCGATTGGATCACGGGAAAAGGGTCAAAAATCGATCCAAAGTTTTTGTTGACGGCAAGCAAGCAGACGCCACGAGTTAATATAAAGGGAGTAATAAAATTAGAGCGTGCCTAGGTGCGGCTACACCCTTTACACCTACCCGATACCATCCCTGTTCCCTTACGTTCAATTATAATTTAATTTGAAACAAATACGAAGGGGTACCTGCCAACAATTCTGTTTGTCTAGTCCAAGTTTGAAGTTATGATTTTTTCCCGTCATTGTAGACAAGCTTTCGCCTAGTATGAAACTAATATTGACTTATCGTTTGAATATAAGAAGGCTCACGGCTTGGGTGCACGTGTAGGGTATATTTATATACGGGATAATTAACGTAGTGAGTTACTACCCCATAACTACCCTCTAGGGCAAGGTTGCTGTGCCGTCAAGATATGCATTTTAACCTACTTTTAATTCGATTATATTTTCAATTTGACAACTTTTTAAAATTTTATATTATACTGACTGCCCGCGTGGCTTTGCACGTGTAGATTTTTAGTAACTTTTAGTCATATTTTATCAATTTGTGTATTAACCTTTTTCTTTTCCACTGTATACGAGAACATAGGGGAGGGGGGGGGCATAGTGGGGTAGCGGGGTATAGCGGGGAATCCCTATGACAGCTCGAACAAAACGCCGTGCAATGTTTCAAAGGGCTCGCTTTAATTGGTCGTCAGTCGGCACGTGACCTTCACGTGCGATCCGTGCCATTTCGACAGCCGTTTATGCTATATAAAAAACACTAAAAAACAGTGTTTTCATTAAAAAAAATACGTGAAATTAAACAGCAATTCTTTCTCGAACTCAATTATATATTATGGTGGTTAATTTTTCGTTTTGAAGCAGTACCTACCTTTTGGACTTCATAATTAAAGTACAAGATTGTCTGTGAAAAAGGTAAGATTTTGTCAGTTTATGTTTTGTTGTTAAAGTAACAATACATTTATGTATTCGCATATCGTAGATTTTTTATCTTAATCATGAAAAACATATCTATAGTCGTTCGCAATACGTTAAACCATGATACTGAGTCAAAATTTGTTGTTTAATCATAATATTTTATCTTGTAGGTATGTTTGAGTCTTAAGTACCCCACTATGCCCCCTCCCCTCTCCTAGTTTGAGTGTTTTGAGGTTCCCTCGCCTATCTTCTTTGTTTCAGACATAACATTCCAGCAGGTTATCCTTGTTATATTCTGTTTCTGAAATCGTTTTACCCTTTTTCGCGCTTTGGTCGGTTTTTTGGATCCACTGTGTTCCGAGGCTTAGTGTTCTGGACTGTGAGTTTGCTACTTTTTTACCGCAGGCAGGCAGCTGACTTTATCCACGAACCTTCCTCCTTTTGCATCCGGGCTTGGGACCGGCATTGGCGGAGTAGTAATTTACTAAATCATATTGTTTGTGTACACACACGTTGTATCAATGTATATGTTTATACGGACAGCTGGTGAATTTAATATTCAATTAATACCTCTCAATATGATATTCATATTTAACTGTAATTTCGGAAATTTTATACGCACCGTATGTATTACCGAGAAGCGAATCTCGACGTTTCGTTGGATACTTATCCAACGTCATCAGGAGGACGACCTTTACCCGCGGAGGTGGAGGTCGGACTGATTAGGTGCTGCTTTCTAGGGCGTAAATTGTATGCACTTTGTTGTGGAGTGTTCTCTTCTTCTGCAATAGAGGTCGCCAGTGTGCAATATGTACTAGTTACGTCGGCGGATTTTACTGCGACTTCTCTCAAGGGTTGAATCAGTGTCGTTAGAACAGGGCGCCAAATACTTGATAGTTTGTAACTGTCATCTCTATTGAAATTGGGGGGAATCCTGATGACGTTGGATAAGTATCCAACGAAACGTCGAGATTCGCTTCTCGGTAATACATACGGTACGTATAAAATATCCGAAATTACAGTTAAATATGTCTAACGACCGTGATAACAACCTTAACTCTTTAATGATAATCATGCAAAAAAATGTCAAATTACGTTTCCTCTCTCTGAAAAACATACATGAGTAAACCAAATACGCTCACAAAATGACCACTGACCTGTGATAGACTATAGGGGAGGGTGGGGCGTGTTGTGACAGGGGCAAGTTGTGACAACGCGTTTAAAATTCGTGCCATTTGACTTAGCTTTACCCGCATAGATTCATTTTATGTGAACTCTGTAGCATCAGTTGCTATCAAAATATTGAAGCGGTGCGGTTGATTTCATTAAAGTTAAACGATAAAGTTTGATTTTGAGGTACTCAACTAACTTTTTCTGCACTAATTCCAAGTGTTCTGTTATTTTACCAATACTAGGTGAGTTATTTTACATTTTATTTACCAAATATTGTGTCTTTTGGCTGTATTATCAGCAATAAAGGAAAACCTTGCGGTAAATAAATTCACTTGCATAGACATTTTAATATAAAATGATCGTATGGGGCGAGTTGTTACAAAAATGTGGGGGCTAGTTGTGACAGTCACAACTAGCCCCTTCGAAATAATAAAAAATTTATTTTTACTAAAACTATTATTAGATGTGAAACTGTAGGTACAGTTCAATTATTATTTTTACTTTACTTTTTATTTTCGTTTTCAAGGTTTCAAAATGGTACGAAAATACATTAAAAAAACGAAGAGGGGTGAAATTCCCGAAAGTGTTTACGAACATACTGCTGCTGAGATAAAGGCTACAAACGTGCCTCTTCGAAAAGCCGCAGTGTCTTTTGATGTCAATTATATGACACTAAAACGATTCATAGATCGGAAAAAAGCCCGTTATTTGTAAATTCCGATGTGGGCTATTCCAACCCGGGACAAATTTTTACCCATGCGCAAGAAAAAGAACTTGGAGATTACATTGCTGATGCGAAAAAGCTGTCATATGAATATGCATGCCAAAATATGATCAAAATTCCCGATAATTGGACAACACCATTAAACACCAGAACAAATCCGGCCATTACCTAAAGCTCATCCAAGAAAGAACCTACGTAATAGAAAGAAAATGTAAAGCGTAATTTTAACTGACATGCCAATAAAAAATCACTTAGAATTAGAAGATGATCTAAGGAAGGAAAAGAAAGGCGAAAAAATGCGAAAGCGTAAAATCACAAAAGGAACTAAAAAAAACAAGCACAAATAAAACAAAAGGTGAAATAAAGACAAAACTACACAAGAAAGAGACTTTTGGAGTTAAGAAACGAATTTTAGTGTCATTTTCATCCAGCGAGACTGAAGAGAAGCCACATATCATGGAAACTGATGACTGAATGAAGAAGATGTGCAATGCATTTATTGTAAAAACCCTTATTCTAATGATATTTCTGGTGAAAGGTGGGTGAGGTGCATAAATTGCCAAAGATGGTGTAATGAGCTATGTGCTGGAGTGGACGAATTCACTCAAGATTTTATTTGTGACTTTTGTTTGACTGGCAAAAAATTATTTTAATCGATTACAGAATTTTCTTAATAAGAGTACAAATTTTGTTTATTTGTTGATAGTTAATTATAAAACATGTTACTACTTGTATTATTAATTATTCATAATATTTATTTTGTTAATTAAACTACATAAATACTCAACAATATTTGACGATTAGTTCGTCACAACCTGCCCCACCCTTGTCACAACTGACCCCTCGGGTGGGGCAGGTTGTGACAATTCCCATATTTTGAAAAATCGTATTTTGTTGCGTTGTCTTTTTGGTGACATGGTTAATAATGCTAATTTTTTATAGGTGAAGAATTGTTTGATTCAACTAAAATATAATGTTTTTGATATTATTGAAGATTTTTCCACAACACCATTTTTCATAAATTAGTCACAACACGCCCCACCCTCCCCTACTCTTCAGCTTCGAAGACAGTCGAAAATCGTCTGGTCACAAAATCTTCGTGGCGCCCTTTCTAAACAGATATCTTGAGAAGTCTTTGATAGTTCCACGTCACAAATAACACGCGAAAGAATATAAACTGGTGAATTCCCGGAACAGTATGGTTACAACATTTACTAATCAATTGTAGAATTCGTTTATGATGCGAAAAAATGCACATTCCAGCAGGAGAAAAACGAGAGCAATTGTTTTTTCTTCTTTCGAAAATTCGGAGGCAAAATTCAAATGTTACTTCACGCCGGCATGGGCGCAGTCTCATTTGTACTCCGGGTGCGCAGGCTGACTAATGACATCTAGCGTCGATTTATTAGCTCCACAGAATCAGCGGCATTTTTGACATAATATGGAAAATCAAATATGCCTCCAGGAAAGTTTCAAGGTTTTTAATAGTTATTAAATTTATTATCATTTTGAGAGGTAAGCATTTGTCTATTATGTCGCCTTACCACATGTAATACTTACATACAAAGTAAAACAAACCATATTTGAAACTACTGAAGATACTTACTATCCGTTATTAATTCAATAAAGATGAAAATAATTACGCGAATCTGAATACGAATAAAGTTTAAATAAGAAGCTGTATATCTGTGTCATCCATCAACTTACTGCTACTCAATTTGAACACGAAATAAAAATCTAATGATTTGTGCGTATCTAAGAGTGGGAGAAGGCTTAATAGGAACATGAAATAGAAGAGGCACCCACCACATATCCAGGATCGTTTTATGAGCAATAGCTCCCATATCGGCCGCGCAATTTCAACACCCATTATTACATTATTTTAATGCTAAAGCGGTCATCCTCGCTACGCCACTAGAGTGAGTGGAAGCGGCGCGTCGCCTGCGACTAAAAACAGGAGAACAAAGGGTTAGAGCTACGGACACGGCGACACCACACCAGTCGGGTCTCTGCCGTAACATTGAGCAGGCCTGTGCCGCGTAAAAACATCTTTCCCTTTGTTCATCATTTATATCATTTAATTGTACATTTTCACTTGCTCCCGGGGTATATCTACGGGAAGAAATAAACATTTACATCCAACCGCCCTTTTATTCCAAAGACCTACAAACCTTCTCTAAATACTAATATTATTTTTAAATTAGAATTATTTTTAAAGTAGAAATCATTTTGTTTCACACATATCTAGTAATTCCTTCATCAAAGAGTTCATTTATGAATACCAATATTTTCGTCACAATCATAGAAATATTGCCATTTGACAGATGTCTTGAATTTTGTTACTCGTATATCAACTCGTGGCGTCTGCTTGCTTGCTTGCCGGCTTGCCGTCAACAAAAACTTTGGATCGATTTTTGACCCTTTTTCCGTGATCCGATCGAGCTGAAACTTGGCAAGTAGACTCGTGGCGACGATCAAGAAGATCTATCAAATTTTCGTTAAAAAAATTAATAATTATAGTATAATTTCGGATTTTTAGAAATTTTATTGGTTTTTTCAAATTGGAATCATTAGAAAAGTTTGATTACGGCGGCCCGATATCGTCGCGGAATATTTTCTAAATTTGAATTACTCCGTCGGTATACGTAATAGGTACTTCACTACGAATGTCGAAAATCTAAACTGACTAATAAATGTTTTTAGAATTTAATCTTCAAAGCATGAAGTGCCTTATCAAAGCTCAAAACATCTGACATTTTAGAAATATATTAAATTACTGTACGTTTAGTGTTATGTTATATGTTTTAATTCGTCTTTAATTGTTGTTATATTTTACAAAGATAGGGAGTATAATTAAAACGTTTTTATGGGATACTTTTTTTTTAGTGTTGTTTTCTCCAAAAACGAATCTTGTTATATTCAGAGTACGGCCGATAGATGAAGTTTTAAAATTGTTTTAAAATTGGAGTAGTGCTCCAGTTCTGACGGCTAAACAAACGATCGATTACATCGATACTAACCGCGATCTTTGCTGTTAATTAAGATGTTTACACAACATTTCTCATAACTAGGGGCTGTACTGTGTTAAATTATTTCTTATCTAAATCATAAAAAGAATGTCGTGATTCAAGCCATTTTCCGGGCGGGGTGACACCTTCTAACCGAACACTTTTACAAAAAACCTGACATCATTTTTATTCTGGTCTGTAGTGTTTTGTACAAGGCATCACGCAATGCGAATAAATCTAAGGTGTGTGTATTAGCGAAGGGAAAAACTACATTTCAAAATGAAGACTACAACACACACACGTTCACCAGCTTGAAGACTACAAAGTGTACACTACAATTGTAGTAAAAACTACTTGAAGTGAAGTAATTGTAGTACTACGAAATGAAGTGAAGTAAGTGAAGTGAAGTAATTGAAGTGAAGTAATTGAAGTGAAGTAATTGAAGTGAAGTAAATGAAGTGAAGTAATTGTAATAATAAAAATGACGATATTTTCTCCAAAGTAACATTTGGCGACCTAAAAAAGAAAAAAGGTCGCCAGTCAGATTTCTTCATTCGATTCCAAAAAATTTTCAAACCACGGGGGGAGGAGTTGTTACAGTTTCCAGAGATTTCTTCATATATCTACATCAACTTTCCAAAAATTTTACGTAAAAAATGCACTATTTAAAGTATGTTTCTCATACTTTAGATAACTTTGAAGTGTATGTACTTTGTAGTGTTCACTTTGAAATGAAGTGTACTATTTGTAGTTTATACTTTCAATAACTTTGGTGTTTGTAGTTTGTAGTGTGCACTTCAATGTAGTGTAGTACTACATTGTAGTAGTGAGTACAGAGCGGACCCATCACTAGTGTGTATATGCTAGTATTTCATAATGTGGGCACTACATGAACAATGTTTGTTTATTGCGAAATAAAAACAAACAAGCGAAATACAGGTTAAAATATAAAATTTGCCGTGGCAGGTTTCGAGGCGCTTTTTTAATATTAAAGTTAATACAAAAGGGGTGACGGCTACAGTCGAGAATACAACCGAACTTGAATTTTGATGAAAGAAAAATTGTTCCTGGTGTAATAAAGGGTCCTGATTACATAAATGATGTCAAATTTTCCCGCTTGCTGGTTTAAAAGCAGTTATTTCAAGTTTAAAAATGATAACTTTTGACACTTCACGCCATAGATGCATATACAAAATATATGTTTTTGCTGTTTTATTCATAAGTGGGCCAATTCATTATCAAACATATCAACTATACGATCCTGCATTACCGGATACGTAATTTAGACTTATTTCCGTTTTTAACACAAAATTGGCCTTTTCCCTACCTGATACAACATCTAGACTTAATATTAATTTTCTATGGTTTCTTGTTTTATTATATGGGCATCTATGGCGTGAAGTGTCAAAATGTACCATTTTTAAACTTGAAATAACTGCTTTTAAACCAGCAAGCGGGAAAATTTGACTTCATTTATGTAATCAGGACCCTTTATTACACCGGGAACAATTTTTCTTTCATCAAAATTCAAGTTCGGTTGTATTCTTGACTTATTCCGGGATGATTCTGATCCTAAGGAAATTCAATAGCTACTACTTTTATTTCTACTTCTCGCCTTTTTGGCCTGACGAGAGCCTTCGTTTGATGTTCAGCTCGGCGCCAGGATTCTCTGTCCTGGGCCTACACACTCCATTTTGCGAAATGAATTTCCTCATCACAATCTGGGTCTGCCAGAGGACGTCCATTAGGGATCAAAAATTTTTTTCATGCATCCAAAGAATTTTTCATTAAGAGGCCCCAGTACACAATTTTCGTATTTGCTCTCGATTTTGCTAAATTTAACGTAAACTTATTAAATAATTTTGAAAAACCCATAGCTAAATAGGCTTTTAATCAATTTTATTATGATTGTCCATTTACTCTTGAAGCATTTCCTTAAAAAAATATGAACAAATATATTGTTATAACATCCAAAAAATCATAACCCCGAAACAATCAGTATAGTGTTGTGAATGTAGTAGTGTAGTGTTGGTCCTGACGAAGAGAGGGGTACGTCTCGAAACCGGTAGACCGTAAATCTGGTAGTGGTTTTTACTAAGTTTATTAACGTTATGTTATTATGTCTAACCACAAAGTTAGCGCTTTAAATATTAATAACATTGATAACCGTCATGTACTTCTTTCTCCCTCTGACCACACCACCGACGCATACCTACGTTAAAAATATTAATACAGTTAAAAATGTCTAACGACCGTAATACCAACCTCAAATCTTTAATAAAAATAAATAAATTGTATTGAATTGAATCTACGCCAAGCTTATTTTTGTGTGTTGAGGAAACAGTTACCAATATCGGTTAGTTAGCAATATTGTTATTAGAAATTTAAGAAAAAATTAACTCCTCCCATTCCCTCCCCCCCACCTAGTTGACACTCTGTCCCTCTCTCTTTTTCTTTCCTCCTTTATAAATTTCTGTACCTAGATTAGTCTATATTGTAATTGTCCTGAAGAAGGTTGAGTCCAACCGAAACTAGTTGACAAATATATAGCAATTAAGTGGTTTAAAACATAGTGAGTAATTTTTTCTTAAATTTCTTATAATGTCAAGCCACAAAGTGTTTTCTTGCTTTGAAAAGTTAATATTGTTATTTTCAGAGTAGGCCGGATTGCCGTATTATTTTGTGACGTCACAATACAATATTTGAGTAAACGAAATAGGTTGGTTGGCCTTGGTCACCGCGGACCAGTTGGACTGTAAAATCAATTATTCTCCGTACATTTTTGATTTTATAGATTAAAGCGGAGTGAAATGCGAGATGGCAGATATTTGACAATTACGTCACAACATGACCAACATTTTCGCCGAAAATTTTCGCTGAAAATATTCGTCGGTCTATTGAATGAGCATATTGAAATGTTGAATGGCTAAATATTAAAATATAGATTTATATCAAAGATGAGTGTTATTGATAATGTTATACTGTTAAAAGGGTACAATTATTGTTTTCATAAATATTTTAAAAAATTGAAAACTACTCCTGGATTGAATATGTTTTCTGGTTCGAAAAAATATTAAAAAATTCAGTTAAATCACCCAGTAATGGACTAACTCATGATACTAGACGTTCAGATATATCGAAATGGCGTAGATGTAATACATATTTGTAAAAAAAGGAAATAAACTATATATTGTAACCAGGCTAAAAAGAATTGCGCACTTCTGTCAAGTGACAGCTGTATAAGTTGCCACAACACTATCGAAGGATCTAGAATTATCATCAACTTTCGAGAGACGTCTGAAACATTCCAGAAACACCTGGAAGTCCCGAGAATTTTCTCGCAAACACTAGAAAATACTAGGAATTCTCGATGAATCGGAATTCCAACGTGATTGGGTATAAATAAACGGATCCAGGCCGCGGAGCGCCAATGTCATTCTGACGTTTCTCACGACGCGACTCTAGCTGCGAATCACGAAGCGAAAACAGTGTCACCATCGATCGTGTGACAGATAATTAAGTGAAGTGCTTACTCTTGTGCGATATTTGAGCGGAGACTTCTCGAAAGTATTACCCAGTGAAATGAACAATTTATGGACGAGTGATACAGTTGCCGGAAAACTTCTTGAAATTTTTTGGCGTAGTGGAGGAATGCGCAGAAGACAAAATTTGGGTCTCTTTGATAGAATGGTACATGCGCAAACTTCCCCCTACTACGTCGCAAAATTTCAAGATGTTTGCCTGCTACTGTATTTTACGAAATTGTGTGATTTAAAAAATAATGTTAAGTTTAATAGTGTTAAGTGACTTTTTAAATTGAATTTTATTCATCAGTAATTAATAAATCTGTAATTATATTCCAACATTTTCAGTAATTCGTCCCGCAACCACGATACGTGATAATATTTTTAAAAACTTGGCAATTAACAGTAACAAAAATGTAATTAATATTCAAATAATGTCTTTAAGAGCCCCTCTTCTGCGCTTAGAGACCACGCCCGCAAACCCACCTGACTCTTATCTCCACTCCACCCCTCACACCGTCCTTTAGTCTTAAGTTTAGTATTAGTAACTGAAGATGATGCGTTAGTACCAACATTCTAATCGTTATAAATAAATACTTAGTGAAAGTAAACAATTTAATCATCGACTCGTATATATTATATATATATATTATATATAGTATATAGGATTATATAATATAGATATTGCATTTATTAATATTTGATACGAAATAAATAAATTAAATAAAGAGAAACACAAATATCAAATAATAAAACTGAAAAATTAAATGCTGGAACCTGGATTCGAACCACGGATCTTTGTGTTTCGCGCACAGCGTATTACCAATTTCACTTTCCCAGCGACTTAATAAGTCGTCAATATTTGATAAATAATTTTTCAGAGGAAAATTTTTGTTTTAATACAGCTGGTGATGATTTTAAGTACGAATAAAATTCATGGTACGTTTTTTTTTAATTCACCTTAGTTATCACCCAGTTAAAACCCAGTTACAGATGCCGTTAGGACCGGCATCTGTAACTGGGTTTTATCAGTCGTTCACAATCTGTTCATTAAGGAAAATACCCTTTTTACTAGTGCATTTGTACCAGGCAGACATAAAATATATTCAAATAAAGTGTAAAATTTTCATGTTTAAGATTGTTGGTGAGAAAGTGTTTGAATACTACTTAGATTATTCCATTCAATTACTTTTTGCTACGTAATGTAGGTAGTTAGAAATTGGTGAAAATTCGTCAAATACATCTGTGTCTTTATTGCAATCAATATATCTATTTTCAATCAACAAATCTAACGCTTTTTGAACGACTTCCCATGCAAGGTACTTATTTTAAATCTGCCCAACAAAATAACTCCAATAAAATATCTAAAAAACCAAGTCCACTGTTCCAAATATCCACGAATTGTTTTATAAAATTTTGTGGCCGTGCTTTTCACGAACTCTTCGTCAATATCAGAAAACGGGACAATTTTGTGTCTCGAAGCTTTTTTGGGGACACCGGGACCACAGTATACCCAGAACAGTAGTTTAGCTCCGGCCTGTCGGCGAGTTATTAGCCTACTCTTGCGTTGACGCTAGGGTTGTCACTTTATTTTTACTCCCTTTCTTTTAACTCGTAGCGTCTGAGATTCCGACGCATAAGGTAGACACGAAACCCGAAAATTTATGTAATTAGTATACCTAGTTTCTGCACTTAAATTGCAAGAACGCTGATTAACATCAACGTAGACTTTTAAAAACTCACAGTCTTTGTGATAATCAACATACCTTTTTAGTAAAGCACCACAAACATAAAAAAAGGCATTTTTTTCAGGAAGTGCATTTTTTTTTCTAAAGCGGCGGCTGCGAGCGCGAATGGCACCGAAGGCACGGCCCTTACTGCCGCCGCCTTGTGCCCCCATGTTCTATGTCAATGTGTGCGTCACAGTGCGTGCGTACACGGCGCCGAGCACGCACGCACACATTCTAATGGGTAGCGGCCAGTTTGTATGAAGACGTATTACTGTTCTCAGTATACTGTGCCGGGACGGAGAACCGAAAAAAGGGAAGGTCCCGTTCAAAACGGGACATATGGTCACGTTAAGCATGCATTAAGTGCGTTGTTTATTACATTACTGTCTCACGTGAAGCGGTCATATAAATTTTTCTCTTTCTCGAGGAGGAGTGAGATGAGGCCTTCGCAATATCCCGTGCTGCGATGCATTATTTCGTTTTGCCAATTATGATGTTGGTAGAATGAATGTCTCGAATAATTGTAAATTAATCTTCTTCTTCTCGTGCCCTGTCCGTTTACCAGATGTTGGCTATGCGGACTTTGTTTACTGCGGCCCGGAACAGCTCCACAGTAGACTGGCCAAACCACTGTCTCAAGTTTTTCAGCCATGAAGTCCTCCTTCTTCCAGGGCCCCGACTTCCGGCAATCTTTCCCTGCATTACGAGATGCAAGATCTCGTATTTCTCTGGATGTCTCCTCACATGTCCTAGATATTGAAGTTTTCGGATTTTATTGTTTTAATAACTTCTTTTTCTTTATTCATCCGAGCCATAACATCTTCATTCGTAACTCTGTCGATCCAGCTTATTTTGAGAATTCTTCTGTAGATCCACATCTCGAATGCCTCAAGTCGCCTCATCAGTTCTTCGGTAAGCGTCCATGCTTCCATTCCATAGAATAATACTGAAAACACGTAGCATCTGACCATTCGAATTCGTAATCCTAGGTTGAGATCATGACTGCAGAACATCTTTTCCATGCGGATAAAGGTTGCACGAGCTTGCTCTATGCGGCATTTGATTTCGACCCAAGGATCCATCTTTCATTTAAGTGGCAGCCCAAGTATACAATACTTTGTACCTTCTCTGGTTTCGTTCCAGCTATATAAAGGTTGTCATTGAAGTCAACTGCGTTATTTTTGCTCATAGGCATGTATTTTGTTTTGTTTGTATTAAGTTCTAACCCGAATTTCTCACACTTTGTTTTGTTCTAACCCAAATTTTTCTAAATTAGTATGTTACTTAATACAACACGAGTAGCTCACGTACTGAAGAGGCTTTCGCGGTGGAAAAGCAATGAAGGTTCAAGGTTACAAAGACGTCAGTTGGCCAGTTCATTTCAATACACCTGGCTGTAAGTAGAGGCCTATAATTTAATGGATTCAGGCTGGGGTTGCGAATCGTCGACGTCAAATTTCAGGAAGTATTTTTAAACAAACAAAATAATTATGCTAATTTTATAGTAATGTTTAATAAATAATTTTGAAAAAAATAACTTGGTACATTAATTTATCAGAGTTCGTAAAACATCTTTCGGAGACATGCACTGTTTTATAGAAAGATAACGACTTTAATATTTAACACTGATGTTACGCAGGTCTTTATAAATTTTAGAGTATATAAATTTCTTAAATTTTTAAGGAAATACACCTAATTAATAATAATCAATCAAACGATATGAAAAATTCATTTTACTCCCTTTCTTTTAACTCGTAGCGTCTGCTTGTCTGCCGCAAAAACTTTGGATCGATTTTTAACCCTTTTCCCGTGATCCAATCGAGCTGAAACTCTGCAGGCAGACTCGTGGCGACGATAAAAATGATCTAACAAATTTTCGTTTAAATTTTTTAAAATAACTATAGTATAATTTTGGATTTTTCGAAATTTTAACGATTTGAGAAAGGGAGTCTAATAAAAACTTGGTTTTTATGGGCTATTTTTTTTAATGTACATATGTACGTACACAATTTTAACATCTTTCTATATTTTCAACCCTTGCGACCATGCCTCCGTACAATGGTTAATTTATTTTCTTTTATAAAAAGAAAATCATTTTCTTTTAAACCCCAATTTCGTTTCAGATTGTTTTTAAAATGGCTGACAGCTGATCAACGCATAAAATAATGTTGAATTAGTTACTAAACATTTTAGGCTCGATGACTTTCTTTCATATCCAATTCTCAATTAATTGATTTACAAAACAGAAGCACGGGCCTTGCGGACTTTTGTTCTGGCTCTTGCCCCGAACAGTCGGGTTTACTCGTCCAGTTTTGGGCAGGAATCAAAATAAGAGGCCCTTGAGAATGAGCAGTGTTACCTGTTAGAAACGTCGGGAGTTTAAAAGTCCTTTTCAGGACTGTTTGACGCGGGTTCCCCCAGAAAATAATTCGTCATCTTTCACCAGCGAAAACCTTAAATATAACATATATCAGAAAAGAGAAAGTAATTAGCCCGCCCCCGCGCCCGCCACCATTACCATCACCCCTACGGCGAAGTCAGAGAAATCGAATAGTAATCTCTCAACTGTCAGAGAGACCAGCTTGAGAATGGTTATCCCAGTGTAACCGAAATATAGCACAAAAATAAAATATTTTTACAAATCCGCGAAGTTCCCGAAAAATAACCTTTTCATAATGCATATACCTCTTCACGAAAACTTCTATTTAAACATATATATATATGTTTAAATATATTAAACATTAATTGCTCGCTTTAAATATAACGTGTACGTCCACCTTAAAGTACGTTTAAAAAATAATGTATTAAATGGTTTCGTAATCTACAATATATTTTTTATCACAAGTACAATCGTGGTTAAAAGGCATCAGTAAAATTTATTAAGTATAATTTTTATTTTACGAACCTTGCGCTGATAAAATTTCCGAAGGTTAACGACCACTCCTCCATGTTGTGGGAAAAAGGTCTAAAAATCACGAAAGGTTTTGTAGATTATTTCTTGGCGTGTGTCCAGATTGTGTTTTGGGCATCGTAAAAAATTCGATGCCAAAAAAATAAGGATCGATAGCGTCGGACACGAAGCCAACACAGGCTGAGCGCCGAGTCTACAAGTTTCTTAACTTTCATAGCTCAGTCGCTAAAAGATGAACTACAACCTTTAAAGTAAAGCATCTAAATTGTCTGGAAAAGATGCCCTGGAACTATTAATCATCGTCATCATCACTCCCATTCGCCCAATATGCCTGAAAAGAAAAATGTTCGATACATGTATCCTACCGATGTTGACATATGGACTAGAAACAGCAACACTAACAAAAAGAAGCATACAAAAATTAAAATGTACACAGCGGGCCATGGAAAGGCAGATGCTCGGCGTAAGCCTTCGAGATAAAATCAAAAATGAAGAAATAAGACGCCGAACAAAAGTTGCCCGTATTATGGACCGTATTGCAAAACTAAAATGGCAGTTGGTTGGACATATGGCTCGACATGAGGATACTAGATGGGCACCCAGAATCCTACAGTGAAGGCCCTGGACAAAAAATTGAAGCGTCGGAAGACCTCCCAAAAAGGTGGTCTGACGACATAGTTCAGCAAGCGGGAAGAACCTGGATGCGAAGGGGGACAAACAGAGATGACTGGAAGAAAATGGAAGAGGCCTACATCCAGCAGTGGAGAGAAACAGGCTAAGGAAGAAGAAGAAGAAGAAGAAAGATCATCACTCTCGGCTCTACAACCCCTGGTGGGTCTTGGCCTCCTCAAGAGTCTTCATCCACTTTTCTGCCAGCTCTCTCCAGTTCAGAAGCTCCAAGGCAGAAATGTCTATGAGGACGTTGTCGCATTACTATTAATAAAAATAGTTAAATGATTGAGAGATTGAGGAATGAAAGTAGACTGAATGCGGTAGAAATGCGGTCACTAAGACGCTTGTGTGAAAAATCATTGGTCGATAGAGTAATCGCCTAGAGGCGTTCGAAATGTGGAATCATCGTAAAATGTTAAGGATATCTTGGACTGACATGACTAGTAATATTGAAGTTTTACGTAGAGCAAATACAAACAGACAGTTACTCAACACAGTAAAGCTCCGTAAAATTTCATACTTTGGTCATATAATGAGAGGCGAAAAGTACTTCATCCTTCAGCTCGTAATGAAGGGGAAGATTGAAGGTCGCAGAGGTGTCGGAAGGAGGTGACATTTCTGGCTTCGAAACATCCGAGAGTGGACCGGGATTAGAAGCGTGGAAGAGCTGTTCCGCACTGCTCTGGACAGGGAAACTTTCTCCCAGATGATCGTCGACGTCGGAGTGAGGAATGAACAAATTAGACATTAATGCAATGCTGGTTGTAGTGTGGTAGATAGAATAAAGAGAGTAATACTGAGATGGTTTGGTCATGTGGAACGTATGAACGAGGAAAGGATGGTTAAGAAAATATATGAGGCGAGTGTTGAAGGCAACGGGAATAGAGGGCGTCCGCGAAAGACCTGGCACGATCAGGTACTACAAGTATTCGAGGATGGCCCTGTTAAAAGTCGCAACAACCGTAGAACTTGTATGAGAAGATGTATGAATGTGGCCGAAGCAAAAGTGGTGTGCCAGGACAGAAGAGTGTGGCGTTCAATCATCTCTGCCTACCCCTTCGGGGAAATGGCGTGATGGTTAGTTAGTTAGTTAGTTAAATGATTGATGAAATAAATTTTTGGAAAAATTGAATATACCTACACATAAAGAGAATATCATTAATATTCCATTTTTAAAATATAGAGAAATAATTATCAGCTGCAAAATCTATGTATACTATGTCACGGGAAGGACCATAGGTGTCTCTAGCAGAGTACTTTCAAATATTTGAAAGAATACTTATAATATAAGAAATTTAGAACGTACAATCAACTTTCAAAAAATTTTATAATACGTGGATGTTCTCACGGTAGAATCGGTGAAAGTTGCATTGTGTAAAGTGATCGTTTACGCCAGCTCATAAACGTCACAAACCCTGGGCCACCCTATGGAGGCTTCCTTACACGTTTTCCATATAAATAGCTTCGTCTCTGTGAGACTTCTATAATTTATCTTAATTAATAATTATCTTACCTGTATAATCCTATGTATCCTTTGTATTTTTATAGTGTGTTATTGTATACTTCGTATTTTGTATATGCTTATACATCGTGTCAGTGCATAGTATATGTAAATGTCTTGAATGAAATAAAATGAGGGCAAAATTTTGGATGGCGGCCGTGCAGCCCAACTCTGCATTGCAACGCTGGGTTGCACGTTTAGCATTAAAAAATTCCATCCTGGAGGCGAATGAGTAGGACCGATATAGGAGCTTTTGCTTATAAAACGGTCCTGGGTAAGCGGGGGGTCTGCCCTCATTATCCCTCTGTTGGCAAAGTAGAATAATTTTGTTTTCTGAATGTGCATACAAAAACATTGTTATAAAATATTTATTACTCCCTTTATATTAACTCGTGGCGTCTGCTTGCTTGCTTGCCGGCTTGCCGTCGAAAAAACTTTGGATAGATTTTTAACTCTTTTCCCATGATCCAATCGAGCTGAAACTTGGCAAGTAGACTTGTGGCGACGATCAAGAAGATCAAATTTTCGTTAAAAAAAATAATTATAGTATAATTTCGGTTGGTTTTTTCAAATTGGAATCATTAGAAAAGTTTGATTACTAGCATAGCGGCCCGATAAGGTCGCGAATATTTTCTAAATTTGAATTACTCCATCGGTATACATAATAGGTACTTCACTACGAATGTCGAAAATCTAAATTGACTGACAAATGTTTTTAGAATTTAATTTCAAAGCATGAAGTGTCTTATCAAAGATCAAAACATCTGACATTTTAGAAATATATTAAATTGCTGTAAGTTTAGTGTTATGTTATATGTTTTAATTCGTCTTTGATTGTTATTATATTTTACAAAGAAAGGTAGTACAATAAAAACTTGGTTTTTATGGGTTATTTTTTTTTTACTAAGAACAAAGCTTATTAAAGTCAAGCGGCTAGGTGAGTACTGCAATCGATTACAAATTTTAGGAGACCTCTTAATTAAAGTATCGCTAAGTCAAAGATTGATCACGCCTAATTATATATAAAGATCGTTGTGTCGATAACGATTGAATTAATATAATTAACCTCTTGTTAAATTAAATCACAATAAAACTTAAAGAATGGTCTAACATTTTAGATTCAAATAACGGATAACGTTTATAAGTTATAAGGAATATCTGTTGGTAACAATCTTTATAGCCAAAAAAGATCAGAAAACGTTCGTTTAATCACCTTAAAGATTTGATGGGAGATTGGCGTGTTTTAAGTTAATTCTTAAGCTTGTTACATAGAAATTTATTTAAGGGGGGGGGGGTAAGGTTTTTAACTTTTTTTTTGCATTTTATTTTTAATTTTTAAATGAATGTATAACATCGTAAGAATATTGTGTCAAAATTTCAATGAATCGGAGCAAAATTGACGAAATTATGATCATTTGAGCGATACTCAGACTGATTTTCTATACCTGCTCGGGCAGCTAAGAGACGCGCTCACCTGAGGACTACCGGACGTGCTATTGTATTGGAAGAGTTTTGTGTAGACAAGGACAAAAAGATTCTGCTGATGAAAGCTCTTTGCCGTGTGAACATGGCATCGACGATTATGTGTAAGTATAAAATAAGTGTTGAGTTTTATTTTGAATTTTACAGTGTGCAAAACTTTAAATCGTTTTCCCCACATCTCACGTTTTCAAAGTCGGTGTCCATCATAACTTCAAAACTACTACACCGATCCTTTTGAAATTTTGAATACTATTTCTGTACATAATTTACGAGGTAACGCTGTCGAGTTTTTTTCAAATTTGTTATTAATTTTTATTTTTTAATAACAAATTATTAGTCCATATTTTTCGCAAAAAGTCGCGTTTTTCCCTTCAAAGTGTTCCAAAAAAATGAAAAATTCAAAATTCAAAAAACCCTCCCAGCGTTACCTGGGAAAACTATTATCTAACGAATGAACTTTGATTTTTTGATTTCAGATGATTTAGCACCAAGTTATGATGGACACCGCAATTCTACTTTTTTCCGAGACACGTCCGAATAATTGCTGCCATTGCCGTATTTCTTAATATTTCGTCTTAAAAATTTTACACAATATTCTTCAAATATCATACTTTAATGCACTATTGGTTTTAATAAAGACATTTTAACTGTCTCGACACAAAAAATTCACAAAAACATGCCTTTTTTTGTACGAATTAACCTTACCCCCCCCTTAAGTTGAAAGAAAAATCCAAGCAAAAATGCTAATAAGTATCATGGTTTGGAAAGAAGTATGATGGAAATCACAAGAAGATATAGAAGAATAAATACACCGGTTCGAATGAAGCGCGCTGTAATTCACTAGAAGATTGGGTTACCCACCACTTTCTCAGGACCGTTTTATGAGCTTACGCTGACATATCGGTCCTTCTCATGCGTCGCCTGGTTGACAGTTTTTACTCTAATAGCTATATCCATGCTGGACCGTGTATAGGGCGGCCCAGCAGGGAGATGCAAGCAAAGCCCAATCACTGTCCCACTCTCGCAGAAATAAAATCTTTATTAGTATATTCAATTCAGTTACATGGCAGTGTAGATATATAAGATACAAAGATTTATGCATATAGGTTACAAAAGACATGGATGCAGTACAAGAGCAAGAGAGACAATACTAAGGACTCACACATATAGATTCAAGGCAGAAAGGGATTACAGAGGGATCACACTAGAAGAGACAAGATAGAATATATATTGCGACGTGACCCTGCGGCTAAACCGCCATCCTATGGGGTTGACATTTGACATGCACCAACGACTAGCTTTTTTATTATTAAGTCACCTAAGATTTTCTGACAACGTAGTAGTTGTAAGTAATAATATCACAGAACTAAGTATAATGCTAAATGAACTACACGAAGCTTCGGGTTGGTCTTTAGATGAATATAAAGAAAACAAAAATTTTGAGTCCAGAGAACACAGTCATCACTATCAATGATAATAATATTGAAATAGTAGATGAATATATATACCTAGGACACAAGATAAAAATGAACAAAGAGAACCAAACAGCAGAATTGCCAAGACGAATAGAAATGAGCTGGGCTGCTTTTGGCAAACTCAAACATATCTTCGATAACAAAGAGATCCCAATTAGCCTAAAAAGAAAAGCCTTTGAATCGTGCATACTGCCAGTGATGACGTATGGAGTGGAGACTATGGCCCTTACAAAGAAAAGTGTAGAAAAGCTCAAATGCACGCAACGATCCATGGAGAGATCCATGCTTGGAGTAAGCCTAAGAGATAGAATTAGAAACGACGAAATTAGGCGCAGAACTAGAGTAGTGCATATCATGGATCGTGTAGCGAAGCTAAAATGGCAATGGGCAGGACACGTTGCAAGACAGGATGCTACAAGATGGCCTCCCAGAGTTCTGAAATGGAGATCTTGGGAGAATAAAAGAGGCATCGGAAGACCTCAAAAGAGATGGGCCGATGATATTGTCGCTGTGGGGGGAAATAAATGGCTACAATTAGCCAACAACAGAGAAGAATGAAAAAATAAGGAAGAGGTCTATATCCAGCAGTGGAAAGACGAAGGCTGATGAAGAAGAAGAAGAAGAAGAACGACTAGCTCCAGCGGCAGGCGCACGACAATCTCATATTTATGACGGACTCATCCATGATCCGTCGACAGACCTCTCCCATAAGGATGTGTAAAACGTCTGCCGCTCCACAACCTTACGCATTAAAATATTGAATTAATTAACCGGGGCATAAAGCCTCTGAAAATACTGCCAAAGGCAGGCCATCATCATTTCACGTAACTTCTTCTTCTTCTTCATCAGCCTTCGTCTTTCCACTGCTGGATATAGGCCTCTTCCTTATTTTTCCATCCTTCCTTGTTGTTTGCTAATTGTAGCCATTTCTTTCCCCCCACAGCGACAATATCATCGGCCCCTCTCTTTTGAGGTCTTCCGATGCCTCTTTGAAGACGCACACTACCAACAGCCAACCCTTCTGCTTTTGTATATATGTCGCGAGGCTGGTGTCAAGCGTGTGGATGTTGTAACTTTGATGCATTTTGGCTTACATCTTCGAAACTATGCAATAAATACTTAATTTTTTTTACATTAATGTAAACAATAACTACCCTTCATGATTTACATTCTCAAATTTTGTGTAATTTATGTGATTATTTTTAAATATTTATTCAATGTTTTCATACAATATATACGGCGGCACACTACCGCCATCTGTGAGAACTATGACACATACAATTTTTAAATTTTGATTTTAATTTCTGTTGCTGCTCGATCGATATTTTTAATTGTGATATGTCAAATGTTACACATCATATGCGACTAGGGTAAGGCTCGTTCGTTTTTTTTTTAAAGAACTCAGTGCAGAGATTGGTGAAACTGCTTTCTCAGGGAGAACCCATAGTCCATTTTGATTAATTAAACATCATTAATTACTGACAAAATTATTTATTCAAAAATAACCGTGGCACAAAATTCGGCAATTTTTCTCCAGATCCGGCGAACGGGAAATTAATGCGAGAGATTATCAACATTCTTGATTTAACGCACAAGGTGTTTACACAGAAAAAAGCCAAAAATAGAAATCATTGAATATTAGTAAACACTATTTATATTCCGCCATTTTGTGTCCCTCGCCGTGACAAGCCGTCCACTTTCACAATCAAGATGGTTCACGTTTTTAATTTTTAAATATTTTTTATTATTAAATTTATTTGGTAAATGTACAAACTTAGGAGTGTATTCAATATAATATAATTAAAACACATTTATATTACACGCTTACCCACTTTTAAATGAGAATTTATTCTCGTGTTTAAAAGTGGGGGCATTGTCATATATGTATATATCTATTATTAATGAAATCGTTGGCAAAGAAACATTAGATTAAGTTATAAAAATTAACACTTTCAATTAAGTAAGTAAGATATAAACAATACAGAAATGTGAGACATTAGAATAAGTAAATAAGATATACACAAGGAAACATTAAATTAAGTTATAAAAATTGATACTTATGAAAGTATTGTAATAACATTTAAAAGTATATATAGATTGTTTTTCATAAGATTTTTTCATTGCGTTATTGTGATGGTTTTTTGTAGAAGATTTTTCAATTTAGTCTTGAATTTTCTATAATTTTTTTCCGTCTTCATTTCATTGGGAAGAGCATTAAAGAATGATACTCCTTGATAGGAGAAATGGTGTTGGGCTGTGCTAGTAATACATTTAGATATCAAAATATTTCCAGCTGATCTCGGTCTATTACTAAAACATATTTAAAAATACTGTTATTTCGAATTTATTTATTGTGTATTTGAATTTATTACTGGTTAGCTTCACGATCTATCTTCATTGTTGTCGTTCAGGTGTTTAGTTACCTTGAAAATATACCCCCGAAAACGCAAACGCTAATCGAAAACAAATAAACTAATTTACGTCCTAGACTGGAAATAACAGTATTTGCTTATTAGTTATGCGGTACATTAACAATCTGATAAAACATACAAAATTTATACAATATTACAATAAAAATATTGTAAGTTTTCATAAAAATATTATAAGTAGTCCATGTGTCATACTTTGATATTAATTATTTCCTACAAATAAAAATGCTACAGTAAAAGTTTGAATAAATTTAAATGTACAATTAAATGATTAATAATATACGCACCTTACACAGGAAGCGAGGAACATATGTAGAATTATGCTAAATATTCTTGATAAACTTTCACATGTATATAAACACAGTTTTATAAATGTCATATAAAAGTTTGTTGGACCTAATTATTATTTGAGTAGGGCCGTTTAAAGGTGCGAAAGGGAAGCCAAATTAGTAAGGAATGTATTATCATTTAGCGACTAGTAAAAATGTATGGTCACGTGGTCAGAATTCCTGAAAACAGTCCTCATGTACTCTTAGTCCGGTTATTCTGGTCCGGTTATTATAGTCAATGTACTCTTAAGCCCGGTTATTTCAAGTTGGATAAATATAAGTTCCTTTAAAGAATAGATTTTTACGTAAACGGATATTGTTTTAAACGAACTTTTACTTTAATCCAATTTGATACAACCGGACCTTAGTAATTTCCAGGGCAATCGCTCACATGGGGGCCAAAAAACGATATTTATGGCTTGATTTTTATTTTTGATATATATTTAAAAAAAATTCTGCTATATTATATATTAAAATGCTACAGATTGTTTTTCTTTTAAATCTGCGGTCGTTAGTAGATGGCGCTAGTTGTATTTTAAAAAGTTGTACGGGTTATTTTTTTTTGATATCTGCAGTCGTTACTAGATGGCGCTAATTGTATTTTAAAAGTGCTACGATTGTTTTTTTAGTTTAATTTGTTTCATATAATCCTTTTTTTTATTTCAAACAAAGAAATAAACACCCATAACACTACATTATAAAGAGCAACTTTTATAACTTATATATAATAATTGCATATATAAGCTTTTTTCAGTATGCAATTCATTTATTTAATAAAAAATAATTCATGTAGAAAATAAAAAAATAAATTTACTAATTATTTCATGTTTGTATCAATCGACGTGTGCAAAAAAGGAGAAAAAAGTTTGGATATATCCTATCCAATTTTCGATATACCTATTTCAAAAAATCCGACTTTTTGATTTTTTAGTATAAATAGCGGATATTTTTGAAAACCCTGCCTGAAAGACAATCTTCAAACCGCCAACAACTTCGGAACACCAATGGTATCAAATAACTTGAGGCAGAACACCAAGAAATCCTGGAAACAGGTGAAGCAGCCGCAAAAGTAGTGAACAAAAGCAGGACGTGGAAGTCAGCTCTGACTTCCCGTGCTAAGAAAGCCTCAGAACTTGTGGATCCAGGATTGGACATTTCAATTACTTGAAGACCAAAAAAAGAGATGATAAAAACCAAGTTTTTATTGTACTCCCTTTCTTTGTAAAATATAACAACAATTAAAGACGAATTAAAACTTGTAACATAACACTAAACGTACAGTAATTTAATATATTTCTAAAATGTCAGATGTTTTGAGCTTTGATAAGACACTTCATGCTTTGAAGATTAAATTTTAAAAACATTTGTCAGTCAATTTAGATTTTCGAAATTCGTAGTGAAGTACCTATTATGTATACCGACGGAGTAATTCAAATTTAGAAAATATTCCGCGACGTTATCGGGCCGCCGTTGCTAGTAATCAAACATTTGTAATGATTCCAATTTGAAAAAACTATTAAAAATTTGAAAAATCCAAAATTATACTATAATTATTCTTATTTTTTAAAGAAAATTTGATAGATCTTCTTGATCGTCGCCACGAGTCTGCTTGCAAAGTTTCAGCTCGATTGGATCACGGGAAAAGGGTCAAAAATCGATCTAAAGTTTTTTCGACGGCAAGCAAGCAAGCAGACGCCACTAGTTAATATAAAGGGAGTAAAAAGAACGCTATACACCTCTAGCAACCTTGATTCTTCTGTTTATTCCAGCCTCCTGTCTCCCGTCGCTAGAGAATTCCACGCCGAGGTATCCATGAAAGACTTAACTGAGGAGTGACGTAACGGAATATAGTATCCGCCCTACCCAGCACTTTTGATTATAATGCTTGCCCAACGTAACTTGGCGTGCGGCGAATTTGGAACTAAAACCCGCCCCGCCCGCACCCGGCGGTAACCCCTCGCCCTGTCATTCAGTTCAATTTTGTATTTGGTCGGGAGCTGTGACATCTTGATTACCAATATACACTGAATTATTATGTCCAAAACATCCTAAACAGTCCGGGACGGTGCAAGAACAATTGCCAACGAAGTATTAAAGTTTTGCGAAGCTGAAAAAGCGAACAATGGACCGATATTACCGTCTGACAGTTCGACAGATAGAACGGCCGCCATTACTGCATGGTTTCTTTGGTGCTGCCCGACCAAATTTCCGTATTTAATACGACAGCGGTCACCGGACATTCTGTACGTTATGTGCTGTGTAATAAATTTACACCCTGACAACTTCTGTCGCGCGACAGGGGCGCCCTCCCTCGCACGCCAAGCTATGGTGGTACGCCTATAGCACCCGCGCTGAATGAACAAAGTGCCAAGTTAATCGCAACAATAATAGCGTACCGCCCGGGTGGCCCGGGTGAAAAAACTCTGGCCGAATCGTAAACTCCGAATAAGGCTTTATATTTAACTAAGGGCGCGATTAGATCTAATCGGACTATAATAGGGTTTTCGCCCGCCGGCCATTTTATCATTTCGCCAGTTGGGGGGTATTTTCGGCCGCCAGGCGTAGCCATGAAAATTTATGGCATAATCCGTGAATAGAAGAATCTATTTCGAAACACATTGATCTGACGTATCCCCGACGATTTCGTGGAAATAAATAATTCATATTTATTTTCTTGGCGTTTTCGTGGGCGTTGAATTCTCCGAATATTATTAATATTTCATTGTATTTTACAGAACATTAGCGACTGCGTAGGCGTTGGTATGGTTAAAAAAAATTCAGGTTCACACGTTACGGCAAAATATCCTTGAAAACTTCAACCAGAAGACTTTGACTAGTATGTTTGTTCTTTATCTTTTTATGCTTTTATTATGCTTTTGTACAATCTATATTACAATACGGAATAATAGGTTGGGGGGGCTCTTATAAAAGTAACTTACAGACTCTTAAAACAACTTAAAAATTAATTATCAAAATAATATTACAGATTTATTTTATAAAGAAATTAATGTTCCAACATTAGACAGATTATACAAAAACACCTCAATTTTACAAATACATAAAGAAACATTCACTCAATAAAATATACATACACCACACATTCATAATACTCATAGTCAAAGAGCGCAAACAATAGATTGCTTAAACATTCCTAAATATTATAGCAAAACAGCCACACAACACCATTACACTTATCTAGG
Organism: Agrypnia vestita; assembly: GCA_016648135.1. Lineage (NCBI taxonomy): Eukaryota > Metazoa > Arthropoda > Insecta > Trichoptera > Phryganeidae > Agrypnia > Agrypnia vestita. The sequence goes on from JADDOH010024847.1 coordinate 87,059, forward strand.
TGTAAAATTACCAATGAATATTAGAACTGAAGAACACTATACAAAATTCAAGAAACACATAAAACAAATAGAATATATATAATTTAAAAAAAAATAGTTAGAATTTTAAAAAAATAACGATTCTCCGAAATAATTAGTATACTTAAGTCACTAATATTTATCTTATGATGTTTGTATCTCTCTACACTGTTACATTATCAACTTAGACATACTTTTTCATTCATGCTCTTGTATATCATACTCCTGTCCCCAAACACAAGTATTACTTTACTGGGGACAGTTAAACATGTATAAAAAAATGTAATATTCAATGTAAAATGTATGTAATATTTTTATTTTCAATAAAGAATTTTATACATTTTGTTTAAAAAAATAAAACTTAAATCTGTCAGTGTAGAGTAAGTTCCTAACATAATTTTAGTAAAAATAATAATAAAGTGACGTTTTTGTTTACTAACTTATTTGTATATACGGTGCAGAGACATTGAGTTTCTGTCTTTTTTGGTAGACCGTTTGGTAGACTATTTTGCTGTCTTTGAAGTCTGATTAAGTTTTTTTTTTATTTTAGGTTCTTCAGAAAAGTTTCATGTATCCTATTTTACATTTGACATAGGCCTCATACATCAGAATATTCAAATTATTTGGTGTGCATTCAAATTTATAATATAAATTAATGGAACAGGCCAATTAGCTTGATCATTGACTAAATTATTTTGTCTTTAGATATATTCCATTTGAGGTGTCTATCTATGACGGGATTTTTTTGTCCATGCGATTAGTTCTTTGTTTTTCTAGCTTCAAAATGGATCTCTTTTATATTACAATTGTGGAATTCATACCACAATGCAGAAAACCACCAATCTAGGCCACACACACAGTGGCAAGGAATGTCACATAAGCTAATCGGGGCACGAGCAAGACACGCGCGGATGGCAGGTCACTGTACCATCATCATTTTGGACGATTTCTTCACACTAACACAGAAGACTCCTTTGTTCGCAAATTATATAAAAAGAGGCACACGCTATAGGCGAGCATGTCAGTCCTTCGTAGACTTTCGGTGGGTGGCCGGAGGCTATGGCCCTTAGAGTATCTATCATTGTCTTTGTAATAATACTCATGTATATTTTGTACTTGTTTTGTAATTGCTCTTAATCATCTCTAAGCCCCCACACAATAATAATTTGTTCATCAAACTAATTACAAATATTCAACACGTGTATGAAGAAATATAAAATACTATATGATACGGCTTTGCTAATTGTCCTTGCTAGGCCGTAGCCGCTGAGGGGTGTTTCTATGACATTTTTTTTTCCGAAAATGGGGGCGAATCATCGTCCAAACAGCCACGTTCTCACTGTGTTGAAGACAGTTGATGGTGATGAAAGATTTAGTGTCGTTAGATTAAAGTACACTCAAAAGATTTTACTATTCGTCTCTGAGTTTTTGTGCCATGGTTCGCTTTGTTTTGCAGTAAATCCAGGACAAAATGAGAATCTTGTATTTTAGAATGAAAGAACCACTTGTATTTTCGGCCACATTTGTTTCTTTATGCTCACCCTTAGAGTATAGCTGACCTTACCTCTATGTTACATACAGCATTTGTACTTTTTCTTTATTGGAGTCCTATTTTCAGACAATACTCCAAATTAATACATCTATTTGAGTCTTGCTTTGCCAATTCAAGAGATTTTGTTTACTTTTACTCGAAAATCTATGTTTATATTTTTTTGGTCCACCCACTGCGCCAGTTCACCTCATGAAACCTCTTTAGGATGATTTTTGGGAAAGGTTCGTAGGTCGTTGGAATGAAAGAGCGAAATGGTTAATGTTTCTTTCTCAACCGGAGATAAGCTCAGGGAGCAAGTGAACATTAACAACTATTTCGCTCGTTCAAGCGTCTCGCAAATTTTCATCATTTTTATACTTGTTCATAATTTACTCATTTACTTAGACGTATGTGTGGCAAAAAAAAGATATTAGAAATGAGTGCAGAGCTGATCTTAGCATAATTAATATAATTAAAAAAGTGTCGCTCAGATGGTTTGGGCATGTTGAGCGAATGAATGAGGAAAGAATGGTAAGAAAGATGTAATGCAAGTGTTGATGGCGCCAGAAAGAGAGGGCGACCGCGGAAGACGTGGCATAACCAGATTAACCAGATACTGGAAGATGGTTCCATTGGAAGCCTCAACAACCGGCTAGCTTGGATACGAAGATGTACGAATGTGGATGAGGCGAGAGTTGTATGTCAGGACAGAAAAGTGTGGCGCTCCATCCTCTCTGCCTACCCCCACGGGGAAACGGTGTGATGGTAATAAAGTAAGTAAATAACCTGTTCGTCTTCATTTGCTCCCGAAGCCCATCTCCGGTTGAGAAAGAAACATTAACAACCATTTCGCTATTTTATTCCATCTAACACCGAACCTTCCATAAAGATTTAACTTTGTTTTAACCAATGACGTGTTTCTTGTTCGTCATAGTATTTTTTTAATTATTGAATTTATTACAAATTCGAGGTTTAAACCTTGTATCTCTCTAAGAGCACAACCTACCCTGTGCAACTTACAGGTAACCATATAAATTAATAATTATAACACCAATATTGATTTTTTTATTATTATAAGTAGTTGTGTCGTAGATTTTATCAAGAGAGTCTAAAATAGATTTGTGTCTAAAATATGGGGAAAAATAACAATTTATTCATTCTTCTTTTTCAAAACATACGTAGCAAGAATAATGTAAAAAAAAACAGTTATAAACAAAAATCAGTTGAGATTGTTATAGCTAGACCGCATTCAAAAGAATGTGCGCAAAAAATATGTGTGTTGTTACAATGCAAAAAATGAACACAAAATAAATTTTTCTAGTAAGTAAGTAACCTTTTTTAAACTAAAAAATATATATTTATTTGGAATATCATATTGAGGCTTGTAATACGGGCTTGTCAGGCAACTTTCCCCCGCTTCCTTCTTACCGGACAAAGCTGGGGAATGATTTTTTGATTGTGGTCGACCAATAGTGCCGACTTGAAAGGCTTTGAAGTACTAACAAATTGGAAATTTAAAGGAATGCCCTTAATTATGTGAAGTAAAACACTTTTATTTGATATCACATGTTTATTTATAATGTTGAACTGATAAATTCAATATAAAATTTACAGATATTAATAATCAATATACAATTTTAATTAAGGGAAGATCTTTAAAAATATGTATTACTACCAATAAAGATGTCGTATTTATTATAATATAAAATATATTATTTATTCGATACATAGGCTTATTTTACACAATTATAATATTTCTACAAAATATTGGGTATTTGATTTCACAGTTAATTATGAATGAATCTTTATGGAAAATTCCTTACATATTGTATTTTTTCAAATTACCACAGTGTTTTTCATTGATATTTCGACAAAACAATCTACAGATATGCAATTTTATGATTTGTATCAATTGAGTTTAGAAAGAAAGAAGAGTTTGTCACTCAAGAAGTAGATTAATATTTTGTTACAGTATGATATTGCTACATAAAATAAGATACAATAAAATAAATAAGATATCGCACTCCGAAATAAAGGAATTTAAAGTTATTTTTTCTCGTAATTCAAATAGTTCTATAAGCATTAAAAGTGACATTTTTGGTTATGAATACGACAAAATATCATTATTTATATCATATATTAATAAATCATATCAACTCCATGTGGTTTATACAAATTTTTTAATTAGTTAAAATTAATTACCATTATTTTTTCCTGTTTCTACAAGACGATCACATTTGAAAGAGAATATGTGTTATGTGTACTCAACTTCAAGAAAAATGTGAAATGAAATGCGAATGTAGCACTTTTCATTGTAAAAAAATAATGGAAAGTAACACAAAGATGATCGTTTAGTAGACCTCCATTTAAGAAAGACAATCGAATAAGTATTTGTAAGCCGTGCGTACGACACACATTGTTTCGTTGTGTTGGTGTTTACGGGTATAAAAACTAGCATAACGAAACAATGTGCCTCGTACGCACGGCTTACACATACTAATTCGATTGTCTTTCTTAAATGTAAAGAAGTATACGTAGTAGAACCAATGATGTATGAAAATATGACATTCTTAACTCAAAGTCGGGGTGTGTTGAAATACAAAATGCATAAAATCTTACAGGTCTTAAATAATGTGACATTAAAATTTGCCGCTAAGTTGGAGTAAATCACCATTTATCTCCAAAAAGACAGATAATCAGTACCATAGATTTTACAAGATCATAAAAATTTGCCCAAGAATGCGAAAAAAAAATTTTTTTGTGTCACTTGATTTAACAGTCATATATTTTCTGAAATTATATTTTTAAAATTTATATTTTAGAATAAATATTTACGAAAATGATGTATGGCTTATTTCAGTAATCTTACATGTAAAGTACATAAGTAAGTACCTATTAATCTTATAATATAATATATTTTTAAAATGCTTATGACTCTTTTCTGGTGAATCTTCGCTTGGAGTATTTCTTAATAACAGGCCAATTAACATTCTCCAATTAGGAATGAATTAAGTTTTTATATTATTTTTATGATTAAATAAAAATCTAATGACATTTTACATCACCCTTGTTGACATTAAAATTGTATTACTATGAAATGCTTAATCATTCTTTTATCGATTGATTCCAACACGGGTTTTTATTTATTTCTTCATTTCTTCATTTAAATTGAAAGAAATATTAGAATTCACGTAATTTCGTGGAGACTAACCACTTCTCTTGTAGGACGGCACACGTCCATAAATTAGAAGCACCATTTTGATAGTTTTTTCTGTGTATAGTTTTCTGGGATATTCTGCCGTGTATAACACACGGCAGAATATCCCAGAAAACTGTGCACAGAAAATTCTGAACGGCAGTGAAAACCAAAGGACATTTTTACCATTTTGATAGTATTTCCAACTAACATTTCGCGTATTAATAAACATAACATGATGTTAATATTAATGAGAATATGGAAAAATAGTAAATACACCGAAAAATTCACAGCACATTAAAAATGGATAGTACAAAAATGAACCACAATAAAAAATAAAATCTGATTTATTTGTAAAAAGCTTAGACGTTTTCTAAGTATTTTTGATTCTGCAATAAAATAATCATCAATCGTTCTATGGAACATAAAATTATATAACTTCAAGAAGCTTAAGTGTTATTACAAGTAAAAAACTTCGTTCTACATTCCTTCATTATTTGAACATTAAATTCTCACAGTTGTGCAAAATTGTTAACAAAGCAAGCACTCATATTTTTCAATAAAGTTATCGCAAGGAATCATATTTAAAGTAATTTATCTCAGTTTAACTTGAGTGTTGTTCGTTTATGACATTGTGCGTGATATCCGAGGTTTTAGTTTTGTTGTATTACATTTCTATTTATTTAAATGAGTTGTAATGTAGTAAAAATGAGTCGCTAACATTCAGATTTCAGATTTTACAAAGACGACACTAAAAGATTTGGTTTTTATTCACAATATTAAGATTATTCATCATTTAAAAGAACATTCAATTTCATCATTCATTCCTAAAGAAAATATAGAACTATACATATATAAAAATGGTTTCGTAACATTCGTAGATTCAGTCCACTATTGATACCAACGACTAATATATAAAAATCTTTAATGATATTGCATTTTCAACGTGTTATACTTGAACACAAAAAATAATTCCACATATATTTCTTAGCGTGTATATAGATATATTATATTATAATCTGTTAGTGCATGCTTAAATCTAGTTTCAAAACTAAAGATTTGTCAAATGAGAATGTGTTAAGAACTGTGTCCACAAAATAGAAAAAAAATTCAATCCCAAAACATGAAATATATTGACTTGTAATAATATTTTTGTTCTATAATATTATATGAAACTCTGAGTAGTACAGACACACCAAAAAATATTTCCACTGAACATTGAATACATGGAGAGACCGCATTTTTGCGATTTTTGAATCTATATTTTCAAATAATGTCACATTATTAATGGGAATTGTACTAAAAAAGGATATGAAAACTAATTAGAACTGATTAAAAATAGAATACTGATTGATAAAATCGGGACATAAATAAATTATTTTTATTTTTATTTTAAACAATATTTATATATGTAGGTTCTGAGAGCACAATTACTGGATTTTGTCTACAGAGGGATAATTATTAATTGAGATAATTTACAGAAGTCTCATGGAGACGAAGCTATTTAAATGGGAAACGGGTATGGAATCTTTGTAGGGTGGCCCAGGGCGTAAGCCCTAAGGGTCATTCAAGTCATAAGCCCTAGACCACCCAATAAGATTTCTCTATACGTTTCTCTAATAAATAGCTTCATCTCTGTGCGACTTCTATAATTTATCTTAAGTAATTATTTTTATGCATTTGTTTAATCTAAACTGATGATAAAGTATGATTTGTAAATAAAGAAATTAAAAATCTACTTAAAATAAATATCAGTGATGTTCATGTAATAATTAGTTAGATTTTTATTACATTATTTTAAAGTATAATAGAATCCTTAAAGTTTTACGGAATAATTAAAACAAATTAGATAGTCACTCAGAAAAATCTTGCCATCCAAAAATATAGCGTTTTACAATTTCTTTCTAAAATATTGCAGGCGCAAAGATGTTAACATATATTTTATGTATATTTGATTTCAAAGTCATCTTATGCAGGGTATGTATAGATATTTGAACCAAAGGATTTTATACATTTATTTGACTTTTTAAAAACATTTTTTCTAAAGATTTGCAGAAGATATGTAAGATAATAAATATATAAAAAAAGCAAACTCTGAAGCCTAATTAAGGCAGAAATCTACGTTTAATATATATTGTGGAGTGACTGTTATATCGTATGTTAATAATAATACATTGTGATGCAACTCCTTTTGACAGATCAATTAATTGTAAATTGTTTTCGATGAAATCCGCAAGAGCGCCGTTTGTTTTAATTCGCGTACAATTCCATTGACATCGCTGCTACTTCTCTAGTAGTTATTTCCAGTATAAGGGTTGCAGAGAATCCACCCGTCTACGTCCGAGACCAGCCTTCGAGCAGGGTTGAGCCGACACACGCACCCCCATATCAATAACTGTACGGTTCAAGGGAATATTCCAGCAATCGCTCGCTTCACCCCTCTCTGACGTCATGGCTTAGCTCGCTTGAGTAATTCTGAGCTCTGACCGGAATTTCGTCAGAAAACTGAATGAGTAAAAGAAAACAGCTAATAAATCTTTCGTTACACCACAAAACACGAAACCAAAACCTATTTCAAGAACGAAATGTTAATTAGTATGTTTTTTTTTAAGTAATGAATTGTTTCTTCAATGTTTTACGGTCATACGCGAGGACTGACAATTAAGATGGCTGCGGAGTAACACCAGAACAGAAGAAGAAGAGAAAAGAAGAAGGTATTAGAACATTCATTCAGCGAATGAAGAGTGTCCAGATTTTTTGGAAAGTTACATGATCATAATACACCAATGAATCGAATCAAACTCTTGAATTTGTCAAATCTAACCTCCTCATCTGACATTGGAGGTTACGAGTGGAAGCGAAACGATTACGACGCGTGCTCTAAACAGCCTTCACACAAAATGATTTGAATACTGTTTCCTGCAATTGAAAAACATGAGGACTACTTTGAAGGACCCGTCTACTTAATCGAATAAGTAGGCGTAATTTAATTATACAAACTCAATTGTCAGTCTTCTTAAACTTAATTATTTTGTTATTACAATTTTATTTAACCGTCAATGGAGACAAAAAAACATCAAAAATGAAATAAATTTAAATTTAAACACTAGTAAAAGTGGCTAGGTCAATTTATTATTCCTGTATAGAATATGTTTTCAATAGATATCACCCTATGGAATTCTATTAATTAAGAAAAAATATATATTTCAATTAATTATTTCAAGTCAAAAGAGTCAAAAACATATTCTATGCAGATCTGATATAAAATTCGTTATATGCAATCATGTAGAGAAATAACATAAGCAATTTGTACCAGCTTTTATTTTTAATGCAGTAACATTTAATTTGTGAAGCATCACAATAGTATTGATGTATAATATGAGAAATAATTATCGTAATTATAACTGTAATAACGATTAATGAAATGACACTACTCCATATTTAGATTAGATTATTGTTTTTTTTTTAAATAATTTACAACTCCTAAGCGTTAAAAAAATTGTATGCTTCAGTATCTATTGACTTAATAAGGAAAGAAATTAAAAATTTACTGAAGAAGGCATAATGGAGGAAAAGAAGGCAATACACTCGTATGTTAGCTAGGGTGGGGATGGGTTTTAAATTATTAAACGAGGTGTCAGATGCTAGTTGTCAAAATTCAAGGGATGTATTCTTTATTCAATTTTGAATAGAAAATATTCTTACGCTTTGTATTGAGAATTGTATTTGAGAATTAATCCAATGGCAATCCATATAGAATTTTATAAATTCTCTAGCTGTTAAACAATTCAAAGAAATCTTTAAAACAAATTTGAAATTTGGAAAAAGAACATTTGAAACACTCGAAAGATGTATTTAAACAACTGAAAAAAAAAACAAAACCAGCAAGAAAGAAATAAATGATTTGTGGTTTTTCAATATGTCGGACTACGTAATACACACGTAGAACACCTACATAATTTATTTATATAAGGAATATAAGGATAATGGTGTCAAAATAATATAGATGGTGATATTTAGATATCATGTAATACTTAATATGGCGAATGCCGAGATTGAAGTTATTAAAGAGGTAATAACAAAATATTATTTATGTTAGTATATAACCACTAAAAACTCCTTTTTTGTCTACCGGTTTCGAAACGTAACCCGTCTCTTCGTCAGGAAAACCACTACGCTAGCATGTACCTCACTGCACACCGCAACCATAGTATTATTTACATACCAACACCATCACAAAATACTCCTCACACGCGTGTTACTTTAATTAAATATCAATATGCACTTTTAGTTAGGGTAACACGCATGTGATGAGTATTTTATGAAGGTGTTGATGTGTAAATTCTATGTTTGTGGTGTGTAGTGATATGTACATGTTAGTGTAGTGGTTGTCTTGACGAAGAGACAGGTCACGTCTCGAAACCGGTAGACAAAAAAGGAGTTTTTAGCGGTTATAAACTAAAATAAATAACATTTTGTTGAAATGTCTGACCACAAAGTTAATGCTTTAAATATTAAAAATATTAATAAAGATGTGATAATTCCTCAACTGAAAAAGAATTTTAAAAATGCCAAATATTTTTTTGTTAAAAATATTATAATACATTTATTATCCCTCAAGTCTGAACAACTAGCTATATTGCACCTGGTATACGTGTGATTATATATAATATAAAATTTGTTTTCTATACATCGTACATATTTACTATAAGATATTGGACATCACTAGAAACATTATCATTTTTCTAAATTATAATGACAGTAAATGGTATATATATTTAAATAGTTATAACAGTAATCATTTCGAAGCAGATATAAAAAATTACTGCTAGAATACTAAATTAAATTTCACAGAAAATCTTTTCAGATATGATTAACTTAGGTTTCAGACACAATACAAGAATAACAGGAATCGATAAATAATTTAAATAAAATCACATTTTATTCGTGAAGATTTTTAAAAATATTTGATAATTAAAACAAATTTGATGAATCACGTAGAAAGATACATAGAAAAATTTACAATGATTTTTTTCTTAAAGTTTTCAAGTTAAGTTAACATTCCAATTAAAAAGATTAGTTGTCCCTGACTAATTAGGTAACAAATACATCATGTCCTCCGAACAAAAAGGTATCATGGAGATGAGCTAGATAGGAGAGAGAGATGTAGAGCGAGATAATAGAGATAGATAGATATAGAGGAGAGATAGATATAGTAGAATAAATAATATTAAATTTCCAATTTTCATCGGCCATAGGGTGTTTTTAAAAAATGGTGCTTTATATTTTAGAGGTATGAAATAAACCGATTTCTCGTTTCATTTACATGAATTCATGAGATTTTTTATTAAAAAAATATTACAGCCTGTCCAAATATTGAAAAGAAACTTTTTATTGTTAAGTCATAAACTACTTTTGAAATTTGTGGGGTATAAAAGCATAGGTAAATATACAAAAAATAAAAAAAATGTTTTGAATGCAGTCACCGAGGATTACTAATTTAAAATGTACTGAATTCTAGATTTTCTATTCCTGTCGTATAGAATGTATAGATGTATACATGTATACATGTATAGATGTATCTATTTCTTCCAAATATAGACTACGTTTCCTATTAAATCTTGATTTGGTACATCTATACCTATGAACTCAATGTCTATCTGTTTGTTCTCTATACAAATCTACATCGTTTGTCCGATTCGATTCAAATTTTGCGTACTTATGCTGTAGGACCCGGCGGGTAACATAGGCGACATTTCCTCCTTTTCTTTTACCCCTTCCCCTCTTCCTGACATATTTTCGATGCAAATCTGTACCGTTTGACCGATCGGACTCAAAATTTGGAAACTTATTCTTTAGGACTCGGCGAATAACATACGCGATATATCCCCCTATTCTTTTACCCCTTCCCTTCCCTTTGATATATTTTCAATGCAAATGTGTACCGTTTGACCGATTGGACACAAAATATGTTATTGTTTAGGACTCGGCGGGTAAAATAGGTGATATATATCCCTATTATGTTACCCCTTCCCCTCCTCCTGACATATTTTCGATGCAAATCTGTACCGTTCGAATCGAACCTTTGTTTCCCCCCACAAATTTATTTTCAACTTAATCCTTAACTCGTGCAACGCCGGGTACGAACAGCTAGTTACACATATAAAGTAATAATTCTCGAAGACTGCATTAATTTTATTTGAATATTGCCGCCTTTGCTTTTATATCCCATATTTGATCTCCCTGTAACAATAATTATTTATAGAATTTTCACTCAATTACGTTAATTTTGACCAAAACTTTAGTTGATTGATAGCTTGTTCCAATGCCACAATATGAAAATATTTATTTTACTATATTATATATTATATATATCTATATATATATATGATCCTATATATATATATATATAGATATATATATATAGTATATATATACTATAGCGCTAATATAAAAACAAAACTGTAATCACAGGGTCACTGTTTAAAAATGTCTAACGGCAGAATAAATTATAGTTTTTACACAATTGATTTTTTTTCTTTGTATCTTTCTAAGAGAATTATCTTATACAATGTAACTAATACATTTATTTATTATAATTGCCGACTACTGCTTGCAAGCCAGTGGTTTTAAACAATTTTGTAAAAAAACTAAGTTTTAAGTGAACTATTAGGTTTCTATGTAACGGGCTACATATTGTAGAAAATATTAAGCATTCATTTTGTGTTAGTTAACTATGTTCTAAAAACGGTGCGGCGATTTATAAGGTACAAAAACTATAATTAATTTAGTTAAACCAAAGTTAATCTATGGTTAATCATACGAATATAATATGTATGCTCTAAATGTATTAAATATTAAAAATATATTACCTGATCAGTAAAATATGATGTAATTATATCCACATAACCTAAAATGTATCTTCGATTATCACAGATAAATGTAACAGAAAAGACTGTAATGCTGTGAGTCCACGGATGAGACTTTTGTCTATTGTCTCAGAGATTTGAAACAAGTCCCATCCGTGTGCACGCGTCACAACATTTTCAAGGCGATGAAAATTATTTGAAAACTATTGCTAGAGCTTCGTACATCTATAGATTGAAACAATTTTTTTTGAATATAGCAGCCATTAAATAATGTATATTTTTATTTAATAATATAAGAACTGCAATCATATTAACAACATTCAGAGTGGTTAGAAAAGTGTTACAAGTTTTATGCACAAAAAAAAAACATTGAATTGTAATATAGCTTTAAAAAAAGTTATAATTTCTTCATTTTCATTGAATCTTATTTTGCAAAAATGTTTAATATGTTATTATAAAATAAACCGAGAAATTACATTGAATATTTTTATTGTACGTGTAAAAATCCGGTGTGTTTGTTTGAGAGAGACTTACTGAGAATAAATGGAAGATTGGAATTTGATTACATTTATTTTTCACATTCTAAAATCATTTTTTTTATGTGGTTGCTTTATGTGGGTAGGTACTAGATTTGTAGATATTCTTTGACTAGTACTAATTCGACAATTTTTTTCAAAGGTCATCTTTAGATTTTCACAAACATGCGAGTGTTGTCGATTACAGAAAATATTTTTTTTGAGAAGTGTTAAAATGGATGATAAATGTCTTTTTCACAACATTTTTTTGAGATGAGAGGAAACATTGTAGGCGGATTAAGAAGCTCATACATCAAGAATGTGCGCAACATTTATCCTTCTGCTTGATTATCAATTTGGTTAAATTTATTTTTTCAAAAATACTCTTCTCCGCGAGCTGCGCAGTGGTCGTCAGCTTTCCGCGAGCTTATCGACTAGTTGAAAATAAAAATATACTTTGTAAATGTCCACGTCCGTATCACAGCCGAGTATGTAAAGCGAGAGGGCGGGGCGCCGCCCTTAGGAACCCCCGGCGTGGGCCCCGGCCTCCGCGGACAGCTCCTTCAGGGGGGCCCTGCTGCGCGCGCGCGGCTCCTCGTCCGCGACCACCGCGTACAGCTGCCCCGTGCCCAGGTCTATCGACATCCTCGGAGGCAGTTCCACGATGGCGTCCGCCAGCGCCTCCCACTTGGTCGGCCTCAGGTCGTACCTACACATCACCAGAACATGTAAAAGCTCCGCCGGGCTACAAACCTGACAATGTGACTTCTCTAGGAATGCGGCTGTGATACCCTCGCGTATGTACAAAAAGCTAAGCTCCAACAGCGGGCTTTACGTTTCTAGTAAATCTAGTCTGGCCGCGTGTTCTAGGTCTAGCTCTACGATCGAACCTACTAAGCGTAATAAGCGTACTGACTTACATAGAGGAAATTCGGAGTCTCAGCTGCATTGAAATTAAAAAAAATATATTCATTATCACCCGGTTTCGTTAGCTTCTCTTTATGATGTTTACATGAATGAGATCTTGGCTGATGATGGCATTTCTGGTGATACTCACTCTAGTTCGGCGGTCTCGTCTGTCTCTCCCCCGTCCGTAGAGGGAGCCACGGTCAACGTCTCCGTTTCTAACTTGTCTTCCGCTTCGGGTAGCGCGTCTTCCTTCGCTTCCGGCGCCGCGATCTCCGGGACCACGGCCGACTCCGCGACTTCCGGCAGCTTCTGATCCGTTTCCGCCGATTCAGCTTTCATCAGTTCCGTCATGCCTTCGATCGGTGGTAGTTTTTGTTTCATCATACTCAACGAGGATGTTTTGACTTCTGTCGCGACCGCTTCTGTTTCTTTTAGCAATTCGTTCGTCATGTCGTCGATGGTGGTGCTTAGTGCGTTTGCGGATTCGTCGATTTTTTCCATGGGGGTTTCGAGGATGTCCGCCAGGGAGCCCATGGTCGCGCTCGGGGTCGGAGGCTTGTCGAAGCTGGGGACTGGGGTGGGTTTAAACTTTTCCAAGGGCGGAGTGGCTTCGGCGGTTGGTGAGCGTTGCGGACTGTCCATTATGTCGTCGATCATTTTTAACATGTCACTGTCTGGACCTTTGAGGGGGATGTATCTACAAGCGTCCGGGTCGCTGCCGTTGCTGGGCAGGGGGTCTGCTGGAGTCTCCGCCGCTGGCGACATGAGGGTGGAAGCCTCGTGCTTCACTCCCTCGGTGAGGGAGTGCGTGGCTGCCGTGGCGGCCCCCGCCACGTGCCCCGTGGCTGTCTGGAGGCCGTCTGCAGCGGAAGAGACGGCGCCCTTCACGTGGTCCATCGCCTCGTGGACCACTTTACCGGCTGCGTCTCCCAATTCTGTAAACAAAATGTGACGTGAAAATATTTTTCAACGAGTAAATACAATTTCAGATATGCTTCCTCCACCCAGCTTCCTGAAAATAAACTTTGCTTGTTTGATCTATAATGTCAAAGTAAACAATGTTTGGTTCTATGACGTCAAAGTAAATAAGTACACCTTATTATATTATTAAACTTTAAGGAATGCTGCATAGCAAGATCTATGCAAAATATATATAAGGATCGCGAGCGAAGTAGATCCTGTAAGATGGCTCTTTTAGTCTTCACAACAATCGACCACTATTTTAAAATTGACATATTGCTCTTGGATTAATAAATATACACCTATATAAAAATGAACAGTGAAAATTGTACGACTTTGATCTGCAAGAGGCATGAAATGCATGAATTTGGATGCAGGAATTATTAAATATATCTTATGTTGTATATACACCAAAATCACTCAATTATAAATACGGTAATGTCGGTCGTGTGGATTTTAAAGGCGCCAAAACCGATCTCGGTACCTCTCGCATATTCATCCTGTGCAATCTTAGCTTAGATCGATATTTTGTGTTACAAATGAACGTGTTGATTTATTAATTTAACTGTAAATAAAGTAACATCCTTAATATGTCAGCTTAAGACATTTGTAAACTGTTTTTTTCACATACATATTGCCTGAATTTTTATAAATCGTCGACTCCTACACACCCTGTACTCGTGTTAATTTTACACTTACGTGATATTTTTCTGCTTTTACCTATTTTATAGATATTAATCTATTATATAAACTAAATTTAACCACCTCATTCTAAATACCGTACAAGAGGGGTGAAAAGTAGGCCATCACAAGTTCGGGTGTATTTCCTACCATCAAGTACGAATACTTAAGCACCTGGAGTTTCCCTGTGTACAAATTTAATATCAAATGAATAAAAGGAATTTTATGTAAGAAATAATAACCATCAAAAGCTGTCAGCGACTATGGCTTCAGCCTTTTTTTATTTTACTTATTAGATTGTTGATGATATGTACATTATTATTTTTATTAAATAAACTCGAAACCCTACAGATGCAGAAAGGGATGGAAAGTCGAAGTTAAACTTTGATCAATTATAAATTAATTCACGGGATGATTTGCTGAGAGGAACTGGTAAGGAAGTAGATACATCCATAACAGTTCCGGGATAGGGTGGGTGTCCGCCCCTTTCTGCTTCTCTTATATGGCTTCAGTTATTCAAAGTGATGGGTATCAAGAAAGTTCGAATTGAACATTATAGCATTATCGTTATTGAGAAAGATTATCTGAATTGACACAATTCGAAAAAATATATATATATTTTTTTTTAATTAATAATATATACATAAAAAAAAATTCTACAATTATACATAAATGTTTACAAATCTATATTTTTTGTGTGTGTATACCTCACTAAAAAGAATTATATTCTTGTGTGTGGTGAGGGATAACCACTTACAATCAGAGGTATAGGTAGTGTAATCTAATTATATAACAATTGGAAAGAAAGAAAAGAAAATCTAATACATCAAATCTTAGTTAATAATACAGTATATAGAATAAGCAGTCAAGTAAACAATAATATAATAATAATAAGCAGTCAAGAACTCAATCACAAAGTCAATTCTATAATAATGAGAATCCATTCGGGTTCACTGGGGGAATATGCATGCAGGGCGCAATCGAAAATATTCACCATCGTGCAAAATAAATTGAACAAATCAAATAATTATACAGGTATCTTCATCGATTCGTGGGAAGTACTAACGGTATCTCCACACGAACAACCCGTATCAGAACCAAAAGAAAACGGGACTGACCAAGCGGCCCCAAACGGGTAAGAAGCCACTCACCGAATATACCTCAGATAGTCAGATCAAATGAATCTCCAAGACACTTTATCTCTTTTTACACAAATTAATCAATGGTACTATCGACTGTCCTCAACTGCTAGAACGCGTTTGCTTGCGTGTTCCGTCTCGCGTAACTAGAAGTCATGCTGGTTTTGCCGTGAAAACTGCAGCTACCAACTAAGTCTTTAATTCTCCACTGCAAAGGCTTCCTAGACTAGCAAACAGATACGATCAACTTGACGTCTTTGCCAACAACTTTATAATATTCAAACATATTTTAAAAGGTGTATTGAAACATTACTAGTATTTGTCAAATTGGACTTAAATAATTGATTTGTATTTGTTTTGATTGTTGGTTGAGTGAGATAACTAACTGTTATGTAACACTTTTATTATATTATGACTTTTTAAGCTGTGCTATTGCTTTTAATTTCTTTTGAATATTTATTATATCTTATTTTCTTTATGCTTATGCTTTTTACTTTTTACTTTATATTATATTTATCTTTAGATATTTGTATTTTAAGTATTTGATTTCCACTTTATGTCATGATTATTTTTATATGTTATAATATTTTTTCTTTAAACTATCCATTATATAAATGTACACTTTACACATTTGTTCATTCATTTCGTGTATTCGTCAATTTCTAAATATTGCTAAATATGTGACGTCACACTAGGGAGGGGAGGGTCTCACAAATGTGACCAACTGTGACAAGGACGGGGGAGGGGTCAAAAATTCATGAAATTAGTGTGACGTACTTTATGGATGACCCTTAATGTGTATCGAGTTTGTTGTCGTTTTTGGTTATGTTACAATGTCCTTTTTCATCATGATGCCGAATGCATGCCCATCCTGGATAACGGCATCCAATTGCCACCACCGAACGTGGGTCGAAGTAAAGAAATAACTATTTTCCTCCTCAATCTCCGCCGACAAAGCGCATGGTCTAGGCACTCGAAATATCTCTACTACAACCACTAGCTACGTACACAGTTGAAATTGAACTTACAGAGTCCGGCCTCATTCTGGAATTTGCAGAGCTCCGCTTATAGTAGATCGAGTGTGCGCTGCACTTTCTGTGGTCACCGGAAAACCTCTCTTTTTGACCAATCCTTAATTCTCACGGCTTCGTCGAATTCGGAAACAGATCGACACGTCAGTGGTGACGTGATACGCTCATGCACACAAAAGGAACGGCAACATCATACATGCTGACGCCGAGTACCGTGGGTCATTACTCCCCTCGAACAGCGGTCAAGAAGGAAGCCGAATTGTCAAACAAGCAACTTTGTAAGCGAGGGCGACGAACTCCGACAAAGAGAAATCCAAAGGTGACGGGATCAAAACCCTGAAATGCAGAGGCAGCAAAATGGAGACAAAAGAAGGGCTGCGGCCGCACGCCGGACAAAACACCAGGAGCTCTTTGTTCCGGATCACTATATAAGCCGGCGCCTGCAGAGCCGATTATCTCACTTTGAAGTGAACCGCTTATACTGCGGAAGCTCTCGCCATTCATCGACTCATTATTGTGTAACTGTAATAACTATACTTGTAACTTTGTCATTATTAAAACTCAATAAATACTATTCAAACACCGCGGCTTCATCCTCATCAGCCTTCCCACACGTCTATTTCCGAAAGGCTTAAAATGTTGAACCTCGGATACGTCGTATTTTAGGTACCGCAAGAAGGGGATCAATCTTTCAACAGAAGCTAAGTCAGCGGAACTCCGTGGTTCTAATTGTCAAACTGATTGGAGCATAATACCTCGAGCGCCAATTTCGACCAATGACACGTCATAGGTTTTTGAACGCTGCGAAGACGCTGGTTCTTCTAAATCCATGACGTTATATATCTACTTTTAAAGAATTGTTGACCTTGGATGAGATTTTCATCTCAAAACAATCAAGGATTATGTTCCACTGTAACAACTCTTCGTGTTACACCAATTCACACGTCAAATAAATGTCAACCCTTTCCACTGTAAGGGGGTCAACTTCGTTTGGTTTTCATAATGTTTGGTTTACCCTTTCGACGATGTTTCAACAAATACTTAAATTACGCTTGCCCACTATTTTGGAAACATCAGAAATTTAATTTGGAAACGGCGAACAGGAAAGTGTTACGAAAATAACGATTCATGACCGACTGGATTTTCCGATGTCGAGTACTGTAATAAAACTGTCAAACAAAAAAGGTGAAATTCTCGCTCGGCTTTTCCCACAGCTGGAAAATTAATGGCTATACAGTGACACACTTCTGTTAAGTGGAAAACCGATGTTAAAAAAGCACCGGTTACAAATCTTAAATTAGCGTGCTGAAAAAATAGTCAGCTGGGAGAAATGTGGTCGTAAAATGGCCGGTGGCGGTAATAGGATTTGCATATTGTTAAGTGCTGGTTTTACACAAAAAATAATTATTAAATGCGGACCTCGAAAGCATACTTAGTCTATGTTTAGAATACCGTCTTAGAGTCTTTCGTCTATGTCGGTCCCCCAAGCCTCTAACAAGATGGCTAATTCAAAGATACAGTGAAGTGAGACCAACCACAAACCCGGGGCCGCTCTACGAGCAAAAGCTCCCGTATCGGCCGTACACTTTCACCATCCAGTTTGGCATTGTTTTAATGCTAAAATGGTTTCCTCGCTACGCCGCCGACGATGAAAAGCACTCGTGCGGCGCGGCGAGGAAACTGCACTAACCACTTCACCGTCTCTGGGGTGCGTTAGGAAAAACAATTTATTCAAAGAAAATGACAATACATAAAAATAACAAAATATAAACAAAAAGCAGAGAAATATAAGGAGAAGAAAATAGCAAAGCGTAAATATCAAAAGTCAGAAAATAACAAAGCATGAATATAAATAAAGCAAAATAAAACAAAACATAAAAGATACAACAAAATACATAAATACAGTGTATGCAAAAGAATAATAATATACAGGGTTATTTAGAAAACATTAATAACCTCGCAGGACTATATTCCTTGATTATGAGTCGAAAATGTTCAAGCTATTATGACCTAATATCAATAGTTAAGGAAATATGCGACATCAAAGTTTGCATTTTTTTTCAATATTTCTGACTTATTTTTTGTAAACCGTTAGAATATCATTACAGTAACTCATATTGATAACGAAAAATTCATTTTTTCAATACAAGTTAAATTAAATGATAAAAACTATGAAAAAATTCCAATTGGAATTCAAAGGTTTTTATTTTTTATTTGACTTGTATTAAAGGGAATAAATTTTTCATATTCGATATAAGTAACTGTAATGATAGTCCAATGTTTCACAAGAAATAAGTCAGAAATATTGAAAAAAAAATGCAAACTTTTATGTCGCATATCTCCTTAACAATTGATATTAGGTCATAATAGGTTGAACATTTTCGACTCATAATCAAGGCAGGAATATAGTCCTGCGAGGTTTTTAATGTTTTCCAAATAACCCTGTATAATGTGCGTGGAATACATGAATGAGTATTGAAAATTACAAGGGTGACAGCTGATCAGGAATGAGAAATAATTACAAAAATTGCATCACAGAGACAGTATCGAGTGCAAATTGTCTCTCCCCTGAGGGAAATGCAAAGATACAGTGGAGAAATTTAGTTGAGATGCCTCCCAGTACCGCGTATATACATATTGTTACAGGGTTCGTAGCGGTGGCGGTGCAAACATTACCTGGAACACTGTTCCGTAATTCGCACTGATTTTGCGCTAGAATATTCCACTCATCGCTGGTATACAGTGCGCTTGTTCATTCGCAATCACATCAAACTCGACTGTCTTCGGTGTGATGCATTCGTCGTTTATACAGAAAATGTTCTTTCTCGAATCTTCTCGCGTGTTCCAATGATTTCCATATTATTTTAACATCTTGTAAAATGATTCAACCTGTTGTTTCTAGAACCCCGTGTCAATTTGTTGATATCTTGATATTAAGGTAAACTTAGAGGCCACAAATTGCGAATGGCCGTATTAAATTTAACTGCAACATTTATGCAAAAACATCTCATTCATAAAATATAGACCTCAAAAGAGATGGGCCGCCGATATAGCCACATTGGGGGGGAAGAAATGGCTACAACAATGGTATGGAAGAGGCCTATATCCAGCAGTGGAGAGATGAACGCTGAAGAAGAAGAAGAAGAAAGAAATAGAAGGTATCAAATTACAAATATTTGTTTTCGTAAGTGAGGTTCAAGTAGTCATTGACACTCTAATATCAAAGGTGAATGAACGCGAGACCGCAAACATTTGAGACTTGGTTGGGCTACAAAAATCCACAGAGGGTTGTCTCCAAAGGACGTAAATCCTGGATCAGAGATTCTCTCGAGTTGAAAACCTCATCAGAGGACGTGGGTCGTTGGAAGTGAACATATTTATTTATTTATTTATTTATTTATTTATTTATTTATTTATTTATTTATTTATTTATTTATTTATTTATTTATTTATTTATTTATTTATTTAACGCCCTTATGGGCTTTTACAATATACAGAATAATTTTTTTTTAAAATAACATAAGACAGTTAAAATAAAAGTACAGTTAAAATTTACAATAATAATAGTTAAAAGGTAATAATAATAATAATAATAATACAGAAAAACATAAGGAAAACATAAAAACATAAGATAAAATAATAATAAAGTTAAAGGTACAAATAAATAATAGTTAAAGGTAAAATAGAAAGATTTATTGTCCATTTCCATTTCGTTGGGATGTAAACAATTGTATCAGCTTTGTCCTATACACAGTTAGTTAGGTGTATAGTTAGGTACTTACAGACCAGCACGACCAGCGAAGAAAGTATTTGTCAATCTATCATAATAATGTTGTGAAGAAGAAGTATGGAAGTGATGTTAACTTAGGGTTGTTTCGGAAGTTTATGATGTATTTGATGTAGAAAGGAAAGTGTATATATATATTTGTTATTTACATATAAGTTTTTTACTGTCAGGAATAAGTATAGGAACCTAAAAGATCCGCGACCTGCAAATCTTTGGTATCGACATTTTTGATAATGTGGATAACAAAGAATATTTTAAGTAATTCTGATTTTTTTTTACGTTTGTTACAAAAACGCTTGAAAACAGTATTGTAGTACAGTATGGGGCATCGTTAATAAAAATGAAGAGAAAATCGACGAAAGCGAAAATTTTAGGCACATTAAGTTTGTAGTTATGACCGTAATATTTTTTTAGTTACGACCGTAGTTTTTTTAGTTATAGTAACACGCCTAAGGCATATTTAAGTCTTTTCCATGAATATAATAAGGCGCTGATTAAGTTTTGATTGTTTAAGGGGACACATGTTTTCAGTTTGAATTTCAAGTATTCTTTGCATATTTCATACTCTTTCAAAGCTCTTTATAATAGTTATTAAGTTGAAGCATATTATTCTCCGTTTTTTTATAATTATACAGGGTATAGCAGAGCTAGTCCACAATACTTTACGGGTGGATTCCAGCCTTGGTTATGGGTCAAAAATGTTCAAGCTATTATGACCTAACATCAATAGTTATGAAGTTATGCAATGTCAAAGTTTGCATATTTTTTCAATATTTTTGACTGATTTTTTATAAAATCTTGAAGTATCACTACAATAGCTTATAGTTTTTACGAAAATAATTGCATTTTCATTTACCTATTTTTAATTCCGTGCAAAAACGCCCGCAGATATCATGGCGTCTACGTGACGTCAAGCCTAAGTAAACATTGTGTTGTGTCTATGACAATGGTTCAAGAGACGCGGTGACGGTTCATTCGCTCTGATCGGCGTTTCAGTTAAAATGGCCGAATGCAGAATTTAATACGTTTTATTAAAAAATTTATTTATCTCATTGTGTATATTAAACTGGACCATTTTTTAGAATCCTTTCAAAATGTTTTCTTCTCTAAAATCACTTATTCTTTAATTATTTAATACTGTCGTCATGCCTATTAAGCATCTACCTGAAAATATCATTTCAGTACCTATCATCTTAAAATTATTTACATTATTTGTTAAGTAATGTAAAAGAGAAAAATGTAAAAGTTGTCATAAAGTATGAAGCATCTTCTTTAGTTAATCAGTGCTGGTTGATTGTTGCATGTTTTCTTCCGCTTGTGGCGAGCCAGATCTGCCTGGACTCTAGCCCCTCGAGCGTGTCAAACGGACCAATCGCGCTCGAGGGACATCGCCCAACGAGAAGTTTTGTGACTTCAATAAACCATTGTGAGTACATTCTTCTTATTCACCCTGTATCGCATCCCACTCCACTTGTCATATACCTTAACACTCGACACATATTCATTCACACGCCTTCAGCGTTTACCCTACATGCATCAGACTGATAGTGCATTTTGGCAGAGGTGCACAATCACACTGATTCCTTCGCGAATACACGCATATTAACATTCATTTATTTATTTATTGATATTAATAGACATAGTCCAATAAAATATAATGCATAACATGAACAATATATAATACATCAGAATAAAAATTATAGCCATTTAAATACAAAAGCAAGGACAAATGAAAATTACTAACAAGATGGAGACAAGGACTGGACTATCTAATCAGAGATTGTTTAAATCTAGACAGACTTACACCAAAGAAGTCCAGATCCTGTCATGAATTTATAAGACGACATAACCGTGACATGGGAGCATGAAATCCATAATTGGTTCCATGATGGGTAAGGAACAACATTTCATTATTTTTGAGTCTACGGGAAGGGATATTGAATTTTATTTGGCCCAGTAACGAAGGCACACCAGTGTGGCCGTTTAATATTTTGAATATGGTGATTAAGTTAGTGTTTTCTTTACGTTTTTGAAGGTTATAAATTTTTAACATTGACTCAATTTCACTGTACGTTTAGTCTCCTCTATCCAAGCCCATGATCCATGCGACTTTTCTTAAGAAACGATGTTGGACGGATTCGATGTGACTTGACGATTCAATCATATCCGCCACGCTTAGGGTTGCCAACCGTACTCTAAAATAGAGTATTGTACTCTATATCATGTAGGCATACTCTATAATCTATAACACTAATAGAGGACGCTAAAAGACTCTTTTTTACACAAGGTTTACTATAGGTACTGGTGCCAGTCATGCATGTATGATGCATACCTAATATCGTAACCAAAAAAGTCGACTAGTTACATTTAACATGCCAGTATTCCCAAGTTAGGAATCCCTACTCCCCAAGCTGGGACGTTTCTGGACGCAGCCACTAATGTCAATCTGTGATGTCAATGTAACAAGTTGTTCTGAGATTACGTTTATTTTGTCGCAAGAAAAAGAGAGCTTAGAGTTAGAACGTTTGGAGTCGTATAATTCTTTTAAAGACAACGAAAAATTGTTATGTGCTGCAAAAAGTAGCAAAAAATACCTGTGGATCCCGACTCACGTCAGGAGTCACAAATGTGGAGGTGGTATAGTCCTTAGGTTGTGGATAAGAATCTGAAGCTGTAGGGGTCACCAATGTGGGAGCTTGACTCCCTTTGTAGATTATCGATGTGGGTGTTACTGAGGATGAAGTCGCGATGGTTTGACAGAATTAATTTGAGTAAAACAATGAGAAAAGTTACAAGTAAAAGGTATACAGTAATGAATAGTCGAAGAGCGAGAGCTTCCGCTGTACCAGAGAGCCACATAGAAGTGAGATGATTTGTTCTGCGGGCGCGTGCTTATATAGTGATCCAGAACAAAGGAATCGGGAGTGTTATGATCTCCTCTTTACTCGGCCGCGCGTGTGGGTATTTAGCCTAGATCAGCAAGGTGCGTTTCGTCATATTCCGATGGTCCATGCCCTCTGCTATACATTGCCTTTGTACTCGGTCATTGGCCCGGCTTACATTGTCGCCTATTTGCCTTGCTCAGCGATCTTGCCTCAACCTCGGTATCGAGGGCGACGGTCTGCCGTACTCGATGTCAGCATCTGTGGTAACGCATTAAACGGGTGTCTGTGTGTATGTGTGTCGGGCCACCACATACCTTTTCAAAAATTTGAAATAAATGATCCTCTTTCCGTACTCTTTATTTACCTCCTTTGAAATCAGATATCTATTTCAGACTATTTCTTCTAATAAAAGTTGGCAACCATAGCCACGCTGGTGATACATATTCGATTCATAATACAATACACCCATCTGCCACACACTAAGGCCTTCATTCGTCGTTCACCAGTAGCTGGACGTCCTCGGCATTCTTCATTTTCAAGTCTTAACTCACGTCTCCGTCCCATAATTTCCCGAATCAGCGCCGTTAAGTGAAATAAGGCTTTTACAAACACTTGCATTTGCATTTCTAGCATTTTTATTACACTAGGCCAATAAAACCGTTGCAAACATGCACTGCATTACGTGCATATTTAAATCCTAGGTTGTTTTTTTAAAGATCATATTATGCGTGTGAAACACATGGTCCTTTACCAATATAGGTCTTTTCATATAAGCTTGCATTTGAGTCAAGTTTACGGATACGCCCCTCTCGTATCTGTAAACTTAAGGGGGGACAAGGTTAATTCGTACAAAAAAAAGCATGTTTTTGTGAATTTTTTATGACGATACAGTTAAAATCTCTTTATTAAAAGTAATGGTGCATTAAAGAATGACATTCGAAAAATATTGTGCATAATTTTCACGAAGAAATATTAAAAAATACGGCAATGGTAGCATTTATTCGGACGTGTCTCGGAAAAAAGTAGAATTGCGGTGCCCCTCATAACTTGATGCTGGATCATCCGAAATCAAAAAATCAAAGTTCATTCGTTAGATAATAGTATTTTCCAGGTAACGCTGGGGTTACGGTTTTTCGAAATTTCAATTTTTTTTTTTGGAACACTTTGAAAGGAAAAATTTAATTTTTTGCGAAAAAAATCGTCTAATTTGTTATTAAAAAAGAAAAATTATCAAAAAATTTGAAAAAAAGTCTCCAGCGTTACCTCATAAATTATGTACAGAAATAGTGTTCAAAATTTCAAAAGGATCGATGTAGTAGTTTTGAAGTTATGAGGGGCACCGGCTTTGAAAACGTGAGTTGTGGGGAAAACGCTTTAAAGTTTTGAACACTAAAAATCTGGTATAAAACGTTCATAAGCGAATTTTATCGACTCTCCTCACACTGAATCATCAATGACAGGTCCATAAAGGATAGGCTTGATGGCATCCAAAACAACCTCGGGAAGAGAGCACTGTACGTGTGTTTGAACGAATCCAATGCATTAGGGTCGGGTACATATAAAAATACTCATAACTGAGTTAATTTTGTTCCAATCGTCTTGAAATTTTGACACAATATTTTTGAGATTTTATGCATTCAGATAAAAAAAAATTAAAAATGAATAATTTCTAGCACATTGTTTTGTTATGGGAAGGCCGCAAATGCCTCAGACTGTTTCAAAATAGGCGCGCTGACTGTGTCGGTGAGTCTAGAAGGTTCCGGAAAAACATGCTCTTAAAAGTTCTGGAAAGAGAAGGTTCTAGAAAATTCCCGAAAGTTCTTTAAGATTCTAAACTGAGTGGCGGAATGTGTCGGTGGGTCTGGAAGATTCCCGTAGAATGTTCTAGAAGGTTTGCGAAAGATCTATGACGATCCAAACAGCGTACTAAAAATCTATGCGTGCGAAGCCGCGCGGGCACAGCTAGTATTATATATATTATTAACCTATTTAATTTTTTTTTTTAAATCGTGTTTCTTTTATAACTATATTAAATATAATATTATTTTTTACTGTGTTATCTTTATCACGTTAAATTTTCTAATTAAGTCCCAATATTATTTATCTGTCTGTCTGTCTGTCTGTCTGTCTGTCTGTCTGTATGACCGCGCCGATCTCGAGAACCACTGAACAGATTTGTATGCGGTGTTTGCTGTTAGATATTAGGTTGGAATTCACGGCAAAAATTTGATATGATAAGGTTTGCGGACGACATTGCTCTAATCGCGGGAATCGAGGATGAACTAAAAGAGGCATTGGAAACTATGGAGAATATCCTAAATACTCAGTTCAACATGAGAATAAAGAAGGATAAAACAAAATTGATAACTGTAGGCAGAGACTAACAACAAATGAACATACTAATGTCAGGAGCTGCAATGAAGAACGCAAAAGAGTTTGTCTATCTTAGGAGTAAAATCACATGGGATGGTCATACAAAAAGAAAGGTTGACGGTCGCATCCACCAAGCAAAACTTGCGTTTAACAAAAAATCAAAGATTTTCTAATCCAATAATATAAACCTAAAGCTCCTCAAGCAATTAATAATTAATGTTAATGTTAATAATAATAATAATTAATTTTACAAACAAAAAACTTGAACATTTAAAATTTTCTCTTACACATGTAGGAGCTAAGCATTAACGGTATTAGTGAATCAAGTCGGGAAAATATTTTTCCACTAAAGCGCTCTCATGGAAACGCTGCCTAATCCGTTAGAGATATTAAAAAATGATTTAAAATTGAATTATCTGCAAAAAAGTCACTGGTAGCATATATCTATCTTTTAAGGATAACTTACCAAACATTTTTGTCTATAAAATTTCATCAAATGTTTAACTACGATGTAATGGTTATCTTTAAGTTAAGATAGCGTTAGTTAAATCATACTAATAAATTCTAATATTACTAATAAATAACACATGTTTATACAATTTTCAAAATTTGACAGACGACCACGTCTGTCAAATTGTCAAATTGTCAAATTGTCAAATTGTCAAATTGTCAAATTGTCAAATTGTCAAATTGTCAAATTGTCAAATTGTCAAATTGTCAAATTGTCAAATTTTCAAATTGTCGAATTGTCAAATTGTCAAATTGTCAAATTGTCAAATTGTCAAATTGTCAAATTGTCATGTTATCACTTTACACAATGTAACCAATTGACCACCAGGTCAATCATGGATGGAATTGGTAAACGTTACATTGTGTAAAGTGATAACTTAAATTAGCCATATGATAAGTCGTAAGCCATATTCAAAAACTTTTATACCTACTTTTCCATATAAATAGCTACGTCTCTGTGAGACCTATTTAATATATCTTTTGTTATTATGATTATTGCCACTATTGTTCATCTCTCAGTTGAAAATCAATAAACTCAAAAAATTTATATATAAAAAATAATGATATACATATTTCTATATAAATTTCGTTAAATTTAAATAAAAAACCTTCGGCCAGTGTTAATTATTTTCCAAACCGTCGTAAAATATTGAGATTGAGTACTTCTCCCATTCCACAATAATTGTAGAATTTCTCGAGACGGAAAAATCACATTACTTTGTAAAATGTTAACATATTTTCCAGCAAATTATTTTGTTTTTCCGTTTTATTTTTGACTAAACACGAATGTTGAAGATAATCAAACACGGATACCCGAAATAAAACTACACTGGAATGTATTTCTCGCATTCAAGAACATTTTATGATTATAATTTTTATGCCATAAAAGTACCATTGCGATTGTTACAGTGTTAAAAGCGGATTTTGTGATTTTTAAATAAGAAGTTCGAAGCGTAGTCAGACTACTTATGCTATGTTCGAACCATACAAAGAACTTGACAATCAGCAGCTACCAACTACACAGGACCTCATTTAATTATTTTATTTGTCAAGAACGACCTAAGATTCAAGTATAATGGAAAATATCCATCCAAATCAGATATATATGTGATTGTTTCCGAAGAGATCAACAATATTCGGACCAAAACTTCTATTCCAATTATAACTAAGGAACGAGTTATTTAATTAGTGAAATCCAATTTCGAAAAGTATCTCAATTTGTAAAGATACCCCAAAAACAAACGAACCATCAAAACGAAATGATAGTTTTGAAAATAAACTCAAATGTTTTTTAGAGTCAACTGAGAACATTTTTGACGTTTCTGCTCGTAAATGCACTTCATTTGAATCTTGTTCGTGTTTAAAACCTAAGAAAGTTTACCTAAATGAGAGAAGTTTTTGTTGGATCAAATAAATGATAGGAAAATGGTTATAAGCAGTTTTGATAAGAAAGAAATGGCTATATTAATTAAACGACAGCAGAGATAAATTTTAGAGTCAATAAGGTTAACAAAAAAGTCGTATTTTACTCAAGAAACCGATTCTGTCTCAGCAAATTGTGATGAAGATTCAGTGCGTGAATCTTCCCCAGAAACGAATCCGATAACAGAGACATCCCCGAAAAACTCGCTCTCGACAGAGACACCATTGACTTCAACGGCGAATTGCTAAAATTGTTGCTAAATCGAAGTTGCTAAAATCTGTGATAGATACGGTTTATCCTCGCAATCTGCTGCTGCTGTTGCTTCTGCGGTTTTGACTGACGTCGGCTTGGTTTCTACCGAAGATTTAACTCTGGTTATTGATAAAAATAAGATCTACAGAGATGTATCTAAAGCCCGGAAGCTTCAAAAGATATAGGAGGTATTGTTATAAAAAGCATTTACTTTGATGGACGAAAAGTCCATCGCAAAGAAGTTTTAGAAGACCACATCTCAATTTTAGCACAATCTGGATCAATTTATTTGGGACACACAATACGAAAGACGTGGCACTGCAAAGGGAATTCTTACTCCGATCACAACTTTGGTAGAGGGTCGAGGTTGGAATTCATATGACGTGATTTGCGTTGAATGTGACGGAACTGCAACTAACACCGATTGGAAGAGTGGCGTGATTCAATATTTAGAGGAGTATTTGGAGAGACCGTTACAATGGTGTGTTTGTATGCTTCATGTCAATGAGTTACCCCTTCGTCATTTATTCTTGACCTTAGATGGTTGCACTTCGGGTCCTAGAGAATATAACAGACGCCTCACAAAGTGTAACTGACGTTATTTCTAGAGATGGCATTATTAGAACCAGGATGCAATCTCGTGCAGAAATGCCAAATTTTGGACGAAAATAAGTTAAAAATTTTAGTCTTTGTCATTGATTATAATCTATATTTTGTTTATTTTATTTTCTTGTGCTTTGTTTCATTAATTTCTATATATAATACTAAAATATCTTTTAAACTTGATTTTTTAAATTATTTTAGGCAAACGGTTTAACTCTATAAAAACGTAAAATTTAAATTTACAAAACTTTAAAGCTCGGTAGGGCCCTCAAGATGACAGACAATTTAAGTTTTTTTACCTTTTTCGTAATCTGTGTAAAATTATGCAAATTTTGATACTTCTTGTGACATGTCTCAGTGTGTTTCCGACCGCGGAGGAGGTAGCACTGCTATTTTGTCTTGCAAAGTATAGGGTGGTTTGCATATTTTTTAATTATTAATTTTTACATTTTTTTATTTATTTATTAATGATAACAGTGCACCCTCTTACAACTTGATTTGTACTTTACTTTATTCTTCTTATTCTTCATTTTCAAGTATTAATTTATTTGATTAATTTTTTCCTTCATTTTCAGCTTCGTCCAGTCTTTGTCATTTATTTATAGCCATTGATAGATAATCGTATTAACATTAACATAAGACCTTATCTATGGCCAATTATAAAATAAACAAACGTAAAATAACAACAAAAAATAACTAATATTAAAAAAATTAAATATGTATGCAGGGTGATTTGGAAAACATTAATAACCTCGCAGGTGCATATTCTTGCCATAGTTATGAGTCGAAATGTTCAAGCAAACATGACCTAATAGTTATGGAGATACGCGACATCAAATTTTGCATTTTTCTTATACATTTCTGACTATTTTATACAAAACTTTGGACTATCATTACAGTAACTTATATCGAATATGAAAAAATCGTATTAATAGATACATAATTATTATTTAAAAATATAGATTTATTAAAAAATATTTCTTTGTAAAAATCCTGTTACTCATACATAAATCGTCTCTATTCTCCCTTAAATCTTGCATATCATAATGCAGGTAAAGATTGATGGAAATTGATAAAAGGCTTGTCTGCATGTTTAATTTGTTACTTAGTGGAGTTATCGGATTTTGATTGTTTAAGGGTGTTTCATTCGGATCCCACCGCGGATACCCACGACAGTAGTTTCAAATCTCAAATATTTCAAGTCGCATTATCATTTTTTCGGTAAGTGTCCATACTTTCATAATTCCATAAAATAAAATAACGTGATAAACTCCTTCGTATTGGTGATATTCAAACCATTATTTTAACTGGTTACACACATAGGTACTATTATTTCACATTTCTATCTGGATTACTGATTTTTTCAAGCTCTGGGAGCAAATGAAGTGATACATGTAAAACATAGAACACAGAAACTGGTGAAGCGCAGCGCAGGTCAGCCTGATGCTATGGCAGAGAGAGACCCGACTGCTGTCTCCCTATCACGAATTGCTCTGTTCCCGTTTGTTTACTTTACAGGACGCGCGACGAATCCGCGCATTTTGTTTACGTAAACGTAAACAAAACCGCGATGGCTATCGGCTATAGGTGTGCGGCATGGGTCAGCCAGGTACCGCCACATAACTGTTTTCTAGTACCTATCGATAGCTGCCCGTCTACTGCGAAAAATAATTTACCAATCATCGATACGATCGTATACAAATCTCTAATAACGATTATGTATAACCGGTAAAAATAGCATCACTACTTCGTATATCTCATCCGCATAAATTGAATTAGCATGTGAGGTCATGGAACCGAAGAAATGGAAATAAAAAAAATGTCTTGATTAAACGTTGAACACCCCTGAATGACTCTTGTAAAATTGAACTATTAATGGAAATTTTTGACAGGCAACACGCCCTGTCAATAAAGAGGGTGGGTGCTCCTTATTGTCATCCAATTAGTTCGACATCCACTCACTTGGCGCTAGATGAAGACGACGAGACACATCTTATTGTAAAGTGTTTCTTCTTTGCTGACGACGATGGGACGCAGGTATTTGTTGATTCTCCGACACAGAGCGCAGTGTCAGTACGCGTAAAAGCGTGAGTGGACGTTAAATGAGATTGTCGTTATGTGAGAAATGGGTGTTTATTGTTTATAGTTTATTTTACATTTGTTTAACATAAATTACACTTTAGGTAAAACCTGTTCAGTGGTAGTTATTCTCACTTAAGAGTTATGTAATGTTAACATAGAATAGTAATAAATAATAATTGTAAAGAAATAGAAAAGTAAAAATAAATAAAAAAGCAGGATAACAATTTGGTAATACATACAAACACAAGAATACATTAATCTAAAAGAAAAGAAAATATAAATATAAAGCGAAGATAAAAATTTAAGTAGATAAAGATAATCAATTTCGTAGTAAATACAAACAGAAGAATACATGAATCTAAAATAAAATAAAATATAAACATAAAGCGAAGATAAAAATTAAAATTATCTACAGCAGATTTTGCCAATTCAGAGGTCAAGAGCGGATCGCTTCTTCAGCATACCTTCTACCTTGCGTAATTAGTGACTTCGTTATGATGTTGTTGAAGAATTAATTAAATTTATTAACACACAGTTACATAGTTTGCCAATAATAAAGAAAAAAATTGAATGTTTTAGATATGTAAATTTCCAATAGAATTCCTCAAATTATAGTGTAAACCACATGCCTCGAATGCTCGGGCCACTTGCTTCTTCTACTGCATAATTGGTGCACATTTATTATGCAAACAGCATTCTTTGATTGAGAATAACATTAGAAAACGTATAGATTTATATCTCAGACCTAATCATCAAAACAATCTCCGCGTTGGCGAAACAAAAAATGACCTTTCTGAAGTGTAAGGTTAAAAGTACTGAAACAATTGAAAAATCATTCTCTGGCTTTTATTTTCTCTAGTTCATTCCCCTCTCGAGAGAGATCCCGCAGCTGATATAATACTTCTCCAAGAATAATGGACCTTCGTGTGGGTTTTTTTTTACCTAATAAACAATTTTTCAAGACTGACAGTAATCACATTTCTCCACAGCAAAAAAAACACCGCGCAGAATTTGCGCGTCATGGTATGAACTGGCGAAATATTCTTGGTGTTTGAGAAATATTGTTCCAAGCGGTTGTCAAGGCAGGACCTTCGGGGAAAATTCTTAAAACAGGCTTTGGTATAATAATTTACTGGACTTAACTCTCTTTCTTCTAAATTCTTAAAACAGGCTTTGGTATAGTAATTTACTGGACTTAACTCTCTTTCTTCTAAATTCTTAAAACAGGCTTTGGTATAATAATTTACTGGACTTAACTCTCTTTCTTCTAAATTCTTAAAACAGGCTTTGGTATAATAATTTACTGGACTTAACTCTCTTTCTTCTAAATTCTTAAAACAGGCTTTGGTATAGTAATTTACTGGACTTACTCTCTTTCTTCTAAATTCTTAAAACAGGCTTTGGTATAGTAATTTACTGGACTTACTCTCTTTCTTCTAAATTCTTAAAACAGGCTTTGGTATAGTAATTTACTGGACTTACTCTCTTTCTTCTAAATTCTTAAAACAGGCTTTGGTATAGTAATTTACTGGACTTACTCTCTTTCTTCTAAATTCTTAAAACAGGCTTTGGTATAGTAATTTACTGGACTTAATCTCTTTCCATGTTCTCTGCAGACGTACCCGACAAAACGTGCTCCTCCATGTTCCGAGAAATAGAACATCCCATACACAAAACACATTCGTATATCGCGCATACAAAACCTTCAACAATAATTGTATCGATGTTGACCTCTTCAATATTGGTCTTACCACATTTAAAAGAATGCTTTAGATTCTATGTAAAAATTAGACTGTGACCAATCACTCACTACATCTAATCCTCTCTTCCTCCACCTCCTCACCCTTAACCTCCCATCCCTATACCCGTGTTATTACTCATTAACTTTAATATTGTTTGTTTCTAATTTCTTTATTTATTACCATTATTTTATTTAGACATATATATATTTTTTAATTTAGAGACTATCGACAGGGCAGATTGACCCTAATGTATAGTTATTTAGGACAAGGTGATTAGTACAGTTACAATTTACGATTAAAATAAAACATTAATACATTATACAATATAAGTATACCACAATAAGTGATTACAAGATGAACGAAGTTCACATTCTCCGCACGACATAATAGACATGTAGGCTCCCAGGTCAACTAAGTCAGAAAATGTGTACCCGCGCTTTGTGGCTATAAAATTTTTGTTTAGGTTGATTTCCGAAGAATCCGTCTTACACTCTCAAACTATTTTCGGTCAGGAGCAATATAATTTCTCTCTTAAACTGAGGTTGTGTCATGTGAAATATGTCGATGTTGGGGTTACATGACGTGACCTCGTTGTACTGGTTTAGCATTCTAGGTAGAGGAGAGAAATAACCTATGTTGGTGTTGTAGACCTTTGTGTGGAATAGTGTTTGGGATCTCAGAGACCGGGCAGGTATATTAATATCTATTTGCGAGAGTATTGAGGGCAAGTCTAGTTTGTTGTTTACTTTTTTGTGGAGTGTCTTAAGGTCTGTGATTTTTCGTCTTTTTTCTAATGAGATTATATGGAAATTTTCGAGTCTTTTGTTGTATGTATCGAGCAACTCATTTAGGCCTTGTCTGTGTATCAGTAATTTAAGGAATTTTTTCTGTATTTTTTCGACTCTGTAGTTGTGAATTTCGTAATTGGGTGACCAAATTGTTGATGAGAGCTCCAGTAGGCTTCTGATGAGTGATTTATAGATAGCAATTGGAGTGACTGTGTCGTGGAATTCTTTCGTTGCTTTGAGGACGAAGCCGAGAGTTTTGGATGCTCGCCTAGAAATATCGTCTATGTGGTGGTTCGGCCCAATCAATTAGCATTCTACGACCCGTGATTGTCCGTGATAGTCGATGAAGATGGTGCCTTGCGAATTCCGTTTTCGCCTTCATTGCTGCAGGCTCGCCGGTGATATCCACTGGCGTGTAGTGGTAGATCAATTTATCGTCAACCGTCACGAAACGCCGCAGAAACTCTTTTGGATTGCGCTTAAATGATTCCACGACAGTGCGTGTGTCGGAATTTGTCATGCAATTCCGTTTTTGTTCCACTGCGAGCAAACGCGATACTCATCTCGCCCACGGCTTTCTCATGCCTAATTGTGCATACGGAAGGATATTTTGTAACTTATGAGAAATGGAAACCAATTTATAATGCCTAAATGTAAAACAACCCAAATGCAGCATCACTATATTTATAAAGCCATTAATTACTATAATAACTTACCTTTCGAGATACGATGCATCAGTAACCCTTCAGAGCAAATCAAAAAAATTAAAATTTTCCTAAAATCAAACTTAAATTCATAAATCATTTAAATCTATAGATTTTTTTTTCAAAATAACTACAATACTTTCATTATCAACGTATCTTTTTTACCGTTTTCATAAATAACTTGTATATACTACCTATATATTATAATAGGAACTGTGGCTCCCTCATCAGACTCAAGAGCTTCTCTTCACTGATGAGGTCCTACATGACTATAAAGTATTTAAAAAAATGTTAATCTAATGTAAATATATAAGAACTATATTTGTACTATATATTAAATAAAAAAATATGTTAAATTTTTGTTTATAATGTCTCTAATCTCTCTGATCTTCACCTAGCAGTCTGCTAACTCAATACCATGGATTCTGTTAACCGCATCCTACATAGTCACCAAAAACAGATATTCTACCACTTCTGAATTCATACATTAAATAATATCTAATGACAGTCATCGGAAGTGCATGGTCCTTATAAGCGGCATGCAACTTCACTTCGACTAAGAAGAAGGATGGAAAGACCAATCCAAAAAAAGGATTCGAATCTTCTTCTTCTTCTCGTGCCCTGTCCGTTTACCGGACGTTAGCTATCATGTTGGCTATGCGGACTTTGTTTACTACCCGAAACAGCTCCACAGTAGACTGGCCAAACCACTGTCTCAAGTTTTTCAGCCATGAAGTCCTCCTTCTTCCAGGGCCCCGACTTCCGGCAATCTTTCCCTGCATTATGAGATGTAAGATCTCGTATTTCTCTGGATGTCTCATTACGTGTCCTAGATATTGAAGTTTTCGGATTTTTATTGTTTTAATAACTTCTTTTTCTTTATTCATCCGAGCCATAACATTTTCATTCGTAACTCTGTCCATCCAGCTTATTTTGAGAATTCTTCTATAGATCCACATCTTGAATGCCTCAAGTCGCCTTATCAGTTCGTCGGTAAGCGTCCATGCTTCCATTCCATAGAATAATACTGAAAACACGTAGCATCTGACCATTCGAATTCGTAATCCTAGGTTGAGATCATGACTGCAGAACATATTTTTCATGCGGATAAAGGTTGCACGAGCTTGCTCTATGCGGCATTTGATTTCAACCGAAGGATCCCATCTTTCATTTAAGTTGCAGCCCAAGTATAATATACTTTGTACCTTTTCTAGTCAATCGAATTACTCACCGATATTGCTCATTTTGTTTTTTGTAAAACAAACACAAAAATGCTCACATGTTATGTATCTGTCGCAGTATCTACTCACATTTGGATGGTACTTTAGGTTATCAACCTTAACCTTCATCACCAAGAAACGACTTGAGGGAGGTTTGGAACCATTATTTTAATAGTTTGGTTTTCGTCTATCATCTCAAATTATTAGTGAATTTCGTCCTCTGTAAACGGATGTGAATCGATACAAAAACTTTAAATAATTTTTACTCCCTTTATATTAACTCGTGGCGTCTGCTTGCTTGCTTGCCGGCTTGCCGGGTGAAAAAACTTTGGATCGATTTTTAACCCTTTTCCCGTGATCCAATCGGGCTGAAACTTGGCAAGTAGACTCGTGGCGACGATCAAGAAGATCTATCAAATTTTCGTTAAAAAAATTATTAATTACAGTTTAATTTCGGATTTTTAGAAAATTTATTGGTGTTTTCAAATTGGAATCATTAGAAAAGTTTGATTAGCAACGGCGGCCCGATAACGTCGCGGAATATTTTCTAAATTTGAATTACTCCGTCGGTATGCATAATAGGTACTTTACTACGAATGTCAATTAATGAAATGAAACAATGAAAAATCATTGAAATTTCTACAAATCCGAAATTATACTATAATTATTAATTTTTTGTAACAAAAATTTTATAGATCTTTTTGGTCGTCGCCACGAGTCTGCTTGCAAAGTTTCAGCTCGATTGGATCACGGGAAAAGGGTCAAAATACGATCCAAAGTTTTTTCGACGGCAAGCCGGCAAGCAAGCAAGCAGACGCCACGAGTTAATATAAAGGGAGTAAAAATAGTTATCAATGGTGAAATTTGTAGAAAGCCAAGATTAATAAAGAGCTCGATATATTTTTAAACGGTTCTGTGGTACTAACCGGTCCTTGGAAAGTACTGCCGGAGGTATTCGTATATTCAATACAAAGCCACTGTTAAGAAATGCCATTGCGTGTGATTTATTCCCTCGGAAGAAATGTTACAAATTATTGACTGCCACGCGCTGTGCTTTGTGCTAATATTGTGTTACATGTAACTTTGCGGTCGGTACCTTGATGACATTTGCAATTGCAACAAACCGCTTCATTTCCTGCGGCAAAAAGGGATTCTAATGGTCAAAGGTTATCGCATCACGAATACAAAAGGTTTTTACTAAATTAAGAGGTATATTGGATTTATGGGGGACTTCGCTCTACGTTGTGTAAGCGATGGATTGTGTTTATCCCCTATTCTATTTGTACTCACTTCAAAACGGAGTTTAAATTGAATAAGAAGTGAATTAAAATAAAACACAAATCACTTTGTTTTCACCACTTTATTAGATTATAGGTGCAGCGCATACAAACAAAAAAGCTGTGCATCAGTAAAGATTCTGGAAAACAAATATTTATGAAATAATCCTTATCTTAAGAAAAAGTTGATTTAAAATTCTAGCCGTAATTCGTCCTACGGCTAGAAGTTTTATTTCCGACTTTTCTGTGCCTAACTTCATGTCAATTCTTCATTTATTTCGCCAGCCAATTTGTTCCATAGATCTAGTCAAGTCGAGAAAAAAACCGTGTATTTTAAGGCTGCGAGTTTTGTGTAATAGACAAGTAAATTTAGCGTACTTCTTCGAAAGGTCCTATGTCAGGTAATTGCAGAAATGTTATTTTTTACAAATTCCACCCAAAACTTTCGGTGTAAATTCTATGTCTTTCTATGGTGAATGTAAATTCAAATACCATCTGTCATCTGTCATTTCATAAAATGTTTGATTTATTTTTGTGAAAAGAAACGTATATCTGAAATTAGTATTGTACCCGATTTAATTATATATAAATCGTCTTCGAAATATATTGAAATTTTTTGCCGTATTAGCTATACCTATATAAAATATTTATTTATTTAGGAAATATTGTTTACAATACTTCTTTTATAGTGCAGTTATTTGTGGATTGAAGCTACTCAAAATAGTTCATTATATATAGTTTAAAAAGTTTTAAAAATGTATATACCCTTATAGGTATATATGCGTATGTATATATTTTTAATATACCTAGGTATGTAGTCGGTCACAGCATAAGCTAAGTTTATACCCACTGCGCGCCACTGAAATCTACATGTTTTGAGAAAATGTTCTCTCCTACAGGATTGTTTGTGTACTAAATACTATAAAATTGAAAAAGTTTAACCATGCGTTGTTACGGTGTTATTACACATTAAGTGTGTTACGGTGAAAGGTTGGTGAGCGGAGGGGAGGGGGTCGGAGGTGTTAATTATGGAATGTCATCTGAAGGGGATGGAATCTTAAGTGGAAAAATATTCAGTAGTGTGTTGTGCACAAATTTTGTTTGGATATTTATTATATTTGAATTAATATTAACATTTTTCCTAATTTCAAGTAATTATAGATTATTTATTTGTGGGATCTTTAACTAACTAGCTGTTCGTACCCGGCGTTGCACGGGTTGAGGACTAATTTGAAAATAAATTTGTGGGGGAAACAAAGGTTTGATTCGAACGGTATAGATTTTCATCGCAAATATGTCAGGGGGAGGGGAAGGGGTATGAGAATAGGGGGGAAATATCGCCTATATTACCCGCTAGTACTTTTAAGCACTTGGAAATAGCCGTAAGAAGATTGCTTTTAAGTTCTGCTGCTCTGTTAATGATCGTTGTACGGCCATTGGCGTCTGCAATGATTACAGTATCAAAAGAATTAAAGAATATGTAATTTCAGAGAAGAAAATATTTTGAAGGGATTCTAAAAAATGATCCAGTTTTAATATACACATTGAGATTAATAAGATTTTCAATAAAATAAAAGTATAAAATTGTGCAATCCACCATATTAACTGAAACACATCGGAGTGAACGACGTCACGCCTCAGTACCCATCACCGTGTCTTTGAACCGTTGCCATAGATACAATGCAATGTTTAGTGAGGCTTGACGTCGCGTAGACGAAATGACAGCTGCGGGCGTTTTCGCGCGAAATTAAAAATATGTAGATGAAAATGCAATTATTTGCGTAAAAACTTAGTTTATTATTGCAATAATGTTATTTTCGGTAATAGTAGACGTGTACCTACAATATAGAAAGTTATTTCAAAACCTTTCATCATGCCTATTGGCTATCGGCTGTAATGGTCGCCATGCGGCCGACAGTGACCGCTGCGCGGTTATACTAATAGCATCACGATAGTATCTTCGCTTAACTATCGCCCATTAAATCTCTCATTAGAGTAACTTTTTTGATCTCAGAAACTCAGAAACTTCTACTTGTACGTAAGATAATAAATAACCGATACTGTCTTATTGTATTCATTTCTAATGATAATAATTTTTGGTTCAGAGAGTTCGGGCAGAGAAACTATCTTCGCATTCCAGTGTACGACGGCTTCTCCATCTATTAACACCAATTGTAATTCTTTGTTCTTCTTTAAACTATTTTCGGCGATTGTCATCACAATTTTTGCTCGTTTTTCTTCACCATCTACGGATTTATGCGGCCTTTTTCCAACGGAAGATACCAGTCTTGTAACCTCTTTCGTGATGTTTTGAAACTAGTTATGTCTGTGACGAAAAGGGTATACATCTGTGGCGGTCAAAGACGCATGCATATACACGAGTAAGGAGGTACCGAGTACATCAGCACCTAAACACGAAAGGCCGTCGCTCTCGGTACAATGGTCGAAATCAAAACGCTGAATTCGGGAAAGAACAACAATGGAAGCGCTGAGCACAACGAACAAGGCGACGTTGTAAGCCGGACCAATGTCCGAGTATAAAGGCGACGTATAGCAGGGGGCATGAAGAGCGGATGAACTCACATTGCTGACCAGACTAAATACTACCCACACGAGCGGCCGAGTAAGACGAAGTCATAATACACCGAGTCCTTTGTCCACAACAACTATAACAACGGTAGGCTCCAGACCAGACTATCTCACTTCCCCAGTGAACGGCTCGTATAGCGGAAGCCCTCGCCGTCATACCTTCGAACTTCACGCCTTCACTTGTAACCTTTGTACCTACTGTATTCTCTATAACTTTTACTTTTGCAATTCAATAAATTCTGTAAAACCATCGTGACTTTACGTCATCAACACCGCTTCAACTCATCTTAAACTGGAGGGCCCATCCACCTCCACATATCTTTACTATTTGTCTTAGTCTAGAAAGAACTAAAAATTTGCTGCATAGCTGAAAACGAAAATGAATTTACTCCAAAGAGTGACTGCTGCCATGGAATAAGCAAACTGCTGACATAAAAAATATTAATAAGAGAAGATCACGAACAGATATGACCTGAGGAGCCTTATCCAAAATGAAGAAATTTTCAGTATTTGAACGAGTAAACTTACATGGAACTTACAAAATAAAAGTGGTTTGTTTTTTTAGTAGTTCTGTGGGTCTCAAAGCCTTCGGTGTAGCGAAGGGAAAAACTACATTTCAAAATGAAGACTACAACATACACACGTTCACCAGTTTGAAGACTACAAAGTGTACACTACAATTGTAGTAAAAACTACTTGAAGTGAAGTAATTGTAGTACTACGAAATGAAGTGATGTAAGTGAAGTGAAGTAATGAAGTAATTGTAGTATTAATGAAGTGAAGTAATGTAATGAAGTAATTGTAGTATTAATGAAGTGAAGTGTAATGAAATGAAGTAATGAAGTAATGTAGTACTAGTGAGTTAATATTTTTTTCCAAAAAAAAAAGAAGGTCAACGAGAAAAACATTTAAGATAATGACGATATTTTCTCCAAAGTAACATTTGGTGACCTAAAAAAAAATAAAGGTGGCCAGCCAGATTTCTTCATTCGATTCCAAAAAATTTTCAAACCGTGGGGGGGGGGGGGG